>CM044101.1:7463095-7585994 GCA_024174645.1 Lemna minuta | reverse complement strand
ATGTACTTATAAGTCTGTAGACCGTGGTATTACAAAAATCTTATTCTATGTTCAACTCAAATAATACATCACCGAAAGTATAGGTTTAACCAAACCGACACCGGACAGTATTGACACCAACACCGAACCAAAGTTAGGTATAGGTTAAGGTTCTCACCAAAAACTAGTAGCGATACCGGAAACGGAGAACTCTATTCTCGCCCTAAAATTCCTGTGGATCGACCTAGAAAGCTATACGCCTTAATCACCTTCGTCTGGTCTTAGTTTTCTTCATTACAAATAGTAAGTTTTTTGGGCTAATGATGAACAATGACTCTTTGCTCAACACTTGGCTATAGATGATTGCAGTCGTGTACATGGTGGGATGGATATTAGTGACAATGGTATTCGATTTACTACAAACACTAGGAAGGGTAGCGTAGTGGAGGAGAAGCAAGTAGAGAGGGAGACAAAATGATGAGGATGGAAGTCTAATGGAGATGGCAGCAGCTAGGGCGAGCTGGCAGTTTATAGCTCTAATATCATGTTGACAAGAAACCCTAGAGTCCTTAATCATAGAGGATGGATACATGTGTTTGTATAGACGAGAACGAGAGAAATAGTGGGCCTTAATGGGCCAAGAGCCCAATAACACCGTCAGGTAGAGAGAGAATATATTTGAAGAGAGAGAGAGAGAGAGAGAGAGAGAGAGAGAGAATAAGAAGAAGAAAAGAAAAGAAAAAGAAAATAGGATAGAGGGAGAAAATCTCAAGAGAGAATGACAAAGAGGGAGAGACATAGTGATTGAGAGATGGGGAGAGAGAGTAGAGGAGAGATTTTAGGAGTGGAAGTTGACATAAAGAGAGCAAATGCAAACGTTTTGGAATGAAGGTGAAGATTTGAAGTGAGAGAATTCCTTCTTGATTGAAATTGAGGATCCAAATCTGATCCCCAATTTGGATCGAAAGATTATTTTATTAGATCAAGAATCAATTGGATGACAATATTGTGATCTATCAACTCAATCTTCCTAACCCTAAGGGCAACATGTTGACGATAATTTTCATCTCTCTCTCCTCATATGGCACTACAAGGAAATGGGAGCTCTTTAATGGTGATTAAATAGTTGCAATTGCTGACCATGATCTCTTCTCCAAATTAAGCACACAAGGTGGCATCATTTTGGGGTTTCATCTAGGAATAGAAGCAATTAAGATTCCCTAATTGGACGTTGATATAATTGGGAGTAGGGCTGAATTGGTTCCTTTTACGTAGTTATGTTATCTAATTCTCTATTCTAATTCTTTTATTATTTCCTCAATTTCTTGCATCACTTTGACACTTAATTTTTTTAATATTGGCCAAGGCATCAAACCCCCCCCCCCCCCAACCATTCTTAGGAGGAGAGAGTCCCTAGAGTCATTCCTCACCTTCTTAGTCAATTAGTGGCAATTACTAACTGCCCTAGTCAAATGAAAGTCCACACACAAATGTATAAATCTACCTACTCATGCACTTAGTTGTTAACCTCACTTTCTAGTGTCCATTGATAACATACAATTTATACATGTAATTAAATGATTATTAATGCAAATTAAGGCATAAAAAATTCCAATCGTATGTATGTTATCATACTTTGAGTACATATCTATCATTCTATGCAATTTAGAGTTATAATCTCAAAATGCATTACTTTAGGGATAATTATGCATAATTAATAATCTATTTTATTCTCATATTTCTTTGATATTACAATTAAATTTTAATGTTACGTAATCAGATAAAATAATTTTATATACACTCGCTTATTTTTCTAGTTTTATTTTCTAAAAGAAATGAGTATATTTTTAAAAAAAAAATTATTATTTTATTATTTATTAATTTTTTCTTTAGAATGATAGATTATTTAATTTCTGATCCAAAAAATAAAATTGGATTAATTTAGAGTTCTATTTGAAAGTTATGAATTTTCTAATTTTTAAGGATTTTTTATATCATGTTGATGTGGCAACTGATGCGGCAAAGCAAATTATGTGTCATCACGTGATGACGTGTGCACACGCCACATGGTCTACGTGTATGTGTGCATGCATTTTATTAGTGGGTTAAGCATCTATTAATTGATATAAGCTAACCCCACAAAATACCGCTCTATATTTATATGTGATTTCCACCTTATTTTTTGCAATGTGTGACTATGTTTTTTATGTTTTTTATGCAGCTGATGTGGCGTGCCCAAAATCATCTGATTGGTGGAAGTAAAAATGATTTAATCTCAACCCCTCATTTTCACTTAAGTGAGGGGGGGTATGTGGTAGCTTTTGAGTGGACGACAATTTGTTTTATTAAACGGATCAATCTTGGCCATTAATCTCCAATGATGAGTACCGTGAATATGATTTTTGAAATTTTAAAATATCAATGAAGAACATGCAAGAGTAAATGAAATGTAAAGCTTATTCTTAGAAATCTTCAAGCTTTGTTGGGTTGAACATTTAAGTTTTATATACATGAAACCATAAAAGAAATATCTTCCTCAAAAATTATGGCTAAAATATCATCCATATAATGAAAATAAGTTAATATAACATTTCATAAATATTTCTGGAATTATCAAATTCAGATGTAGTTCACACAACTTAATTGGCGACTCAATCTCTTTAAGTGGGTGATGATGCAAAAGCATTTGGGTCATCAAGATCCACATTAGGAGGAAATCCAATGGTAAGGCTAAAATTCTCTTTTTAAAGATCTCTCTCTCTCCTCTTTTGGCAAGACCATTCTTAGGTGCCAAAGTGATGCTAAAGTCCTTTAATCTCTTGATTTTAATAAATTTCAAACTTGTTTTTTCTTTTATTTTATGGATATTATGTGTCATCCAAACCAATCATATTTCTATGTCTCTTTTATATTCATAGAAATGAAATTTTTTTCGTTGTCATTCTTGTATGATGATGTTTGCATTGAAATCTATGAATGTATGCTATGAATAAATGAATTAAAATGAGATCATCATTAGATATCATTAGAGATCACTTGTTTGCCTTAAGAAGTGGGCAAACGGCTCTTTCTTTAGAAGAGGGTTTGATCCCCTCCCCCCCATCCTCTTAAGGGTAGTGTCAAGGGTGGAGGCATCTCTTTCTATATTTTTGGCAATCTCTTAGCATGAGGCAACCAAGTGAAAAAAGGATAGGGTTAGGCCCCCACTTTGCATTATTTAGTGTTGAAGATTGTCTTTTAGGAAAAATCAAGCTAAGGAATGAGGTTGAATCAAGTCTAGCATCACCTAACCTAGGACTAGAATAAAAAATGCGGTTTGTATGAGGATTCAAATCTGTTTCTTCCTTTAAATCTCCTCATTACTAGTGTAGAACCGATTTATTTTTTTATCTTAGTTTGATTATCATTTCATCTCAAAAATACTTTATATCCATCCATCTCTCATCTCGCAACCTAGTTTACACCTTTCTCATCTCTTCGTTCCAGTATTCACATTCTCTTCTCATTCTTATCCTTGCTAATATATATTTGTGTGTGTATAATGATCTAAATATATATATCTATCTCTCTAATAAAATCCATATCATTCTCATTGAATCCATGTCCAAATTTCTTTGTAATTTCATCTCATCCATCTTCTTTATATATCTATTCTATGTAAAATAGCTCTAATCTCATTAAGTAGGCTCGCTTAGGATTTGAACCCTACTCTATACTAACTAAGGAGATATAAAATTTTTGCATGAAATTGATTCCAATTGACTAAAATACCTCAAAATTTATTTCATCAAATATCTGTCTTTGAAAATTCTATGAATAGATGATGTGTTTACAGATAAGTGATCATTGTTCTATGAGTTTATCATAATTTAGTTGTCATTCAATATATCAATGGACATCGTTATAAACATAATTTCTTGTATGATAATGAATATAAATTTTGTGATAATTTAGAGAGATGTGTATAGTGTAATTGGCGCGTAAGCCACTTATTACTAATAAAGTAGCACTACATTCATTAGATGTTTCTTAAGGAAATCTGTTGACTATGTTCGATAACCTCTTCTTCGCTCAATATTCTTGAAAAAATCTTAATTTTGTAAACTTGATAATATTTATCTTGACTTAGTAAATTTGTGTTTTTTATTGATTTTCACACTAAATTCAAACAAGATTAAGAAATTTCTTGGACTTTGGACAGAAATGTTGCTTAAACTCCAAAACTCTTTTTTTTTTTAAAAAGAATGGTGTATTTTTGTGAAATCTAAGTGGGCCCATAGCTTCTAAAAAATGCTATATTTTCTCTAAAATTTGAAGTCATTTCTGAGTCCACTTTGAATGAACTCATAGGAATCTTAAAGTCAACCCTAATCCTTGGAGTTGGCCATTTGCCCTAAGCGAGGCTGGACCACTTAAATAATTTGTCTCTCTCATAGCACTCAAGAAGAATAGCACAGAAGAAGGTGAATGATGATAAAAGATAGGATTCGAGAGATGCCACAAAAGGGGATAACAAACTATTATAATGGGGTGCTTCAAGGCCACCATCTGTAGGCATAGGATATCTAAGATATCTCTTTTTTTTTTAAAAATCCCTGTTAATGGTTGATCTCTCTCTCTCTCTCTCTCTCTCTCTCTCTCTCTCTCTCTCTCTCTCTCTCTCTCTCTCTCTCTCTCTCTCTCTCTCTCTCTCTCTCTCTCTCTCTCTCTCTCTCTCTCTCTCTGGTTGATCCGTGTTAGCGATTAATTTTTCTGAAAATGCATTAAATATTTTTATCACTACCGGAATACTGTAGTATAAAAACCTCTAAATATTTTAATTTATCTTACAAAATAGACTAATAATTGCAGATTCGCGATACATTCAATAATTCGTTATTAAATCGCCAAATAGAGACAGTACACCTAAATAATTGCAGATTCTTCAATTCCAAACATCTCTATCCTCCAATCCTCCATCTCCGGTGGAAGGACCCAGAGAACATCATTCTCCACTCAGATAACTATGGAAGAAGCCGAGAAGGCGAACCCAGCAAACGCATCGGGCGTATTCACCTCACTCCACCTCCTACTCCCCGTATCCATCATCCACGCTCTATACCTGCTCTCCCCATCAGAACCCATAACCAGCAATCTCCCATCACTCCCACCGACCGACGTCACACACGAAACCGACCTCAAATTCCCCGGAATGTTTCCCACCACCTTCCACCTCCTCTCAATCTCCTCATACTCTCTCACCTCTCTTCTCCCCTCGTTGCACTGCGCGTGACCCAGTTTCCCGCCTCTTGGCAGCACAAAGCTGGACGCCCGAGGCGGCACGCGCTCCTCCCAGAGACTCTCATCCACGCGCCATCTTCCGTTACCGGGATCGTAGCACTCGACTGAGCCATGAAATTGTCCCTGATTATCAGTGCAGTAGCCGCTGATCACCCAGAACTCGCCGCCAATCTCCAAACCCTGACATTCGTCTCTCTCGACAGCCATCGTTTGGATTTCTCTCCACTCGTCCGCTTCCGTGTCGTACACTTGCGCTGATCTCAAGGCGTTCTTTTGGTTATCATGGCCCCCGGCGACGTATACCAAGGAGCCAATCATGGCGCAGGCAAAGAAGGATCTTGCCGGTTTCATGGGTGCTCCGCGGCGGACGTTACCGGTGATGAGATCGACGATGAAGACGTCCGAGACGGACTTAAAGGAGTGGGGATCGTACCCGCCAAGAAGGATGAACTTGCCGGAAGCTCTCATGGCGGCGCACTGAGAGAAGAGCGGTACTGCCTGCGGCAGCGACAGGCGGCGCCATTCGTCTTGAGTGGCGTTGTAAAGAGAGAGAGCATAGCCGGGGGTCTTCTGGTCTGTTTCTCTCTCTTCCTTTTCTACGTTTTGCTCTTCTTCTTTGAGAGCCTGAACGAGACAGACGAGCGACTCCGTCGAGCTAGAATTCAGTCGCTGCCTGAAGAAGGAAGGACTGTCCACGAAGTTTCTCCAACCTTTGGAGACGCCTCGGAGGCGATAGTGGTGCCGGTAGGGAACTCGAGAAAGACAAGCCATGGCAACATCGTCCGGCAAGCCCGGCAGCAACTGCAGATAATCGACCATCTCTCCCTTTACAGCGTGATCTGCTCCCTAATGGGATAAATATAAACGGCGAAGGAGAGGGGCCCATGAAGGAAAAGGAATGACTGCACAGTTCACCGGCGGCCACAGTCACGGAGGAGCACGCAAGCCCACATGCTAGGGGAGGATATTTTACGAGCATGTCTCGCTTTCGCGCGCTACCTTTCTTTCTCTCTCTCTCGGGTGTGGGTGGACTGCTTCTAGAAGGCGAAATTCGTTTTTGGAAGAGATCGTGCGTTGTGGGGCCAGGGTGACGTGGCAGCTGGCGTTTGGAAGGTCGATAGTCTTGGAAGCATGTCCTTTACTGCTTCGAGAGAAAGCAGTCAGTAGACACAGTCCGAGATTCGAGAGGAAGGACAGACCTGCGGGAATGATTTAAATACTGAATTTAATTAATGGAAAGAGAGTTTCTGCCGTCTCATTGATTTTCTTGAATTTTATTGAATCATTGATTTTCTGACGTTTTAGATCAGTCGTGATCAATTAACCCTACTAAAGAGAGGGAGAGAGAGAACGAGAGGCAGAGATCCCCTCCCAAGATCCATAGTCCCCAGTCTCCAGTCCCCGCTGGCATACTTCGAAACCCACTAAACGAAGCCCAATAACCCATTACCAGCCCGATAAGCCCACCATCCAATCCCATTCACGCGGCACCAGAACCCAAAAACTTGAGCACCTCGTACACGGCGGAGAAGTCCTCGTCGCCCAGTCCCAAGCTCCTCGCTTTCTTGAACGACTGCACCTTTCGCATTATAAATATAATGATAGAGGGAGAGAGGGAGAGAGATCGTCGGTCAACTTACCTCGTTAGCGGCTGCCGCAACGGGCATGGACACTGCATGGTCGTCTCCAAGAGAAAGCGCCAGTCTCATATCCTTCTGCTGATGCTTCAACGGGAAGTTAGGAGCATGGTTGTCGTTGATCATGGATGGACCCTTCATCCTGAACATTGGGTTCGACATTGCCCCCAAATCCTGCATTGAAAAAGAAGAGTTTTCGGTAAATTACTTTTTAAGATTAATTATTGGGTTAACACTGAACTTACAAGCACGTCCAATAGGGTTCGCTGGCTCAGCCCGCTCCTGTCGGCCAAGACGAGCCCTTCCGCGAAGGCGTTCATCATGCTGCCATGTCGGGATGATGAGAGAGAAACGAAATAACAGTAAAAGATGACATCATGTGGATGATGTTTGACATTTTAAACCTGCCCATTATCATGTTGACTACGAGCTTCATTTTCGCTCCATTTCCAACTGAGCCCAGAAAAAGGACCTTTTTTCCCAGCACGTCAAAGATTGGTTCCACTTGGTCGTATAGCGTCTGCAGTTTCAGCGGTTAAGGGTGTTAATGTAATGTTCATATTTCGAGAAATATGAGTTTTCGTATAATTATAAATAGAAAATGATCAGCTACCTTTTCCCCCGCTGCAAGGATAACAAGCTGGCCATCTTCAGCTGGTTTCTTGCTTCCGGAGACTGGAGCTTCGAGAAAATTTCCACCTTTTTCCTGAATTGCCTGTTTTTGATAAAAATAAAGAAATAGCACGGATTTAGTATATACGATAAAATTAAAAATAAAAATTTAAGCGCGATAAGTGAAGCAAGCTCCATCTCTCAAACGGGAACTTGATTTTGTTATTCATAACTAGAGTTTGATTAGCTGCTCAGTCCCATGGCCTTGATTCTGGAAATCAATCGTTAAGTTCATTTTTCTTGTCGGTTTCAGTGGGCCCACCAGTAATGGGCCAGGGAGAGTCATCATGATTATCATTACCATCCGCCTACGATCGATCTAATCCCTGAATCCTGTTCTTGACTAACAGAAGAGACAATACAGAAGATAAGGGTGTAATATTGAATGAATCAAGATTTGGGATCTTCCATGTCAACTACCGAAAAATAGACGTAACACCTAGATAAATATCTTCATCACGACCGCTTCAAAAGCTCACAAGTCGTCGAACATTTCAAAGTCAAAAGAGTAGTTGGAAGGAAGAAAATTTCCAAAAGCTTGTAAAAAAAAGCTGTAAATTGATGTCTGTGCGAGGTAGCATCCAAATTATCCACTCACGCGGTCAGATCGCGACTGATTCCGCTTAAAAGTTTCAAACTTTTCCGAGGTGGAAAAAATCAATTTAATGTAATTCAAGAAAAAAAATTCGGATCAAAGAAGAGACACCAGACCGCATCGATTTTTGAGGAAGTCTCCGCATCCACAGTCGACATGTCAATGTAGCCTTTTCCATGGGTTATTTCCTCGAGAACGCCGCGTTCATCAAACACGACCTGTGAAAAATTCAATGATTTCAGTAAATAATATTATGCTGAATTGAAATCAATAGACGCACTTACGGAGAGAGCAGCGCTAGGATCAGATAACACCGCGACCGTATATTTACACTTCTTGATGACCGCCGCGGGGGATTCTCCTACAGATGCACCCTTCTCAACAAGCTCGTCACACTACAGAATGACGTCATCAAAAGTTACGCAATGCACCGCATAGAACGACGTAGAAATTGTGCTTCGTCGCTATTCACACTAGCCGACCGAACATTCGGGGAAAAACCCCAAAACAATAACATCAATAATTTTCCTCGACACGTCGACCGCAAGGATCCAATGCAAGCAAAAGCGAAGGAAGAAAAAAAAGATCGAGATGCTGTACTCTGGAGCGCGTCCTGTTCCAAACCGTGACCCGGAATCCGTTGCGCAGGAGATTGAGAGCCATCGCCTTCCCCATGATCCCCAATCCGAGGAAACCAACCTCCATCTCCGCCATTCAGATTCTGCAGGAAAACGGGACCTCTGATTTGTGTGGAGAACTTCCCCGGACTTTCATTCTATCTTAAAAATCGAAATTTCTGGCTCTTGTTCGTCAACGAAAAAGCTGAAGTGGCCATTCGCCACGTGCTAAATTTTCATTGGACAGCAAGTCGCCTAGGTCGTCTACTAAGTATAATTTCCTTTAGGAGTTACACGTAATATAAATATTTCATTTCGAGTTAAAAGGCAAAAAGGTCGGAGTTTTTCAAACAAGTTAAAAGCAATATCTAGGGAAGGTGAGTATAGATTTTCTAATTTTCCGACCAGAAATTAACTGACAGATCACGCCGTCCACTGATTCTTACTTCTTGGCTTAAAGGGCAGAGTGAGGAGACTTGGAGTCGTGAAGTGCTCAGAAAAAAGACAATATGGCTGGAGGAGGGGAAGGACTATCGTTGGAGTTCACGCCGACATGGGTGGTGGCGGTTGTCTGCTCCGTCATCGTCTTCATCTCCCTCTTCGTGGAGCGCTTCCTCCACTTATTCGGCAAGGTGTACTCTAATTTCCGACAATGACTACCTTTTATAACTTCACCGTCTTCAGATGTTGTTTCCTGTTTCTCTGCCGCTACGAATCCCCATTTACTGCCCAATTTCCTTAATTAACTCCCCATTATAACTGATCCATTTTCGGATTTTGTTTATCCGTGTCTGCTACTAAAAATCCCCCTTTTATTGCCATCAGTTCTGCAGATATCTCCCTTCAAGAGCGCTTTACTTTCAGATATTGGTTTTCTGTGCTGTCTCCCACTAGAAACCGGAATCCTCCTTTATTGTGGGGCCGATGGATTTCCTGAATTTTCCTCTCAATCGTTTCCTTGTTTTTTCTCTCTTTCTAACCCGAACTTCGCGCCGCAGTATTTGAAGAAGAGGGAACAAAAGCCTCTGTTCGAAGCTCTGCAGAAGGTCAAAGAAGGTTCAAATAAGTCTCCTACTTTCACCCTAATTTTAACCTGAAGTGGCGGTTCTATTTGTTAAAAAATGAATTTTGACCCTGTTGAGCCTCTGCAGAGTTGATGCTCCTGGGTTTTATCTCCCTTCTGCTGACGGTATTTCAGAGTTCGATTCAGAAGATATGCGTCCCTCTGAGCTTGATGCGCCACATGCTTCCTTGCAAGAACGAAGAGAATGCTGTTGCCACTGCTCACTATCAGGTTGGATTGT
This sequence comes from Lemna minuta, assembly GCA_024174645.1. NCBI lineage: Eukaryota > Viridiplantae > Streptophyta > Magnoliopsida > Alismatales > Araceae > Lemna > Lemna minuta. The sequence continues at coordinate 7,575,910 of CM044101.1, read as the reverse complement.
TCTCCAGCGTGATGGGAAGTGGCCGAAGGCTACTAGCTGGCGGCAGTGGATCCGGTTATTGTGCCAAGAAGGTCAAAATTCTTGAAACCCTTAAGTTGTTATGATTTTCCTAGTAAAACAATGTTTCAATGAAGTGAATTTCTTATCTTCCTATTCACAGGGAAAGGTGCCAATTCTCTCTTTGGAAGCATTGCACCAGCTGCACATCTTCATCTTCGTTCTTGCCATCTCGCATGTCACCTTCTGCGTCATCACTGTGCTTCTGGGAATGGCTAGGGTAAGCGCTTTGAGATAAAAAGCAGTGATGAATGTATGATTCTAGTAATGCTGATCATGTTTTTGTTTAGATTCGTCAATGGAAACAATGGGAGGATGCTATTCAGAAGGAGAAAGAAGCAGAAAATGGGGCAGGTAGGTAGAGGTTGTTGCACTGCGATCAACACTACTCTTCACTGCTTGTTTTATTTACAGCGCAAAAAATATCCCACGTGCGTCAGTTTGATTTTATCAAGGAGCGTTTCAAGGGATTTGGGGAGGACTCTAAAATCATGAGCTGGGTTGTGCGTATCATATTTGTGGATCTCTTTCTATGCAATAGTGTTATTTGATTCATCACAATTGTCTCCTGTTCCAGAATTCTTTCTTTAAGCAATTCTATGGATCCATTACGAAATCAGATTATACCACGTTGAGGCTTGGTTTTGTTACGGTGAGTAGTCTATTTGAACTCTATATCTTCATTTTTCGCTCACACTTAAATGTCTTGTTTTTGCTTGCGCAGACTCATTGCAAGGGAAATCCGAAATTCAATTTCCACAAGTATATGATCCGTGTGGTGGAATCTGATTTCAAGAAAGTTGTAGGCATAAGGTAAATCTGATTTTATTCATCATATGGAAAGAACTTAGATTTTAATCTGTTCAAGTGTTCTTGTAGTTGGTATCTGTGGATGTTCGTCGTGGTTTTCTTGCTGCTAAATGTCAATGGTACTTTCTTTACTTTGATCAAATTTATATAAATTAATAATTAATAAATGAATGTTCATTATTGTTAAGGTTGGCACACTTACTTCTGGATTGCATTTCTCCCACTAATCGTAAGTTTAGACAAAATTACTGATCAACTCCGGGTTTATAATAAATTTCTGAATCTCTCAAAAACCCTTACAATCTTTTACCAAATCGGGCCATTGCATCAGATGCTGCTAGCAGTTGGAACAAAGCTGGAGCACGTGATCACACAATTGGCCCATGAGGTGGCAGAGAAACACTGTGCCATCGAAGGAGATCTCATTGTGAAGCCATCAGATGATCACTTTTGGTTGCACAGGCCAAAAGTCATCCTCTACTTGGTTCACTTCATCCTGTTTCAGAATGCCTTCGAGATTGCCTTCTTCTTCTGGATATTGGTGAGTTTCTGGGGCACAGGTTTTGGAGTTTATGGTTTATATTCTCAAGGACCCTGTTCGTGCAGACAACTTATGGATTTGACTCGTGCATCATGGGCGCTGTAGGGTACATCATTCCAAGGCTTGTAATTGGGTATGTCCAGGTCTATCATTTTTTTGTTAGTAGAACTTGACAACTTAGTGAATAATGGCAAAAACATTACTTGTTCTAGGGTGATTATTCAGGTTCTCACCAGCTACAGCACCCTGCCACTCTATGCCCTGGTGACTCAGGTAAACTAGATCTATATATCTCTTTGGTCATCCACATGCACATCATATCCTCCGCATGTATAGCATATGTGACATCTTGTTGTGAAATAAAAACAGATGGGAACCTCATTCAAGAAGGAAATTTTCGATGAACATGTGCAAGTGGGCCTGATCGGGTGGGCTGAGAAAGTGAAGAAGCGGAAGGGATTGGGCTCGCCACTTAGGCCAAAGGCGGCTGGAGTCCAGCTTCAGGCTGTGGGCAATAGCCGTGCCCAGACTTTGGGAGATGGGAATGTTGAACCAGCTGAGGTTCGAAGTTCAGAGTAAAAACCCAAATTGCTCCTTTTTTCTGTGTGATGTGTGACCATTGTATTGTACTAGGAAAGAAAGAATCGACTGTCTTTGTGGTAAAACCTATGGTTGTATCTGCCCTCTTTATCTGTGCTACGATTTACTCTGTTCTTTGAACCAAGCAATGACCGTGCGTGGGTACTTGGACTGTTTAGAATGATCCCACCATTTGCCAAAAATCTCACCTTTTACAAGCATGATAAACAGATTCAAATGGATTGCCATTTTGCAGTCTTTTGAATATAATCTTCACTCCATATAGTTCTACCTTGGAGTACTTGGTCAATAACTATTTATTGGACTTTCCAATTAATTTATTCAATAGTAAGTGACAGGCTCATCAATAGGTCAAGTTGCTAAAAAATTACGTGATAAGCTACACTGCCTATCTTGAAGGTAACGAGGTCATGCCACATGCAAATGGAACATGTCTATCGAGAATTACTCTATACGTATAATCTCAAGTGTGCGCCGTGTTAGATGTAGTCCATTAGAGGGCTTAGCAAATATTAAGGACATTAGTCCAAGCTAGCTCAAGCTACGTGAGCCAATTGGGCTTAATGGGTCAAGACAAGCTAGGTTGAGTCAAATAAGCCAAGAAGACTCCAGGATGACCCCAATACATGTCAATCACCTTCGTGATGCCTTAAGCTTGCATGGATATACTGTCCAGTGTTCATTCCTTAATTGGTAATCGCTACCTCACGTGCTCTTTTTGTGTTTAATGGCCTCATCCAAGTCTAATGAGTCATCCCCACTATCTACTCCATCGTCGGCTCCACTTTCTCCTCCACGATTTTTCAGCCAATGCCACTTATGATAGACAACACACACCTATGTTAGTCACAAATGTGCTTCATGTGCCATAGACCTTAAGAATTTTCTTATTGCCCATCATATGCTACACCATATAATAGAGTCTTCGCTCATATTGACTAATCCAAAGTATAATGCTCACTCCTCTTGACTTTGCTATTTAGTTATGGATGCGTTAGAGGATCCTCCCTTCTATTGGTCACCCTCTTTTTTGTGTCAAACGTGCAAGCGCACTATGGTGTACCATGAAAACCATGTAGGAAAACAAGACCAATTCAATCGCACAATTGAAACTTTTGAGTCCATGTGTGATAGTAAACGTAGTGATCAACCCTCTAGGATCACTTTGGTCATCTCCAAGATCTTTTGCAAGAATGGTCTCTCTATCAACCACCTACAACATATTTACACACATTTGAACGCTAGAGCAAGGAGCAGGTCGATAAAGCCTTCCAAAATTTTTCATCATTTTTCTTAAAATATTAAATATATTAGAATATATTGAATTGGATATTCAAAATACTGAGGCACCAATAATAGATCATCCTATGATTTAGTATGTATGAAAAAAAATATACTTATAGGGTTCTCTTGAAGGAGTACTTCAAGCTATTCAAGTATCTAGCCTCTAATGATATACACACCATTACCCAATAGTTAGATCTCCTTTTCAAAGCTCGTCACCAAAAGAGAAAGAGAAGAAAAGAGAAAATACTCACAAGGTTGATACATCTTATTAGTTCATAAATCTATAGACCTAATAGCACCTTATTGGTCAAATTTATTAATTATTTAGATTAACATATAAATTAATTAATTAAAGAACGATTTAGCCCAACCAACAAGTCGAGTTCCTAGATCATTGGGTTCCAAGCTACACTATGTACTCTAAGAGATATATAGTGTATAAGAACTCTCATGTGAAACCTTATCGGCATCAGTTATCATGTATGTATAATCTTTTGTCTATCAAACTCATGAATGAATTAGGGTATGGTCAACTATTTGATGAGTTCTAAGGTGGATAAGTTTTTCAAATTTTTTATCAAAATATTGACGAGATGAGACCGCGAGGTCATTGAAATCACACGGTCACGTGTCAAGATAAAGTCCAAACTTAACAATTTGATGAATAATTCACGAATTAAGGGGTATAATTGTAAATAAGGGTCGAATCCACAAGAAATTAGGGAAAATTCTTATGATTTATTCGAATTTGATCAAATCGGATGATGAATCGGTGATAGAAATTGGGAAAATGATATTTTATGAAAGAGGTCTTGAAGACGAATCCACAGAATCAAAAATCAATGAATTTGACTTTGATTTCGCGGAAAAATTGAAGATTGAATAGAGACGATTTTTTCGAAAATCTAAAGAACGAAAAACCAAAAATTAAAATGAAATTCGCTTAAATTACAATTCTAAATTGAAATGAAATACTAAACGAAGATAGATTAGGATGAAACACGATCCCTAAGCCACAATTGCGATCGAATTGATCCAATTAATCACCAGAATCAAGGCTATTCATCAAAATTTGGAAATCGCGATTCGTGGAATTCAAGCGTCGATTTCTTCCTCGTCGATCGTCGAAATCTTGATCTTAAGCACTCCGTGGACACAAAAATGAATCTAGAAGCGATTGGGATCAAGAGATTCGAGAGATTTGGTGTCTAAACAGTTCGATTCACTCGTATTGCTCTCGAATGCTTTACAATCTCGAAGAACATCTCAACTTGTAGGGCAATTGGGGCGTAACCGTCCGATCTCCATTTAATCTGCAATCAACAACTCTAATGAAACGCATTGGATGCGAATCGTTACCGTTAAGTCATGGCCGTTGGATCGCCGATCAACGCCTGAGATGAAGCCACGTCGCATGTGTTATAAAATGCATCAAAACGCTCGTCATTGGATCCGATCGAACGCTCTTGATGCGTTTTCCGTCGGTTTAATCTCAGCCATTATAACTCCTTTGATCAACGGCTAAGATTAAGTCGTTTATAAAATGATTCGCCGATGAATCATGACGCGTCACGTACCCTCCTCTTTAACTGAAGATCAACGGCTTTAAATCTTCACGCAATCGGACGCTCCTCACGCTTCCACGTCACCGCCCGCCTCGACCGTCGATCGCGACGCGATCGGACGCTCCATATCACGCCACGTCATCGCGCGTTAATAAAATTTGTAAAAATTGATTTTTAATTAGAAAATTTGATTTTTAATTCCGTAAAATCCTTAGAAATTCGTTAGAAATTCAGAAAAATTCAAAAAAAATTTATCTGAATATAACTCCAAATTAATCCAAATTTATTTCATTTGATCAGAAATTTAATTATCTATCATTCTAAAAAGTCAAGTTTAACAAATAACAAGATATTTAATTAATATTTCAAAAAATACATTCATTTCTTAAGATTTTAACTTTATAAAATTAAATAAATGTTTATAAAAATGATTTCTCTCATTATATGAATTTAAAAACTACTTATAATCTCAAGTAAAGATGGGTTATAAAATTATTTATCTTTAATTCATCATAATTAACCCTAAATTAAAGTATTTTGAGATTATAATGACTTTTTCATAGAATGATAGATAAATACTCATAAAGATGATAACATGCATAGGAATGAATTCTTTTATGCCTTAAGATGTATTAATAATCATGTATTATCATGTCTAATTAGCATGTTATCAAATATCGAATGCAGCGGAGTAGATTGAATCTGATTTTCAAAATATTGAGGCACCAAGAATAGATGATCCTATCATCTAGTATGTATGAGAAACCATGTTTATAGGGTTTCCTTGAAGGAGTTGTTGAAGCTATTCAATTGTCTAGCCTCTAGCGGTATCGACACAATCTCTGAATGGTTGGATCTCCTCTTCAAAGCTCTTCATCAAGAGAGAAAAAGAATGAAGGAATGAATTCTCACAAGGCTTCTATGGGCACCTTGAGTTGTGCTCTTTCTCCGCCATATTTATAGACCAAACAACATTTTATTGGTCAACCTTAATTAATTATCCACATCAACATATAGATTACTTAATCAATGATCGATTTAACCCAATCGATAGGTTGAGTTTCCAGCTCGTTGGGTGCCAAGCTACACCACTTACTCTAGGAGATATGGAGTGTGTAAGAACTCACTTATGGAACCTTTCCGTCATCGATTATCATGTATGTATAATCCTTCATCCGCCCGAGACTCATGAATCTTAGAGTATTATCAATTGTCAAACCTAATCAGTCACTCAATTTAGTATTGATGCGAGTAGAAAATCATCGGGAACTCCTCCGATATTTCTACTACCTTGGCCAAGGATTTCATTGCATCTTATTCCTTGAGTTAATCTCCTCAAATACCAAGGGCTAATGATCCCATCTTGATCACACAATCATCTTCGTGGACTTCATGTTGTATCTAATATATAATGTTTTAGGTATCACGTGGCTAGGGATTCATAAGTCATAATCAAAACACAATCATACATCCACAAGATGTCTTTGGTGTCTCAAGTCAAAGTACCACATACACAACTGTGATATGAATCAACCTGATAGACATTTAGGTATAATTACTATTCAGGGATTCATACGGATCAATTCAATGAACTCTTTCTCCAAAGAGCACCCACAATCTATCATTAGTGTCTCTACACCGATGGCTATAGGATCATCTATATTTATCATATGAGTAAGATCATATATAACTATTAATTTCGGATAATTTGATATCCCTCTTGAATATCTCACGAATATGAATATTTAGAACATATATTTAAATATTAGTGATCAATGTATTATGATCACACAAATTCTATTTCATTGCAAACATCACACACGAATGACAATGAATAAATTTTATTTCAATGAACACAAACGAGATACATGAAAGTGTGATTGGCTTATAGGCCACATAATATCCATCACTATTAAATCCTAATCAACTACTCAAGTTAGTACTAATGCCTGGAGGAAATTATTACGAACTCTTTCTCCAATATTTCAACTACCTTAGCCAAGGATGTTATCACATTTTATTCATTAAGTCAATCTCTTCAATTATTGTGGCTGGATAATTCCATCTTGACCACACAATCATATTTGAGGACTTCATGTCATATCTAATATATGACGTTTTGGATGTCCTGTGACTAAGGATTCTTAAGTCATAAACAAAACACGATCATCTATCCACATGATATATTTAGTGTTTCAAGTCAAAAGATAACATACATAACTATGACATGAATATATCTAATTAATAATTAGGCATAATATCATCCAATGATTCATATAGATCAATTTTGTGAACTCTTGCTCTAAAGAGCACCTAGTATCTATCATTGATGTCTTCATACCGATGGCTACAGGATCATTCATATTCATCATATGAGTCAAATCATAGAGTATTATTCTTTTTGGATAATTTAATGTCCATCTCGAATATCTCATGAGTAGGAATGTTTAAAACATATATTTAAAGACTAATGATCATTGTATTATGATATCATCATAACTCATTTAACCATTATATATGCTCATAGACTTCATTAAAAATATCATATAAGAATGACAATGAATAAATTTTAGTTTAATGAACATAAAAGAGATATATAGAAGTGTGATTGGCTTATAAGCCACATATATCCATCATACCTTAATAACATTTGAGAATCCATTTCTTGTTAGATTTGTGATCAAGTACTTTGTGGCACCCAAGTTTCAGATATGATATCGATATTCTCCTCAACTCTTCAGGTTAGCATTGGAGTCCCTTAAAGCATTGAAGTCCTTTTATCTCTTGCACCATCTACCAAACCAGATTTTTCTACCTTGGTAGCATCTAATACTTGTGGGCAAGGTGGGGGCATGGCTCCAAGAATCTTATTTCCCATAGTAGATGCTTACATTTTCTTGAGTCTCTATGGTGCATGCCTTAGATAATATGTCCACTCCACTACTTAGTTCCTATTCAATACCAAACTCTACGTTATCATCAACTAATACGATCACACTCTGCAATGCACCTCTTACTTAGCATTTGAGGCTTGATAAGCTGACACAATTTTGATCAAAACGTTAAACACAACAAAATATATTAAATTGAACATTCAAAATAGAGACGCACCAAAAATTGATGATCCTATTATCTAGTATCGATTAAAATCCAAACTTAAAAATTTTATTGAAGGAGTTCTTAAAAATTTTCGAGTATCTAACCTCTAGCACTATCTACACAACCGCAACACAGTTGATCTCCTCTTCAACACTCTTCACTAAGAGAGAAACAAAAAAAAAAGATTTTACAAAAAGGCTTGCATTGGCACTCCTAGGTTTGATCGTTCTCACCTTGTTTATAGACATTGGGTATGTAAAATTTTCATAAAAATACTTATAATTATGTCTATATCCATTGATATTTATAGACCTTATATATGTGACCCTATAGGTCTATATATTTTGCTAGTCAATAACTCTATATACCCGATAACACTTATTGGTCTCTACATTGATGGCCACAAGATGAACCATACTCATTATATGAATAGGATTAAACAATGTTATCTTTTTCTAGATAATTTGTTGTCCTTCTCGAATATCCCTCAAATAAGAATGTTTATAACATATGCTTAACTACAAGTAATCTTTGTATTATCATCTCATCATAGGTCACTTAGTCATTGAATACTCATGGAATTTATTAAAAATATAGTACAAGAATAAAATGAATGAATTTCATTTCAATAGACATAAACGAGATATATAGATGAATGATTTGGCTTATAGGCCAATAATATCCATGAATATCCCACTTTTTTTTTGTAGATGTCTTCTATTTAGATTAATTAGCAAGATATGACGAATACCCTCAAGATGACAAGGATGAAAAATTAAATATTGATAAACTAGAAGGTTTCAAAGTCAAAGGTAAAGAAGATTTTGTTTACATCGAGCATTAAACAAGCTCCAAGGCAACATGATAAAAACTTTAATTGATTTCCTCTTGAAATGAGATAAATCCCAACCTCTGGTCATTGTGTTTACTCCTAGTTGTATAGTGAAAGGTTTGTCATCTCTAAGTATATATTAGTATATGTTTATTTTTCGAAAAAATAATTGCGTACCATTAAAAGCGTCATTGAGTGAATCCATTACATTGAAGGATTTGGGACTACCAAAGCAAATTCTTGGCATGCAATTTTTTCTTGAATAAATTAGAAGTTCATATGGATATCACAAGAGAGAGATATTGATGAGCTTTTTGATAGGCATGGTATGAACTCTTTTAAACTTGCTAAATCTCCTTTTCAAAGCCATTTCAAACTTTCTATTGAATAGAGTCCATTGAGAGATGAAGAAAAAGATAAGATGGATAATGTTCCTTTATCAATTGGGATCTTGATGTATGCAATGATGCGCACAAGACTAGACCACATTTCTTGCAAATCGGGAGAAGCATTGCACAATTGAGAAGTGGATACTTCAAAATCTCAAAGGAATCTCCAAAGGTAGTCGTATTTTTTAAGGGGGATAACAAGTCCTCATTGGTTATATAGACGTTATCATATTGATATGAGAAGATCCACTTGTGCGAAGGGAAGTGTGTCTTGGAAATTTAGGTTGTGAAAGTGCGTTTCACTTTTCATCATTTGGCTAAAAAAATCGCGACAATAGAAATATGCGAGGAGATGTTATGGATCAAGGAATTCTTGATAGAGTTGAGACTCAAGCAAGAGAGATATGTTATGTATTGCATTAGCCATAGTGTTATCCATGTGCAAAAATCTAATATTTCATTCTGAGTCCGAACAGAGCGACGCTCTCATCATTGGATCATCCCGATAATCAAAGGAACTTCAACTTGGTAAGATCCATCCCGATAATGCCGATGCAGAATTTATCCAAAGAGAAACAAATCATATGTAGAAAGTTGGTTGGCTTGGCAATTCCTTAAGAAATAAAATGATATCACTTCCTCTAGTAATGGGCTGATGGGGGAGGTTGTAGGGTTACATGTCAATGTGTCAGCCCCTTAAAGCCCATGAATCCATGGCCCTGTTTCTATTCCTCTCTCTTGCTTTATCGACGTTCAGTATGCAAAGCAACGGAGGTTGTGTGCTTTCCTTGATCCCCTTCTTTCTCTGGCGTCCAAGAGGAAGAAAATCGGCTTCAAGATGGGGAAGAAGGAACCTTCCCCGGTGATCTAGAGGTAGTACAAAGAGGTTCCGAAAGCTTGGAGGACGAAAACGGCAATGAGAAGAGCTACATTAGAGCTTAATCTCGAAGTCTTAAGAGTATCTTATTTTCGTGAACTTGATCCAGAGAGTCACTTGTGTGTCTCATTTCTCTTTCAGACAGGAGAAGGAGCATGGATATTACTTTGGTCGGTCGTTATCCGGTATCTAGCTCTGATTGAAGTTTTTTTTTCCCTCATCGTCTCTGCAGGAGACAAGAAAGAAGAGTGGGTTTACCAAAGCTCGTCGGATCATGCGGTCTTTCTCGTTTTATTAAGCTAAGATATCCCCGGGTAACTACGTGGCGACTACCCATTTGTCTCGGCAAGCACGGAAGAACGAATTTTCCGCAAGCGCGATGGCAAATTGAATGCTCCGGTCCTTGGGTAAACGGCAGAATTCTCAGCGCCCAAAGGGCGCCAAATCTCTGAAAGGAGAGAGCAAAAGAGAGATCACAGGCGATGGTGCACTCAGCGTACGACGCGGCCGTGATCGTGCAAGGATCGCCGGCCAGAATCGAGGTCGCCGGAGTGCACGGCTCTAAGATCCTAACTGGATGCTCTGACTGTTCTCTCCGAATCTACGCTCCGGCGGACGCCTCCGACCGATCGGCGAGGGATTTATACGTCTTGGAGAAGGTAATTTCGGGATTCTGGAAGAAAACTCCTCTCGCGATGGAGGTTTCCAGGTCCAGGGACTTGCTTGTCAGTCTCTCCGAGTGGATCGCCTTCCACCGATTACCTAATTTGGAGACAGTTGCCGTAATTGGAAAGACTAAGGGCGCTACAGTTTTTAGTTGGGATGATCAGAGAGGGTTTCTCGTCGTGGGAAGGCAGAAGAAGGTTGGCATTTTCCGGTTCGACGGTAAAATTTCGATTCTGGCTTCGTTGTGATGCTTTGTTTGGAGATTAATGTCTAAGATGAGATGCCAAGAGTAGCAATGCCTTCAGAAACCTGAAAATAATTACTGGACTACTCGAGGGTGGATTCTGTTAGGCTAAAAAGCATGAAGGTTTTAAATATTTTTATTTTGCGTTCAACAACTTCCTCTACTGTTTTTAACTAAAATTACTCATCTTAACTGGTGCATTATGTTTAATATGATGATTTTATTTTTGACAAATATCAACGAGGTCTCCCTCTTCCACTCTCTGCTGAAAATCAAGATTGAAGTTCCGATGAAAAAAACCACCTCTACTGGATCTTTTTGGCGTCAGATTACTTCTCTATTCTATAACTTTGGCTTCTGTACAAACGATTGAAGAGCATGCTTGGCGGATTGTCGTTTGCCTATTTCTGTAAAAAATATAAAATTTGCCTTCTTATTTCTGGGTTTTTTTGCTAGGCGGCCGAGAATTCGTTGAAGTGAAGGAATTTAGCATTCCCGACGTGGTGAAATCCATGTCTTGGTGCGGTGAAAACATATGCCTTGGCATCAAGAGAGAATACATGATTCTGAACACCAACACTGGTGCTCTATCTGAGGTTTTCCCATCTGGAAGGCTCGCTCCCCCTCTCGTCATCCCTCTCTCCTCAGGGGATCTTCTTCTTGGAAAGGTAAGCTCCTCTTTTCTGAATTACAGATTCACTTTTGATGTATTCGACTGCCTTCATCGTTGTTAATCTCTGAGACCAGTATCTTCAATCATTTTTATGAGTCTGTAAATGACACTGTAATCTTGAGGAAAAAACTTCTTTTTTTTCCCAAGAAACCTGAGTAGGATCACAAATTGTAGGGAAATTCTCTCGATCATAAATGTTTGGATGACGAGCATACTATGGTCGATACTCTGCAGAATAAATGATTTTTTATGATATCTGGGTGGTAAATACTTAGCCAAAACACCAAATAGATGTTAACTTCTTTTTTTTAACCAAAAAACCCAGGCTACTGCCTCTTTTTAGTCCCTGTGAAGAAGATTCAAATGCTTATGTGGCGTTTTCAAATTTATGCAGGACAATATCGGAATATTCGTTGACCAGAATGGAAAACTTTTGCAAGATGGTAGGATCTGTTGGTCTGAGGCACCTGCATCAGTTATTATTGATCGCCCCTATGCAATTGCTCGTCTACCAAAGTATGTCGAGGTAGGAAACCACTTGCACCATGCATTTCCACTTCAACTTATCATCATTTTTATTTATTATTATCTAATGTTAAATTTTATATTTGAATGCATGATTCCTGCAGATTCGGTCTCTTAGAGCTCCTTATCCTCTTGTTCAGACAGTATTCCTGAGAGATGCTCATATACTCCTTGAAATAAATGGCTCTGTTGTCGCTGCGTCTGTGAACTCTGTGTATCGACTACTCCCAGTTCCTTTTGATGTACAGGTACTTCTTCTCCTAACGTCATATCTTTCAATGATTTTCTTGGAATGCTATGTATATAGGATATCTGCATTACCAATTTTTGAAGAGACACTCATATCAGGCTCTGGTATGATAGTGGTATGAACCCCAATTGGACAAAGAGATATTGGATTGCCTTGAAGACTTATGTGCATCATAGTAGAAACATGGAAAAAAGAGAGAAGAAATCAAGAAAGAAACAGCAGGAGCAACTGATCCCCATGGGAAAGGGAGTTCGAGAGCCTCTCCCCAACCATTCTCAACCTTTCTGGAAATTTCCCCCTCTCTGGAGTCCCCTCACCCCTTTATTTTAGGACAAGTGGTGGTTAACGAGGATCATATTCTAAGAGCTCCTCGTCTTCCTGCCCCGCTCGGGTATTTGAACTGTCCTGGTTTAATGAGCCAGACTGCCTTACTCTCCTCTTAAAGTGGAGAGTGGCTTCGTTCCAGATAGTGGTATAAAATGGAAAAGAATCGATGAGAAGAAAAGTGCATGATGGTTGTAGAGAAGGGGGGTTGGTGAAGAAACAGAGATATGCATAGTGGAATAGGTGGATAAATGGAGATTTTTTAGAAGCTCCAGTCTCTTCCACGTTCGTATGCCTCCAGGTTTGGTATCTGGGTTCTAAAGTGCAAAGGCTGCTTAAGAACTCTGCTGGGTGACTGTGTCAGGCCCCTCAATTTGGCTGGCCCATGGACTCTCAGGGTCAATGGTATATGATATCGGCCATTGGATTCCATCTATGTCAAGGAAATGTTTTCTATCGTTTTATGTTACTCAACTCTTTTCATGGCATATTTAGCATGCGTCTGTACATACTTTCAGTTGTTTCTTCTGTGGACATTCCAGATAGTCCAACTAACTGCATCTGGAGACTTTGAGGAAGCTTTGGCACTTTGTAAATTACTTCCACCAGAGGATTCAGCTCTCCGGGCAGCCAAGGAGGGATCTATACATATCCGGTGATAATCTATTGCCATTGACTTCCACTTTCCCCTTTGTAACTTTTCGGTTATTTTCGTTTTGGTTTTGTAGAAGCTTAATATCGATAGGCATAATGTTGACATTACATTATGATGCAAATCCTGCAGTCTACTAAATTGCCTTGTGTTTCAGCTATGCTCACTCTCTGTTTGATAAAGGAGACTACGAAGAGGCCGTCGATCAATTTCTAGCATCCATGGTGGACATCACATACGTATTATCACTCTATCCATCAATTACTCTCCCCAAAACCACTACTGTCCCAGAGCCTGACAAGCTGGCTGATTTATCAGACAGTCCATATTTGTCTAGGGCTTCATCAGATGCCTCCGATGATTTGGACACATCGTCTCCTGATTCTGATGATAACTCTGCTTTAAATGCAAAGAAGACGAGATACAATGCTCTGAACGCACTTGTTAAGTATTTGCAGAAGCAGAGAGTTGGGATTATGGAAAGGGCGATTACAGAGGTGACAGATGAAGTAGTGATGGGTGCTGTACAGAGCAGTTCTCGCAAACCAAATCATCTGACCAAGGTTATTAACGATTTAAATTTTACCCATGCGAGCATTTTCCAGTGCTAATTAGTTTTGTGATGAATCTTAGTCAACGCATTATGAGCTATTTCTGTGGTCCAGGTCCGTGGATCGCGCCACATCAGCTCTGTAGCCAGGGAGAGGGCATCTATATTAGATACCGCATTACTGCAAGCTATGATTCTCACGGGGCATTCAACGGGAGCATTGGAACTAATGAGGGGTCCCAATTATTGTGATCTGAAGATCTGCGAAGAATTTCTGCTTGAAAAGAAATGCCATGCTCTTCTCTTGGAGTTATATAAAGGCAAGCAAATGCATCGTGAAGCTTTGAAATTACTTGTTCAATTAGTCCAGGAATCCAGTTCCAATGCGACAGATCCTATGAGCACTCAGAAATTCATGCCGGACATGGTTATTGAGTATCTGAAGGTTCCTTTCTCCCCTCTTCTCTCACACACTCACACACACACCCCTCCCTCCCACTCTCTCTTCCCGCCTAATCCCCCCTTGCAATCTCTCACCTCCCTTCACTCATTTGCTCTCTCTGAAAATATGGCTCATCTGGCTGTCATAGTGCCATTTAATCTGAAGTTATTCATTACACATAGTAAAACTAAAGCCTTCATCTTTGAAATAAAAATACCTTCACAGAGTGATAACAGTATTGTGTTTTCCTTCTGCAGCCTCTTTGCGCCTCTGATCCCATGCTTGTTCTGGAATTTTCCATGCATGTTCTTGAAAGCTGCCCAACACAGACCATTGACCTTTTTCTGTCAGAGAATATTCCCTCTGACTTGGTCAACTCTTACCTGAAACAGCATGCACCAAACATGCAGTCTAAATATCTAGAGCTTATGCTCTCCATGAATGAATCCCACATCTCGCCAAATCTTCAGAACGAATTGGTACTCTCTCACTCTTAACTGTTTTAATCATAAACTAGTTCAGGTACCCATAAAGGGCACTATCTTCCTATTTTCAGGTGCAAATTTATCTCTCTGAAGTGCTTGATTGGTTCAAGGAGCTTATGGACCAACACAAGTGGGAAGAGAAAATTTACTATCCAACGCGGAGAAAGCTACTCTCCGCCTTAGAAGGCATTTCACCTGACAGGGCTGAAACCCTCTTGAAACGACTCCCCCCAAATGCTCTCTACGAGGAGCATGCCATCTTACTTGGAAAAATGAGCCAGCACCAACTTTCCCTATCTTTATACGTCCACAAGGTACTTTCATATCATCTGATATTTTGCAGCTTACTAAATAGCCCTGAACTAATCACATTATTTTGAATATACATGTAGCTTCATTTACCAGAGCTTGCATTGAGCTATTGTGACCGTGTGTTTGAAAGCTCAAGAGGAAGTTCCAGCATCTATTTAACTCTTCTTCAAATATATTTGAATCCTCAGAGCTCAACTTTGGAATTGGAACGAAAAACCAAGAATTTCTTGCCTCCTATCAAACCCATCCAAATTAGGTCTAGAAATGGGCGTGGTTTAAAGAAAATAGCTTCAATTGAGTGTTCAGAAGATACCTCCAGCACTCCCAGTAGCACTGATAGCGGGCGTAGTGACTGTGATGGCGATGACATGGTGGAGGAAGTTGACCATAAAATGTTGAATTATGCATTGGAGTTGTTGTCCCAGAGGTGGGATCGAATCAATGGCGCCCAAGCACTGCAATTACTGCCGAGAAAAATCAAGCTCATGGTAAAATATTTTAAAACATGGTCATTAAGTTTAAATGTTTTCATTTTCTTGTAATTAAATCATGCATCAGATGACGGTATTGCTCTTTGCAGAACTTGCTTCCTTTTCTCGAACCTCTTCTGAAGAAATCTAGCGAATGTCATCGAAATTATTCAATCATCAGGAATCTGAGATTTAGCGAAAACATTCAGGTACGATTATTTTGTAAATCTCTCATTTTAGTCGTAAACTGTTATGAAAGAAAAATATCTAGGAACCCGTTTTCACTTTTACATAATAAAAATGAATGCTATTATTCAGAAGAACAGAAGACAAGATTCCGCTGCCTACATGGTGGTTAAGATATTGTTAACGTTTGTCCATGTGACTTCCATCCGTGGTCTGCACATGTTATTTCTGTGAAATAGGCAGTCTTAGTATGGTTGGATTAATCTTGAGTTTCCTAATTAATTAGCACGTTACACAAAAACAATCACCCTGTTTGATGTAAGAATGGTATAATTTAGGTGAAACAAGAGCTGCTAAAGGAACAGAAACCAGGGTTGAAGATTGATGGAGACAGCGCATGCTCACTCTGTCGAAAGAAAATCGGAACCAGCGTATTTGCAGTCTACCCAAACAGGAAGACTCTGGTGCACTTTATTTGCTTCAGGGACTCTCAGAGGCTAAGATATTGAGGGCTTGATGTGTAAGTTCCTGGTAAATAATCCTCAGAAATACTGGTTCTATGTCTAAGTTAATGCTCTCCCTCTCACACGCACATATCTTCTTATGTCTCTCTCTCTCCTAACATTCTCTTATATGTCTCTATCGATTTAGCTTTCTCTCTTTCTTATTCCTCTCCCTCCCTCCTATCCGTCCTCATCTTATTCCTATCTCCCAGACTTCCTCGCTTGTTTCTCCTCTCTTACCCTCCTCCATACCATCTGCCAGAGGATCAGTCTCCGCAAGGAAAGGTTAACAAAATTCAGCATGCTTCCACCGTTCATGTAGCATACAGGGATAAAGCCGCATGGAATAAAATAGATGCATCAAAACCTGTTTGTTCATCTCAATATTTCAGGATCTCTACGTTTGTATTTGACATTTTTTTTCTTTATTTGCATAACGCCATTAATTCAGTTGATCTCAATCAGTACTACATTTATGAGTTTCAAGAAAGTGATCTCAAAAGGTGAGTGATTAATGCCTTAATTCATTATTTTGAATTGCAATTTAACTTTTTTTAGGGTTCAAAGCATTTCAGATATTTCGTTTTGGTATTTCAAATTTCCATTTTTTTTCTCATTAAATTGAATCGATCGGATTTGATCCCTGCATGCTGAAACTCGGCACATATTCAGGTTTCAAAGAGGAAAATCATGTCAGAGTTTAGGGAGTTTTTTTATTTATGTGTCAGTACAGACTTTTAGGTAATTTGAAGATGTACGGGCATTCTGGTCTTTGAAAGCATGAATTACACATTTTCATCATTTTAGGGCATAAGTAAAAGTATCCCCGAAGATTTATAAAAACATCCGCAAAGTATGGCACATGAAGGGCATGTTCGGATGACATAATTTAAATATTTGCTAAAGATTAGGCACATCAGGATGAAGGCCTAGAATTTTCATAGAAAGGAAGGCAATGCCAATGATTTCTGATTGGGTGGGGTTCTTCTAAACTCAAAGAGGACACAAAGAACAAGTTTACAGTTTGGTGGATTGACTTGAGCACGATTTTAAAGTCAGGAAAAGAAGGATTGCATGGAAGGGCACGTATTTCTCTTTCAGACTCGCTATCCATTTTTTTAGTTTTTATTCTTCATTGATTTTACACGTATAATATGGACATATTGGCAGTAAAAAATTCAAGATATCAGGAGTTTTATTCTCTGATTTTTTGTTACTTTTGCCTTTGTTCTCGCGAAAACAATATCAAATCAAGATCGAGCTGGATTGAGATGTTTGAAGGATATTCCACCCTATTTTTGTATTTTTATGTTGACTTGCCTACCATTTTTTTTTTGTGAATGTGAAGTGAAAGATAATCCAAGATGAAGCCAATGGTTAAACGAACGTTCAAACAACAAGGGGGGTCACATTTTCTCATACTTTTGTGCATTTTCATTTATTTTTTTTGGAGTATAATGTTTCATGCATCTTATCTTTATCTCCTTATGGATTGACCCGAAACCGTTATAATTGAGGGGTAATGTATATTTTTATAAACCTATATTTCATTTGAGTGCCTTTAACCTAGATATAAATTGCGCATATTATCTATGCTATGGATTTGCCATCTTGTGAATCTTTAATGACATTAAGTGAACCTCAAAATTGCAATAAATATTCTTTTTATGGGTATAAATGCAATGTAGCTTATGTCCTATCTTCTTTACAAAAAACATTAAAAATCTACAAATAGATCCAATGTAGTAAATCATTCAATAACCACAACAACATTCACTTCATTCCACTCATACTTTTCATCACTCAAAATTGTAAAGGGAAAGAAATCCTCATCAATTAGTTCAAAAGTGTCAAAATCATAAAAAAAATTTAAGAAAATCATAAATTTTTAACAGATTTGAGATAGATTGAGATGAAAAATCAATCAGATAATATTTGATCGATAAATTACATCTTTATGTTAACGGTGAATTGGTAAATTCAAGATCAATCTGTCTTCGGTGGCTCTACGTTTTCTAGTCTGCAATGCACCTTGTATGATTTCCGATTTCTATATGGTTTAAGGGTGATGGAGGCCATATCTTGAAAGAAAATGAGCCAAAAATGCAATAAACATACCTAACCAATCTCCTTTATTTAGTCGGAGAAAGAATAGTTTGCTCATTTGTTGGGCCCAATTTGACATTTAAATGGGCTGCACACACAGAAAAACCGCGTGAGACTGTTCACATGTTCTTCATAAACCTCAGATGAATGAGACTCATTTGACTTAAAAATGTCTCATACTTTCCATCGATTGTTATCCGTCTACTGATCTATCTATATGCATACATCCATCCATCCATCCATGATGTGTCTCTATGTTTATCTATCTATGGATACGCTGATATCCATCCATCCAAAATTTAGATATCTATATGCGCATATACATCCATCCATAACTTATCCATATATAGACATAGATGTCCATCATCTGTCATCTATCCATGCATATAACCCACCTTTTTATACATCCATCTATCCTCAAATCTGTCTATACATAAATACATAAATACTTTTCTATCATTTAAATTCTATACATGTCGGCGCGAAGTCAAATAAAATTTCGGAGGCAAATCCGAGATGAATACGACCGTTGCAATAATCCGGGGGCATTTACGACATTGCCACTCGGGGTGGGTCCCACGATCAAAGTAGCCGTTGCACTGCTTCCCGAACGGTCAAGTTCCTGGCCCTCCTAAAGAACACTACATATATACTTCCTCGCCATCCGGGCAGAGACGCATTTCTCTTCTGCAAATTCCATCAATCTCCCAGTCTCCATCTCTCTCTCAAGTCTGGCAATGGGTCTCTCTCTGAACCCTCCACCTCCGGGAGGAACAGAAACATCGCCGCGGCAGTACCGCGCGCACAAAACCTTCCTCCTCTGCAACTACGTCATCCTGGGCGCCGCCTCGAGCTGCATCTTCCTCACGCTGTCTCTCCGCCTGATCCCCTCTCTCTGCGGCTTCTTCCTCATGCTCCTGCACGTCTTCACCATCGTTGGCGCCGTCTCCGGCTGCGCCACCGCCTCCGGAACGGCCTCCGACCGCTGGTACGGCGCCCACATGGTATCTACTGTGCTCACCGCCATCTTCCAGGGCGCCGTCGCAGTGCTTATCTTCTCCCGCACGGGGGACTTTCTTGGAGAGCTCAAGTCCTACGTTAGGGAGGACGACGGAGCGGTGATATTGAAGATGGCGGGAGGGCTCTGTATCGCCATTTTCTGCCTGGAGTGGGTCTCTTTGGGGTTAGCGTTCATGCTGAGGTACTACTCATACGTTGACAGCTCCAGGAGGAGCTCCAAGGAGCAGCAAAATGAGATGGCTAACTGGCCTTGGCCGTTCCAGGTGTAGGAGGATTATATATATATATATATATCTTATACAATCGTAGAATTGTAGCCGTGCTCTATTTCTTTATTTCGATTTTGTGCGTGAATCAGAAGATTCTACTGCTGTAGCTTCTCAATCAAAGAAAATTCCTTTTATTATTTTGCCTCGGAGGACAATTACTTGTTTGAAAATTGGAGATAATACAAATAGCATGATGTTCTCGAGAATCTAGAATGTTCACTGGGCAAAATTTCTGGATACGCGTTTCTTTCGTCCATCACGTGGAACATGGACGCGAAACGATGTGGGAAAAAAATACTAAAAAGGACGCAAATCGGATTCTTGGTACGACGAATGCTCTTGACGAGGAACAACGAATACGCAGATTCTTGTTCTGTATTATCAGTTTCTTGAAAATTCTAGCGAGGAACAATAATGTGGAAGGGACGGGAAGAAAAAAATGAAAGGCTATAAAGATTCAAATGAAAGGCGGGGATGTCTCTTCGCTGGATATTGGACTAAGAACACTGATACGTCTCTTCATGAAGGGTGGGATATACAATCGTGCCGGCCCAATACAGCCGGAGATGGCAGGGGCATACATCCAAGAGGAGAACAGAAGAAAGAATATTGATATTCAAAATAGATACTTACGGAGATTGCTATCACCGGAGACGGATTCAAGATCTGATGCAAGCATTTCGACAAACAGGTTTGATGCAGTATCGTTAGATCCAGTCCGGCATACGGCTTTCCTTCTATTGATTGGCATCCTCGTTAGAACCTGATCCTTCTATATGGTCGGTGTGTCACGTTTCGTTATCTAGAAGTTGATTCGTCGACTGGTGGCCGCGTTTATGTGTAACTTCTCTGGTCTTCTAAATGCTGACGGTAGAAGTGATCGTGATGATTGAGGAAGTGATCAACAGAGATTATCGATCTTACCCAATTGACTGACTGAGGGGATCAATCAACCGTAAAATTGCTCGTGATCCTCCTCTGTGGCATGATTTCTGTCTGAAATGGTGTCACTCTTCAGATTTTTACTCATGAATGTCGACATCAAAAGATATTCAGTGATACGATTTGAATCAGGACGTGTTCTTCGCGAAATACTCGATAAGTAGCACAAATTTTGCATTCAAAGAAACATGATCTTTTGATGGGTTTTTTTACATTGGCCAATGGCAAATCTTAGTGTTCCCCGACCTCATTCTTCTCATCAGAAAATTGGTGACGAAGGGGACACATCATCGAGTTCACCTCTCCACACATCATCAAAGACCTTCGAGGCTAAAGATCTTTGTCAGCTCAATTTCTTCGTTTCGCGATCATCTAAAGGTATTTTTTTTGTGAATATAACAAAAGACCGATGAAGCTGGCATCTTCATCACGCTTCAGAGAGATCCATACCATCTGTCGTCGACGGCTGGGGCTCGTTGAGGTCGGAGGGCTGAGATTCGTGCTTCGCAGCCGCCTGAATCACGCGATCCTGGACGGCGGTTGATGATGGTGACGTCGGCAGGCCAATCTTAGTAGGATCCGGATTCCCGGCAGCCCGAGATAGCACTTCGGCCCCCATGGCAACGGGAGTAAGCAGAAGGCTGAAGAAATTCAACCAGGGTTAGGGTTTTGAAAAACAGGGTTTCCAGAATTTTAAATTAGAAAATTTAATTTAAAAGAGTTCACCTAACGTCCGCCCTCAGGTCCTCCGAGGTCTCGTAGGTCGATATTCTCCTGTACACGGACTATCGAACAAAAAGAAAATGAGGTTCCTTTTCTTTTCTTCTTGAAAATAATACCAAAATTGCATACCTGTGCAATGCCAATCAGCCCGACAATCTGCAGAGTCTTCTCCCACTCTGCGGAGAATTAGAAACAAAATCATGGGTGTCGGCATGAAATCTCACTCTCTCCTTCTCTTTTTCACAAATCTATTCCTACGGACTTCCTCCCACAGACTAGATTTAAGAGACAAGAAAAGCTACACACCTAGCAACGCATACACAGTCGCCACGGCGCCCTAAAGGAAATGGCCCAAAATTATCATCCATTTTGGAATTCATCGAGATCTTTGTAAAAAAGAAGAAATAAATCAACAACACGAAATACGAGCATGTAATCTCACCAAACCATATCCAAAAATTAACAGTGGAGTTGGCTTAATCTCCTCAATGATAGCCTCAGCTTCCTGAATAAAGAGGAAATTAGTAAGTAAACAATACAGTAGTTTTATTTTAATGTGAATTTCACCTCATTTAAGAAATCAAGAGCCGTCTCAGGTTTAAGTTCTTTGATGCGAAGGCTGCTTTGGACCCAAGAGCGGAAGCCACCTTCAACCAGATAAGTTTTCTGCCATATTTATATATTAATGTTAGATCAATATTTAAACAATATCCACAGGATCGGCAGATGGTGTGTGTTCATCTCGATATTCACTTGCCTTGACACCAAGTTTTCTCAAGGATCTTGCAATACCTTTTGACCGATCACCCCTGGCATCCAAAACTATCACCTTTGTGCCATCCTACATTAAACATAAAATATGTTGAACGAACCAACTTTACAGATGCTTTATGAATCTAAAAATTATTTGATAACTTAAAATTACTCACTTTAAAGATTTTTAGGTTCCGGACGATCGATGCAATTAAAAAGTCATTCACTTCTGCTGCATTACTCAATAGCTTCCTGACAGAACCATCAACCTGACCGGAAAATATGGCATTTCAAATAAAAAAATCTGAGTTAATGACTTAAATGTCTCAATAACTCACTAGAAAGATTCAGAACCATACGATGAAGAACACCGATGGCTTCAATCAAATAGGGATAATCTAATTAATCAAATAGGAATAATCTAACATAAAGATCAACCTTTACCCGGGTTAAAAAAATATTTCACAAAAAAATACCACTAAAAACTTCAACCAACCTCAGGGAAGGCTGACACTGGCATATTTAAAACGTGCTCTTCTCCTCAGATCAGGGACCCCTTCTCTTTCTCTCAGATCCTTTTAACACAGCCCAAAAGTAATTGCTAAGTAATACATAAGATTCATGAAATATTAAGCGCTATAAAAGAAAAAGGCAGGTGAAATTACAATCTCTTGCCTCAGGCCGTATATCAATGAGCACTGCATTTTCCTCAGTATTTAGAAGCTCAAACGTGGATTCTGGAGACAAA
Source organism: Lemna minuta (assembly GCA_024174645.1). NCBI lineage: Eukaryota > Viridiplantae > Streptophyta > Magnoliopsida > Alismatales > Araceae > Lemna > Lemna minuta. Next base: position 7,553,010 of record CM044101.1, on the reverse strand, counting down.
TTCCCAGAGTAACCGCCGTATAGAAGAAGCCAGTAAGAAACCCTAAAAATCAGACATAAGACCCTGCTCCTCAGAGAAACATTTTGCATTATAATGGCAGAGAACGTACCCTAAAGTGGCAAGAATGCCGAAGTTTACTATAAAATGGACAAGTGGATCATTAGGATCAAATCCGAGATTCTTCTCTACCCCTTCAATCAAGATGTAAACCTGTTTAGACGAATTTAAGATAAATTAATTAAAAGTACACAAGATTAAAAACCATTGCATTACTACATCCATCATCATACCTTCTGAACAGCAGTACTGATGGGAGTTAATACTAGGGAAAATTTCCCTTCAACTGTAGTTATTTCTTCCTGAAGGTTTGTTGGGAGAAAGGACTTGGTCGAATCATAAGAATATACAACGTAAGTTGATCCTTTTGATAAGAAACTTTCAAATAGCGAGATGGATTTCCTTAATACATTGGCAGCAAGGCCACCGGCTTCAAGAAGACTTCCCTGGAAATTTCCTGAGACCGCCACTAAGTTATCTCCTGTTTGTTCCTTAGATTTCTCGAAAGAAGAAAGAAAACCATTAATGATATTATCGATTGACTCTGCACCACCGAGAGCTGTTTTCTCTAATGATGCAATTATGGCATTATAAGTGTCTTCAACTGCTTTTTGTGCACTGGACACTGAAGCAGTGGTCGAATCTTGAATGCCACCCAACAAATCCCCAACATTTTCCTTCAAGTTGTTGATTCCAACATTTTCATTCAACAGATCATTTCCTACATAATTCAGATCAGTTTCCAAGGGAAATGATGCACCTACTTGTTTTGTATAACAATTCCAGTTTTCTGGCAAACTCTCGGAGTTTCCTTTTGGAAACCCGCGTACAATATCATCAAAGTAACTTGGATACGGCGAAAATATTGAAGAATCGACAGAACTGGGGCACTCTGGTGCTTCCTCGATGAGAGAATGAGAATATCCTGTACTATGAGGTGGTTTTAAGAACATGTCATGTCTGGGAATCCCACCTCGAGATCCAAAAAAGCGCTTAACATCCTGAATGCATTGCGCTTCACTTCTCCATAATAAAGAAAACTTTCCTGGACCTGCAGGAAAAGAGACCTGTAGCAGAATTTAATAAGAATTCCTTAAGAAATTTTCGAATTCAAAACAGTAAAAAAAAAAATCTCAAATTGAAACAACAAACACGACTTTGGAGGATTAGTGAAGACAAGAAAAAGAACATTCCCAATTTCACTAATTAGGCGGACTTGACAATCGAAAATAAACATTAACAAATGCCTGAAACCCATTATAATTAGAGCACTGAAAATTCTAAACTTTCTAATTCTAATCGCTCTAGAAGCACTAAATCACATCACGCCCTAATCCGATGAACGTAAAACATATAAATGCAAGTCACCTACATTTTCCTCAGTATTTAAACCAACTTCAACGAAGCGAGTAAACATACGCAACTGAGAGTTTATGGAAAACTAATCGAACTACCGGAAATTGCGAGGAGCAGCTAGGAGAGGCGGAACAGACAAAAGGCAGCATCTTGGTCGAGATCTCGAAGACTAGACGACCATATCTACTTTGTATTATATCCGTGCCCCTTTATTTTCAATTTCCGCCGACTCCTGGGATGAAATCGAAGGAGAGAGGGGTAGGTATCCCCCTTGTCTGGCGGAGAATCTTCTTCCATCAGGCGGAGAGGATCGGATATGATCCTCAATAATCGATCGTGTGGCTGCTAGACGCCACGCGCGGGTCCCACATAACGGCCAGGTGGCAATTTGACGCTGTCTGCCAAAATCCAGCAAAATGGGGACCCATCGAAACAAATTTTCACGGTTACACTAAGGTCCAGCAGAGGTAAAACCCAATGGGCCTGCGGCCCAGATATTAAATTAATCTCCACCGTTAACAGTGGGCGTGGTGTTTGAACAGGTGAGGTACTGGATGTTAACAGTACAGTTCCGGTACCGGCTGACGGTACTGGATTACGGTATCGGTACTGGATGACAGAACCTGAAAATAAAAAAATAAATTTATACATTATTATAAATTTATAAATGTAAAGAATAAATTATAAAGTATGTGACCTTAGGGCATCAACATTTTAAATAAAGTTTAAAAAGTAAAAGTATTATATATTTTAGTTATAATAATTCATGATATGATTTATATTATAATGTGTATTATTGATCACCTTTGCACACTCCTTTCAAATGAGTGATTTAAAATTTATAAATCTTAAAAATTTTATAAAATCTAATAATTTGTGAACAAGTAATTAGATAATATCTCATTAACCATTTAATTAATAATAATTTGCAAATTAAAACTTTAATTTCATTGAATCCTATTAAAAGTAAAAATTGTATACAACCTTATAATTTAAGAATTAATATTTGATTGACGATTATGTAAGATTTTGATTAATATCTTACTACAAGTGCAATTGTAGTAAGATTGGTAAGTTTATAAAATCTAATTGTTAGGGAAATAATCTTTTAATTAGCCCATAATTGACCATTTAATATAGAAATTATTTAAAAATTTTATCTTCTTTACATTTTGACTCTAAGTTTACTAATATTAACATTTTAAATAATATTACATTTGAGGACCAAATATTTCTGAGTTAACTAGTTTATACAACCTTATAATATTAGAATTAATATTTGATCAATCATTATGTAAGATATTTGATTAATATCTGACTACAAGTGCAATTGTAGTAAGATTGATAAGTTTATAAAACCTAATAGTTAGGGAAATAATATTTTAATTAGCCTACAATTAACCATTTAATATAGAAAATTATTCAAAAATTTTATATAAAAGCATAATAAGATGAAAAGGATAGTAAATCTCATAAATTGTGCATTAATTGCATGATAATCATCTTTATATTTTGACTTTGAGTTAACTAATATTAATATTTTAAATAACATTATAGTCGAGGATCAAATATTTGTGAGTTAACTACTTAAGTGAGTAATTTGTGGGGAAAAATTTGATAGAGTTCCTTTCTAAAAATGGATAAAAAAAACCTGGAATTTTTTGAAATTAAAAAGAACTTTGGAATTTCAAGAATTAAGAAGTTTATATAACCTTATAATATTGGAATTAATATTTGATCAACCATTATGTAAGAAATTTGATTAATAACTTACTACAAGTGCAATTGTAGTAAGATTAATAAGTTTATAAAACTAATAGTTAGGGAAATAATCATTTAATTAGCCTATAACTGACCATTTAATATAAAAAATTATTCCAACATTTTATATCAAATCATAATAAGATGAAAAGGATTGTAAATCTTATAAATTTTGCATTAATTGCATGATAATAATATTTCCATTTTGACTTTAACTTAACTAACATTAACATTTTAAATATTATTACATTTGAGGACCAAATATTTGTGAGTTAACTAGTTAAGTAGGTAATTTTTGAAAAAAAATTGATAGAGTTCCTCTCTAAAAATTGATAAAAAACCCTAGAATTTTTTAAATTAGAAAGAACTTTAAAATAAACATCTGCAAAGGTCCACATTTTTCATATAAAGTTTTCTCATTCATCATTCCCCATCAGGTGTTTGGTCATCTCATCGCCTAACCCTATGCTCGTTCCTCATTATCGCTTTGGAAGATTGTCAAGCATCGGAAGCCCCTTCGTAGTTGCTTATCCCCTACAAGGTGAAGTCATGAAAATGAGTGAGCAAATCATAACATTTAAATGTTAAAACTATGATAAGTGATGAATTCCTTGCACATAACGTTCATACCATTTCATCCGAAGCGACCCTCATGTCGGCATTCTCATCATGGACATTATCATACCACTTGGTGTTATTCCCCCGAAGCCAACACTTTTACGGTCACTAGTGTTTCGATGCTTTCTGTTGTGAGACGTGCACGCTTGTATGTGACCACAGCTGGATCGGCAGAGAACACACGTTTGGACGGAGCACTGGTTGCACATACTGCCAAGAGTTCTCGTACAATGGGAGGAAGGGCAGGATATGCAATGTTCCCATTACGAGCCCACCAATGTAGCACGGGGTCCCTAATGGATATTATGTGGCCTATAAGCCAATCACACTTTCATGTATCTTGCTTATGTTCATTGAAATGAAATTTATTCATTCTTATTCTTGTGTGAGGTTTATAATAAAGTCCATGAGCATGTGCAATGACTAAGTAAATTATGATGAGATCATAATATAGTGATCACTAGTCTTTAAACATATGTTCTAAACATTCATATTCATGGGATATTCAAGAAGGACATCAAATTATCCAGAAAGAATAACACTATCTAATCCAACTCATATGATGAGTATGGCTGATCCTATAGCCATCGGTGTTGAGACGCTAAGGATAGATAGTGGGTGCTCTTTGGAGAAAAAGTTCACTGAATTGATCCGTATGCATCCCTGAATGGTATTATACCTAACTGTCAATCATGTTGATTCATGTCATGGTTGTGTATGTGGTCCTTTGACTTGAGACACCAAAGACATCTTGTGGATGGATGATCATGTTTTGATTATGACTTACGAATCCCTAGCCACGGGATATCTAAAACGTCATATATTGGATACGACATGAAGTCCACGAAGATGAATGTGTGATCAAGATGGGATCATCCACCCTCGGTATTTGAGGAGATGGACTCAAGGAATGAGATGCGATGAAATCCTTGGCCAAGGTAGTAGAAATATCGAATAAGGAGTTCTCGATGATTTCTACACGCATCAATACTAACTTGAGTGACCAATTAGCGTTTGACAGTTGACCATACCCTAAGTCATTCATGAGTCTAATATGAATGAAGGATTATACATACATGGTAATCGATGACGGGAAGGTTCCATAAGTGAGTTCTTACATACTCTATATCTCCTAGTGTACGTGGTGTAGCTTGGCACCCAACGGGCTGGCAACTCAACCTATCGATTCGGTTAAATCAATCATTGATTAATTAATCTATATGTGGATGTGGATAATTAGTTAAGGTTGACCAATAAGGTATTATTTGGTCTATAGAGTTATTAACTAGTGAGATATATGGACCTAAAGGGTCACACACATAAGGTCTATGGATGTTGATGGATATAGACATAATTATGAGGGTTTTTATGAAAAAACCTCATTCCAAATGTCTATAAATAAGGGGAGAACAACCACAACTCAAGGTGCCCATGCAAGCCTTGTAGGAATTCTATCCTTTCTTCTCTTTCTCTCTTGGTGAAGAGCTTTGAAGAGGAGATCCAACCATCCGGAGACTGTGTGGATACCGCTAGAGGCTAGACACTTGAATAGCTTAAAGAACTCTTTCAAGGAAACCCTGTAAGTATGTTTTCTCATTCATACTAGATGATAGGATCATCTATTCTTGGTGGCTTGGTATTTTGAATGTCCGATTCAATGTTTTCCGCTGCATTTGATGTTTTGATCAAAATTTCGGAAAGTTATCGACCTTGGAAACCATCAGTCCCCCTCATCATTCACAGTTTCATTCATATAAGCATCTAATTGCTCTGAGGGTGTCAATGTCGATTGTGCAGGTGACGGAACGAATCAATGCGGTCATTAATTGTATACCGATTCATGTCAACAATAAAATCAAACTTACCAATTTAATGATTTAATTACGAATTGAGGGGCATAATGGTAAATAAGGGTCGAATCCACGGAGAAATAAGGGATTTTTGAGAGATCTTTTGGAATTTGATCAAATCGGACTGAATCCACTGAATTTGTGATAGAAATTAGGGAAAATGGTAGATTTAGAAAGATGAATCCACGGAATAAAAAATCACTCGATTTGGATTAGTATTCGCGGAGAAATCAAAGAGCGAAGTGGGATGAAATTTCTGAAAATCGGAAGAACGAAAAATCAAAATTAACGATGAAATTAAACTAAATTACGATCCTAAATTACAAATTGATGATACATGATGAAAGATTAGAGGGAAAACACGTTTTCTAACCCGAGATAGCGATCGAAATTATCCAATTAATTGCCGGATTCAAGGCTTTTCATTCCGCGATTTCGAAAATGATCATCTATGTTCAAGAGATAAATTCTCCTTAATCGATCGACAAAATCTCACTTTTAATCACTCCGTGGACGCGAAAATGAGTCTAGAAGATATTAAAAGTGAGAGATTCAAGGATGGAAGGGTGTAGATAAATCAATTTGGTGAAATCATCCAAGAATGCATTACAAAATCGAAGAACACCTTAATTTATAGGCGATTTGGGTGTAACCGTCGGATTGAGGCATTTAATCTTCATCAACGGTCCAGATTAAGCGCGTGAAGGCGAACTGTTATGGTTAAATCTTGGCCTTTGGATCGCGGATGGACGCTCCTGATGAAGCCTCGTGTGTATGCATTATAAAACGCGTGAAACCACCTTTGTTGGATCTTCATCGGATGGTCTTGATGATTCGATGAGTCCACTGATCGCGATTAATCTGGACCATTATAACTCGGTTGATGGACGGTCGAGATTAGTCGTAAGGGCTTCACTTAACTTGATTTTAAAGCATGTGTGTTGATGGTGATCCGGTGGACCTCGTGTCTACTGCATTAACGCACTATGATCTGCGCTCTTTTAATCCAACGCATCGCATTTAGCCACGTGTCCTCCAAATTTAAAACAAGAGTGAACTTAGTCCCACACGAATAAAATTAAAGAAAGTTGTCGGGTATATAAGGTGCGACGGATTAAAGGGTTAGCAAGTTCCGATAAATGGAATGCTTATATGTATTATAACCCTATATTACGAGTAAATATAAATATGCCCATGTGTCACCTCCACGCTACGCAGGCGCTCGCGTGGGTCCGTGTGGCTCTGCCACATGACCTTGCATGCCACGTCGCATCCACGTGGGTCTCGCGCGATAATTAACCCCCTTTTTGTTTATTCTTTTATTGTTTTAATAGATTTAAAATCGAAAATATACTTAAATGCATTTTAAAAAATTCCATAAAATCCCTAAAAATTGTAAAAATCATAACTTTCAAAATATAACTCCAAATTAATCCAATTTTTTTTCATTTGATCTGAAATTCAATTATCTATCATTATAAAAATTCAAATTATTTAAATAATCAAGAGAATAAATTATTATTTCAAAAATGCATTCATTTATTCTTGAAAAATAAAACTTTTAGAAAAATAAATGAGTATATTTAAACATTTTCTCTTATTATTTATCATTAAAATCCTAATTATAATCTCAAATTTAGATGGGAATAATCTATTCTAAAATATATTCTTAATTATGTATAATTATCCCTATTTTAGTGCATTTTGAGATTATAACTTAAAATTGCATGAAATGATAGAACTGCACTCAAAGTATGATAACATGCATACAAGTGGAATGTTTTATGCCTTAATTTGCATTAATAATCATGTTTTAAGATTACATGTTATCAGCGGGTCCATATTTCTTCTTGCAAACTTTTTTCAACCAATCTTGCCTAGTAGTAGAGCTAATGGGAGTAGAAGGTGGCAATGTACTGGATGAAGTTGGCGGTGGGGAGGGTAAGAGGCCCCTAATATATGCGATCGCCGCTTTCTTTATCCTTTCATCAAGCATTGAGCCCTTCTGATAGGGGTCCAATAGAGCTGCTGCTATGATAGCATGATTTTCCTATACCTTCTGTTGATACCTATCCAACTTTTGCTTCATAGCCATATATGCAAAGTCCATTGATAGCTTCTCATCGATTCCTAATTTCTTCACCACTACGAAGAGTGTTGATGCTTCAACATGATTGATCACGTTGCTCATATAAGAATCAAGCTCCTATAAGATAAATTGATAAGAGAGGCAATCAGACTAAGTCAGGAAACAATTAGATGCAAATAAAAGAAGATTATTAAGTTCTATTATCATACTTGCAAAAGAAATACTATATCTGTGATTGTTGGGGTCACTGTTTGACAAACATGCTAAGTGCGGAAGGAGAATGGTTCTATTATATTAGTAAATATCCATAGTAATTCACATTCGTCCTTTGATATCATCGTCTCCCTCCCATTTGTCTTGAAATGGGATGTTCCTTCGTCCAGGACGGCCCGCTTCTCAATGGTGGCTCGAAGCATGTCGTAGGTGCTATTCCACTACGTCGGACAGTCTAATTAGAGGAGCTTACTATCCAACATCTTCAAGTCAGAGCATAGCTTTGCGTACATAAGCTGTCGTTGGCTACCATTGCGGGCAGCTCGAACCAATGTCCTAAATTTTGCCATTTCCTCGCCGAGTGTGACATGTAGCCTATGCATTGATGTCGATGTTGAAGTACCAACATCAACATCCATATCACTAGCATAGTCATAAGCCGTCAATTGCTCGTCGCCTTCTTCTTCCATCAATTGAATTGTAGAAGGGATGTCAAGGCTCTTAATGACGGATTGAACAACGAGGTTCAAAATATGTGCGAAGCACGGTATGTGTCTCTTTGCGATGAAGTTCTTATTTTCTCTTTTCAATTTTTTGGCCATCATAGCAATCATCTTCTTATTGATGGAGGCATTATCAGCCGCCACAACACTAACCTAAAATAAGAATGTGAGATTGAGTTGATAAATTGATATTTTATGAGAAATTAATACCTATCACACAAATACTAACCTTAGCCTGCAACTTAAACTCATCTATAATTTCAAGTAATATTGATGCAGGACGCGGTGGTGAAAACCCCCGTGCCTGATCAATGGGACTGAGGTTGACCGGAGATAGCCGGTCAAAACCTACCCTATGGGTAGGCGAATCCTAGACCCTAAATACGACCTCTAACCTAAACCTACGTGCAGGCAGGCATGCCGGCCAGCGAAGTCGACTCCGGGTGACCCGGGAAACTCGTGACGATGGATAGGGTGAGGTCCTCTCGATCTACGTCCGGTGGCGTGGAAGTCGCTCATCGCGGAATAGCCGAAGCTGCAGCTCACGCTCGGTGTCAGACTTGACGTACGCGTCAGAAGTCTCGAACCTATAGTCGTACTACCCTACCTACGTCGTCCGACGGCGGTGGAGACGAGTAAAGGAAATGCTTCGAAAAGTAATTAACTTTGAAATGAGGGGTTGAAGCTAACCTACGGGACGCGAGCCCGGTCGGTCGTGACGAGGGAGATCGTTCGTACGTGCCACGGATGGTCAGCAGCGATAGACCTCGTCGGCGACCTCGCGTCGAGGGTGGGGTCTTCCTTAAGTCGATGATAACCGTCGCGAGGTGAGAGATACAAGCAGGGCGCGCTAACGCGCAGGCGGGGTGAGCGAGGAGGGTCACGAATGCGCACTCGAACGGGCCTGGCGTTATAGACACGTGGACTGGGCAGGGCGTTGACTGACAGGGGGGGTTTGACCCAGTCCACGAAAGGACGTCACCAGAAGGCTAAGGGTAGACTCGGGCGTGAGCCGGGCTGGGGAAGTTCGTGGCCAAAGGGGGTGGACCGATTGCGGAAGAGAAGGGGGAGGCAGGTCGGAACTACCGGCTCCGTAGGGGACGAATTGACGATCACCCGGCGGAGAGTCCAATCCCGTTCTCGGCGGAGCAGCCACGCGCGTACAATGATGGGTTGGGTTGGTGCAGTTTGGGTTGACCGGTGAGTCCAGGCGGGTTGGCGGAACGCGCTGGAGGGCGAAGGCGAGCGCAAGTGCGACGGCGTCGCGTATGCAGGTGGGGGAAGTGAGGGATTGTGCGGGTTGCGATATGTCCGGGACATGACAAATTTGGGTGGAGATTGTTCCGCCAATTTGGTGGAAATTTGGCGGCAGGCGGGGATGGGAAGTTCGGCAAGAATTGAGGGAAAATTTCGGGGAGGAGAAGGGAATTTGTGGAGGAGGATTTCGTGCAGGAGAACGACGAATTTGTGGGCTGGGGAGGTGAAGAGAGATACACATGCAGAGAGATTCCGTGTCGGAACTCACGAATGACGGAAAGTCGGAATGAGGGTATGAATTCGAGAACTCGGAGTTCCGAGAAATCTGGAATTTGCAGACGCGGTTTCGTGAAGTTGTAATTTCCGATTTCGTGAATTCTTGAATTCGTGAAAATCTCGAATTCGTGAATTCGTGAGGGGCGGTTGAAATTCGGGAGGCGGCAGAGTGATTGGGTCGGCGATGGGCGAGGGCGAGGGGTGAAGCGGAATTCGGAAAGTGAGGAATTGAGGGGGCGATGGAATTTTAGTGATGAGAGAGAAGGGCGAAGAAATTCGCAGGGGTGGATGCGGAACACGCGGGCAATCGTCAGATGCGGGAGGGGAAGTTGGCCAAGTGGGCGGCGGCGGTAGCGGGGCTGGGGAAGGCGGTCGAGGCGTGGGAGGGGGAGAAAGTTGGGCGCTCGAGTGCGGGGGTGTCGGGAGGAGAGGTTGCAGGGTGAAGCCGGTTGGGGAGAGGGAGTGGAGACGGGAAATGCGGAAGGTGGGAGAAGGGAGAGTTGGAGAGGATGGGGCCGGGAACGAGGGGAGCGGTCGGAGGCTTGCCTCAGAGGGAGACAGTGGAGGCTTCGGAGGGGAAGGATCGTGGAGGGGAAATTCCAGAACGGAAGGTTGCGATGGTGTGTAGGGAGAGGAGATCGTGGAAGAGAATTCGCGATGAGGAAAATGAGGGGGTTTGGCAGCGGACGGAGGAGGACGGTGGAGGGGACGTTGGAGGGGAAGCTTGAGGATGGCCGGAAATGGGGAGATGGAGGGGAAGGTGGAGATGGTAGAGATGGCGGTGCGGCGGTCCGGAGGCGGCGGCAGCGGCGGCGGCTTGAGGATGACGGCGTCGCGATGACAGTGGAGAAGAACAGTGGCCGGGGCAAAGAGTGACGGCGGTCGTCGCGGTGGCGGCGGCGACGGCGGCACGGAGGCGTGCGGCGGCGGCGGCGGCGACGGCGGTTGGACTCCTTCCCCGGCCTTCCTTGAGCAGCCACTTGAGAGGGAGATCACTCCTTTCTTTCTTCAAATGACGGCTAGGGTTTGTGGGGGGGTCCCTTCCCCTCTTATAGAGCCCATAATGGGCCGAGAGGGGAAAGGGCCCACTTGAGGCCCACAACCCAAAACCCAAAATACTCATAAAAAATAAAGGTTCACCAAAGAAAGGGCTTCACGAATGGGATCCCGAAAAGGGAAGAACCCACCCGAAAGCCTAAAAGGAAGAGGGAATTAAGCGAGGACCCGCTTAAACATGTGCGGGTCAAAAAGTTCATAATAAAGAAACAAAGATAAGCGGATAGATCCGCGCGCGCAAACAGGCTCCTCTGGCGCCGTGGTATCGTGTCTTGGTGGTGACGGGGGTCGTACGCCACCAAATATAGATGTCATACTTTCGCCGTCATGCTTCCAGACGAGCTCTTAATTGCCAACACACACTCACGGTACTCCCAGGTAGCATCAATCCAATGTGTTGTCACACCCAACAAGCCACATCCATTTTCTGTTGTCTACGCATCTGCTATGAGCATCACATGATGTATTGAAGTGAACCCCTTTGCAATGGTCTCTTTCATCCTTTGGTGCATCTTAATTGTCCATGACTTAATCATCTTTGCACTTGGGGGATCTACTTCTATCTGCGTCGCGTATCGCCACAACTCCTTGAAAGCTTTGTGGTCAACGATACTCCAAGGAGAGTCAGTGAGGCACACAAAACGAGCGATGACATCCTTCGTCTCATTGGGGATTAGACCCCCGCAAGGGTCGCTTTTTGGGGCCTCGATCTTCAATTGCCCACCTGCCCCTTTAGATATTATGCATTGTTGGCTGCCATGATCATCATCAATTCCCTTAAGTGCATAATATAGCCTTCAATGCATAGCTTTAAAGTGCTTCCAAAAAACATTAGTGCTCTTTTCTGTTGGACACTTGATGACCTCTTGCATGCTGTCTGGATATTTCTATCGGCAAATTTCACATGAGTAAGTGCGGTCATGCATCAATTTAAATATTGCATGATTGGAGATTGTGTGATGCAGCTTCGCTTCACTCCTGTTGACCCTTGCTCATCAAGAGATTTTGTTACATTTGTGTTTGCTTCTGCGACATCCGTGTGTAATGAATTGCAACTCTCCATTGTCGACATTTTCTAAAATGAAAAGTAAAATCAAAATCCCTATCTTCATAATTTCTTTGTAATGAAATTATAGGGCTAATTGACTAGATAATTAATTGGAGAAAGAACATATACTTCATAAATTTAAAATAAATAAGAAATCATAAATTTAAAATAAGAATAGAAATGAGATTTTCAACAAAGAATACAAAGAAGATTTTAGAGAAATGAGATTTCAGATAATAGTAAGAAAGGAAAACGAGAATTTCGAATTTACAAATTTAAAATCAGAAATCAGAAATTAGAAAACAAAGAATAAAAGAGAAATTTCAAAACATTAACAAAATTAGATTTAATAATAAGATTTAATGAAAATTTTTTGTTGTAAAATAACAAAATTATATTGAATAATAACATAGTAACAAAAATAGATTTAATATAAAAGCAGAAAGTACGTTAAAGCTTTTTATTATTAGTTTTAGTAAAATAACAAAAAAAAATTAATAAAAAGAAATTCAGATTTTTTGGAATTTAAAAATAAATTTTATAAGAAAGGAAAATGAGATTTCAGGGTATAATAAATCAGAAATTAGAAAACAAAGAAGAAAAGAGAAATTTCAAAACATTACAACAATAATAAATTTAAAATAATAATATATAATGATAATTTACAGGTTTTTTTTAATAAAATAACAAAATTAGATTTAATAATAAGAGAGTAACAAAAACAGATTTAATATAAAAACAGAAAGTAATGGAGAGTTTTTTATTATTAGTTTTAGTAAAATAACACAAACAGATTTAATAATAACAAATTCAGATTTTTTTGGAATTTAAAAACAAATTTTATAAGAAAGGAAAATGAGATTTATGGGCATAATACATTAGAAATTATAAAACAAATTAGAAATTGACGGATTATAAAACAAATCAGAAGTTTCCACTCTCTTAAATCAGAAATCAGAATTATATTCTGATTTTTTATTTATATTATGTTATTCTTTAACCTAAATCAATAAAGTATGTTATTCTTTTACGAGAAAGAGAGAAGAAACTGATGGTGAGCAGAGAAGTGGAAATTGTGAGAAAGATTAGAATCCTACCCTACCCTATCAAAATTAGATCTGCCTCTTTTATACTTCTAACTTCCCTGGATAGACATCCCTAAAAAATTTGCTGCAAGTATTCCATGATGGCTGAAATCATTTCAAAATATCTGTTGTAAATTGACGTCGGTCCATGTTTTATATGCTGCAAGGTTCATCCCAAAAACTATGATCGGATAACATTTAATCATTTATCAGAGTTTCATTGCAACCAAAGATCTGCTAAATGGTCCTTCGTTTTTCTAATCGAAACGAAGGTAGACAACCAACAAAGTCTTTTAGAATGGGGAATTGCAAGATTCGCAAAATATTTCTTAAACAAACAAAGAAAGAAAAAATAGGGATGACCACGGGATGACGGGTTCACGATCTTGCACTTCGCGATTCCTAGATTAGCAAAATATTTTTTCTTGGGGAATTACAAAAATAGGGATCCTCGAGAAAAAAATAGAGCGAGTGAGAGAGAGAGAAACATATTATCACATAATATCATCTCTAACCTGGACGATCTTGGGGAAGTACGAACTGCGGATGATGGAAGTACAGATTCACGTAACTACGGAAGTGCGAACTGCGGAAGTGAGGATTTTGGAGTTCGAAATCGCAGAATTCCAGCGCCGGTAGAGAGAGAAATCGTGGTATACTAGAGAGAGAAATCGAAGCACATTAGGTTAATGTTAGGTATATTAGATTTATGTATATATATCGAGAGTAGAAATATATGGTTATATTTAGGTATATTAGATTATTCCGGATATTGATATCGGATATCGATATCCAATATCGTTATCTAATCCTCTGCCAGTAGCGGATATCGGTATCGATATCGGAACCAGGTACCGACACCCCGAAACCAATATCAGACATATGGATGTCGGTATTGGGTATTATAGGTACCAGCTACCGTTTAGGGCCCTAACGGTACCCGATACCATTACCGTAATAGATACCGGTATTCGATACCGGTATCTAAACGGGCGAACCCTATTTGAACTCCGGTAACCTTGAATTCCTTGGTTGACTTTGTCGGAATGGCGTCGTGGACTTTCTCGTAACCTTCTTCCTCACCATCTGCTCCAATTTTCCTTTTTATGTACTCGCTGAAGGACTTGGTACTTCTCCGGTTCATATTTTTTTAATAAAGTAAATATTAAAAATAACTATTTTAATAAAAAATAAACAATATATATTTTCTCCCTCTAGGAAAAATTGGTACTTGGCCGCCACAGACACTTCCGCTGGACCTCGGCGTCAAGATGTTTCTCTTGCTTGTCAAACCCGGGGAATTTCTTCTCGCCGTGTGGAACCTACAAATCAAAGTACGGTATTTTTTTGTTTAATCGCGAAGGGTTTTTAGAGATCGTATTTTAACGTTTAATCTTAATCTTAATTTTATCACTAAACAGGAAACGAAAGACCTAAAATTATCTAGGCATATGCGATGGTGAATTGAACGCCCACGCCCGAGATCAGGAGATGGTGAATCTGTTCTTGTCGAAGCTCCCACTTGATTGCAGCGTGGATGGCGCAGCGAGTGAGATAATATCTCTTCTCCAGAGCTTGGAATCTATTGTCTGGTCTGTGATCACTTCTGGAGGTCGCTATGAGCCTCGTCTATGGTTTTGTCGTACCATATCGCGCATTCGTTCCGTTGATCCTGAGGATCAACGAGAGGTGTTCGTTCGGGTTTTGGAATCGACGCCGTCGAAGCGGGAAGTGGCGGCTCAGATCTTGAGGATGATTTTCGATCAGAGACCAGGAAAGGCGGGAGAAATGTTGGCCAGAAAGAGTCATATACTTGAGAGATTCTTCGAAGGCTAGTAACGCGTCTGATTTCATCTACTCGTTTAATCCGATTTTTCACGCACGGCATTTTTAACTATTTCATTTGCATGTTCTTCCTAACCGACATTCGACAGGCAGGTCGTTTAGAATTACTAATTTTAAAATCTGAGTGGAATGTTTATAAAGTATCTAATATACTTGATGATATGTTAGGTCGTATGCTGTATGATCTCTATCCAATTAGCTTTAAAACATAAATCTGGACTCGGTTGTTGTTGAACGTGGTGATTGCTTCGTGGATGCCACAGCTATATCAACATATCATCTCTTTCTATGTTCGCTTCACCATCATTGTTTGTAACATTGAATACCTTTATTGCCATGTCATCTTCATATTCTATTTCATCCCTAACTGGTTATCATCATCATACATTATATACGATTTAAAACAGAAATCTGGACTGGGTTGTTGTTGAATGTTATGATCGCATCATGATTGTCTCCATGAAATCAACACATCCTCTCTTCCTCTGTTCATTTCACCTCTATTGTTTGAGTTTCACACACTCTGTGCTCTTGTATTGCAGGGCATCCGTGGCGCATTTTGCAGTGGTTTGATCATTTCGCTAGTACTCCTGATTTTGGGCATAAAAAAGGAGCGAGGGCAATGTCTCAGTTTGCTTTCGCCAACCGTGACATCTGCTGGGAAGATCTCGTGTGGAAAGGAAAACATGGTCAGTCCCCAGCTGTGGTTGCAACAAAGCCACATTACTTTCATGATTTGAATGTCCTCAAAACGGTGGAGAACTTTCTAGAACACGTTCCAGAATTTTGGTCATCTGTCGAGCTGGCAGATTCAGTCAAGGATGGCGCTATCTTGCATATAGACATGCAGTTTTTTGTGGATCAGTTCATCCGTTTAATGTATGATGGTAATGATGAAGACATTTGGGATATGATAGAGGATTTCATGGTTGAAGAAGAGTTTTCCAGTTTATGCAATCGCCTTCTAATTCTACTTAGTGAGGATGAACTCATTAGTTTTTTAGTCTCTTTTAGTAGACTTGGAAGATTTAGGGTCAGTGACGGTTTTGAACATCCATCAGCATGGGTTGAAAGATTATTATACCAATCAAACATAGATGATATCATGCTGAATGATCTTCTTCTATTGAATAGTGTCATAAATGAAGGCCGCCAGATAATTCGCTTACTCGAGGACGAAGAAAACGAACTTGAATTGCGTAAGATTGAAGATCTCTTGATTAACAACTCAAGTTATAGTGATGTAATGCATTGTAGCCTTATGAAGGAGTGTACAAAGGCAGATCTATTGAATGCAATAAAGTGGATTGGCCTCGAGTCCTGGATTATTCACTATACTTTGTCTAAGGAGTGCAGGAATCAAGAATATTGTGAATCATTGTTTACCAAGAACAAAATAGAGTTCAAAAGATCCAGGGAATATTCCTTGATATCCTCCTGCGATCTTACAGATGGGAGCAGCTCTACCAGCAACGACGAGAGTTACAGGAGAAGGAGAAGGTCCGGAAAGAAAAGAAAAAGAAAGAGACGCACCAGGAGGGAATCTGACCTGAGCGAAGCTGTTGACTTTGGAAAGTCAAATGGAAATCTACCAGCTGGAGAAGGAATTTGGTTTCTATCCACTGATGGGTTTTCTTCCGCATGGAACATGGTATGAACATCCCCTAGTCAACTTTTTTTGACTCTATGACTATGAAGCTGTTTGAGCAATACTATTTTTATTTACGAAATCAGTCACTCCAACTATGAAATCTGTTGGCTTCATGGACTTCACAACTTATTTTTGTATACATGTGCATATGTAGGTATTCATGAAATGTCATAAAATATGTCAAACTAATCCTCTGACTTTAGATTATGATGTCATTTTCACAGAAAGATCTTCCAGAGCATCTTTCAAGGCATTGCTTTTCTTCATGGATGAAATTGGCTTGCCCTAGCAGTACTTCTTGATCTGCCAAGATTAATTACACAAGGTGCTTGAAGTAATTTTCTGATATTCTTTTACAGGTGGGAGAGAATTAGACTTGTTGACTAATTTTTTTAGAAACATCAAAGTTGTTTACACGGGGAAGTGGATTATTTTTGTTACTCCAGGATAGAACTGCTGGAAATCTGGCTGATGTGTCTGTCAGGAGGGCATCTGTTGGGTGTCTTGATGAGACTAGCGACATTTTATTATGAAGATCCTGAATACTGCGGCTGGTACGACCCCTTTTTACTTGATGATTTGTGGCTTGAACAGCTCACGACTCTGGTATCACAAAGGATGTTGTCCTGCCCGTAATTCCTCAAGGATTTACTCAACTTACTCTTCCTCTGTTGGTGCAGGTTCAATTCTTAGATGATTTAATCTGCCAAGTACAGTGAGATTGAGAATGTGGGGAATGCAAGGCATAACAACCATGAACCTTGGATCGTGTCCCTTGAATTTGAGAATTGTAGTGTCTTTGACATCATCAGAAGTAATCTTGCACGCTTGTAAAGCATTTCATCTCTCTAAAATTCATTCGCGGTGAAATCTGAGTGTGTTCAAATTTCAAGGACTCTGAAAAAAAATATCCTTCAGGAATTTCCCAAAAGAAGTATTCTACCATTTAATTTGTCTATATATTGCACGTCTATTTATTGCAACACTAAAGAAATAAATGGTCAATTTGAAAGAATAATCTGGTCCTTGCAGATCAAGAATTTCAGAAATTTTACTCGAGCAAAATTCTATCACTATTCAGTGAATATTCTGATTCTAGTTTTAGATGTTCAATAACATCAAAGGCCATCGAACAGTCAATTACAAATATAAAATTACATGTATCTCGAATTTACCGTGAAGAAATTTGGATTCCACAATTTTCAACAGCTAAAATGAAAATTCTTACATGAGTTCTCTGACCAAGTAAAGCTATTTTTCATTGAAGAAGACCAAGAAAAGCTGCTTTCATTATGCAAAACTTATCATTCAGTTGATGAATTTTCAAGTTTTAAGTTTTCAAATAAAGTCAAGTATTCTCATCAAAGTAGAGAGCCTATTAAGCACCTATTGGAGACAAACTACACTAGACGTTTGATTTGAGGAATCAATATCATAAAATCAATTAATATAAAAATAAAGATTAATCTTCGGTAGATTTTTGCACTCTTTACCATAAAAAAATCATTAATAAAACAAGTCAACACCTCCAAGCACTTTTAGAAGTCATTTGAAATTTAACATGGTAAATGTCAAGTTAAATCTACTTAAAATTACAAATTTGAAAGCAAACTCAATCGCCAGAGATCAAGCTCAACACAAAGATCAAAGAAAGCCAAAGGAGACAAATAAAGACCTTTTAGTTACTTATACCTTGTCATCCTTGCAGATCACATCATACCCTATGGATTACTAGTCCTCTCCGTTGATCATAAGTCCTTTATCGAGAAGCTAGGTGACTACAAGATATGTCCAAGTGAGATCTAGACCTTATTGGCCCCACAAACTTAGTGAGTAATTTTTTGTTTTCATGTGAAACTTGAAGAAGGAGGATATCCCCTTTTGGGGCTAGACTTGATGAGGCTAGGCTACACAACTTTCTACATTTCTCAATACCAAGCAACTTATTCTCCCTTTTGTACATTACTTGGACCAGCACAACTGCAAATACTAGATCTAGAGGAAATAAACTCTCCTTCTTGATGAGCTGATAGAAGATAAAATTGGGCACTTTGGCAACATGTTGAGCATCCCTTTATATAGGGACCAAACCCTGGTACAAAGAAATCTCCAATTGGAATGGCCTTCTCATTATCACCCAAGGTCTTTTGCAGACCTACTACATCGTGCATTGGGCATACAAAGGAAAGGAGCACCAAATCTATTTTTCAGTTGGTCTATCACATCCATTGGTATTGAAATTATTGAGCATAAGATGTGATCTAACACTAAGTGATGTTGGATGATGGACAAAAGGATGCACCATGGTGATGAGTCCTTGTGCAGCGGCTATGGCAACAAGTTGAGATGGTGATAGTAGTGTGCCATGGTGGTGATTGAACAAACTGCCGCAGTGACTTAAATTTCCAGAAGGAAAACACAATAAAGAAGAAGGAGTGATCTGATGCAACGTTGATAGCTACATGTTGCAATGGTGGCAATGAATACATAGGACACACTCTTTAGAAGAAGAAAATTTCAAATAGAATATTAGACAAATGTTTATAAGCAATCCTAGGCCTATATATAGGATTGAGAGGAGAGAGAAAATATCATCAAAATAGAAAAATAGTCTGAAAATAAACCATATAAGGTGAAAAGTTGGTATGAAAGACTCCAAATAATAGGAGAAATTTGGGTTCAAGGCAGACTTTAGTAAAGACATTGAACCATGGCCTAGGTCATGGGCATCCTCTAGTTGGGGGGTCATGGGCATGATTGTGTCCTCCAATAGGGTTCAACGGTCTTGGTCACGCTTCATTTTTTTGGCAAACCAATCAATCTACACCTTAATTCTGTCTTGGTCTCAGTCTCGATCAACCATGGTCATGGTCCCGTTTGTTCTTAATTTTGGTGTCCTAGACTCAACCTTATATTATGTCAATTATGAATAAAATTACATCAAATAAAATTTCGATTTAGAACATTCTTGGTTGTTAACTATTGTCATGTGATACAGAATTATTTTATGTCCAAAAAATCTTTAAACTATGATAGTAATTTATTAGATAATAGTGATTCATAGAAATTTTAAGGAGGAAAATTTTCTGAATGTGGATAGAAGTCAAATGATGGAATTTTTTGAAAAGGATGGCAGAGACAAGTAAGTTGAGAGAAAGAATGAGACAAGAAAGAGAAATAAAATGAGAAAATTATAAAGGAAAAAACTCAAGGAGGATAGAATTCTCCTTAAATTTAAGGAGAGTGTGATAATGAGATAGTGATTTTTGTTCACATTAAAGGAAAATCACCCAAAATTGTTGATCAAACCATACAAGTACCCTCTTCTTTTCACCCAAGAGGTTGTCCATCACCAAATAACCCAAGTTTGAACATCTTGAATCATGTAGTTCTTCTCACCCTGCATACCTCGTCCCAAGAAGGCATGCCCAAACCTGAACAAGGTTAACTATGGAGTTCATCTTGATGGATATTATGTGGCCTGTAAACCAATCACACTTTCATGTTTTATTTATATTCATTGAAATGAACTTTTATTCATTGACATTCTTGTGTGATGTTTGTAATAAAGTCCATGAGCATATATAATGACCAAGGAAATTATGATAAGATTATAATACCATGATCACTAGTTTTTAAATATAAGTTCTAAACATTACTATTGGTAGGATATTATAGAAGGACATCAAATTATTCGAAAAGAATATCATTATCTGATCAAACTCATGTGACGAGTATAGATGATCATATGGCCATAAGTATAAAGATAACAAGGATAGATAACGTGTGCTCTTTGAAGAAAGAGTTCACTGAATTGATCTGTATGAATCCCTAAATGGTACTATACTAAATTGTTAATCATGTTGATGTTGGGTGCTGAAGTCGATAAGTCTTCCAAATTTTCAATCAAAACATTGAATGCAGTAGAATACATTAGATCGAATATTCAAAATACTGAGGCACCGAGAAAAATTATCATATCATCTATTATGCATGAGAAACATCCTTAAAGGGGTTCTTTGAGAGAGTTCTTAAAGCTATTTAACTGTCTAGCCTCTAGCAATTTTCTACACGATATCTAGATAGTTGGATATTGGTGGCGTACGACCCCCGTCGCCACCAAGGCATGACACTACGGCGCCGGAGGAGCCGACACCCGCGCGCGTCCAGCCCCCTCGACAGGCGAAGACGAAGGATGCCGAGTTTCACTACACCAAGTGAGGACCTCATCTCGCCACGACACATTTCACATGGCTCGCGCGCGCGTGGAGTTATCTTTCCAGTCTTTTATTTTATTATGAACTTTATTAGCCCGCACGTGTTTAAGCCGGCCTTTGCATATCTTCTTCTCTCCCTTTTAGGCTTTCGGGTGGGGTTCTTCCCTTTTTCGAGATCCCATTCGTTAAGCCCTTCTCTTTGTGGACCTTTTTATTTTCTATGATTATGTTAGGTGTGGGTTGTGGGCCTCAAGTGGGCCCTTTCCTCTCTCGGCCCACTATGGGCTCTATAAGAGGGGAAGGGACCCCCCCACAAACCCTAGCCGTCATTTGAAGAAAGAAAGGAGTGAACTCCCTCTCAAGTGGCTGCTCAAGGAAGATTGAGGAAGGAGACCAACCGTCGCCTCCGCCGCCACCACCGCCGCCGCACTCGCGTGCCGCTGCCAAGGCCGCCGCCTCCCCTTGCCTTGATCACGAGTTATCTGTGCGTGTCATCATCCTCAAGCCGTCGCCGCCGCCGCCGCCGCCGCCGCCACAGGCCGCCGCTGCTGCCGCCGCCGCTGGATTGTTGTGCCGCCTCAATCCCCTCCACGGACCCTTTTCCCTTCCCCATTTTCTCCACAACCTCCACCATCTCTAGCCGTCTCTAATCCTCTCCACGCCAATCCTTTCACCGCCGCCCAGCTTCCTGCTGCATTTTCCACCCTGCCGAAATCCCTGACTGCCTCCTCCCGAATTTCCTCTCTCGCGATTCCCCTCCTACTTCCCGGACCCACCTCCCCTCCTCCTTGCATCAGATATCCTCTTCAAAGCTCTTCACCAAGAGAGAGAGAATACGAAGGAGAGAATTCTCACAACGCTTGCATGAGTACCTTGAGTTGCTATCGTTCTCCCCCTATTTATAGACTTTGATATGTATATTTTTGATAAAAACGCTCATAGTTATGTCTTTATCTATTAACAAACATAGAACTTATGTGTGTGACCCTCTAGATCTATCTATCTCATTAGCTAATAACTCTATAGACTAAATAACACCTTATTGGTCAACCTTAATTAATTATCTACACGAACATATAGACTAATTAATCAATGACCGATTAACCCAATCGATAGGTCGAGTTGCCAACCTGTTGTGTTGCAAGTTACACCTCAAATTCTATGAGATATGAAGCATATAAGAACTTTATTATCAAACCTTTCCGTCATCGATTACCACGTATGTATACTCCTTTATCCTCATGAGACTCATGAATGACTTAGGGTATTGTTGATGAGACAAATCCGTGCAATCATTGAAAACACACGAAGACGTGTCAATTTTTTTTTAAAACTCACCTATTTAAGATTAAAATCAAGAATTTAAGAGTATAATACTGAATTATGGTCGAATCTATAGAGAATTAAGGTATTTCTAAAGTGTTCTTCAAATTCGATCAAAATCAGACAAGGATTTGAGGTGAGAAATTATGAATTTTAGGAATTTTAGAAAGAGAACTCAAAGACGAATCCAAAGACTCGAAAATCACTCGATTTGGATCAAGATTCGAGGATAAATTAAAGAGCAAAAATTAGGGAGAAAAACTTAACGCGAAGAGAGAGAAAATAAAAAATAAATCTAAAATTTGACTAATCTACGCTTTATAATTGAAATTTGATGTTATAGGAACAGAGATTAGGAGGAAAACATGAATTCAAACGCAAAATAGTGCTCGAATGATCTAATTGATTGCCGGATCAAGAGCTCTTCATTATGTGATTTTGAAGACAAGTTTCGGCATTCAAGAAGGGATTTCTCTCTGTTCTCTCAATGAAATATCACTTTCAAACACTCCTTTGGACGTGAAATCAATCTAGAAGATGAGTAAAACAAGATATTTAAGGATTCAGATGTATAAAAAGCTTGATTACTCAAAACACCCAAGAATGTTTTACTCAAATTTTGTCACATCGTGCATGAAGAAGAAGCGTCGCGAGATCTCGTCCTTTTCGATTATGAGTCGACGCCTTAGATTCTTAGATGGCTCTTCAAATCATGTTCATTATAACTCCTCAAATGAATGGCCAAGATTGATCCGTTTGATAAAACGAATCGTCGTCCAATTAGATGCTACCACATACCACCCTCACTTAAGTGAAAATGAGTGGCTGAGATTAAAAATCCTTGTTTACATTGATTGGATGCTCGTGAGCATGCCACGTCACCTTCGCAATTAAATAAACAAACATAGTCCCACATGATGAAAATAAACCCAGACTGACAAGTTTATAAGTGGAGATTGTTAGTGGGCTTAGCGAATATCCTAATAAGGATGCTTAACCATCAATCTCACACGCGTATACACGTGCACATACGCATGCACAAGCCTACCTATACATGCACACGTGTGCGCCACGTGGCGCGTATAAATGTAGCCACATGGCGACATGTCATTTGTCCGCCGCACCAGCTGCCACGTCAACGCGTGATAAAAATTTGAATTTTTTTATCTTTTTAAATAGAAATAAATTTAAAATAAACCCATAAAAAAATTCTAAAAAAATCCTTAAAAATTAGAAAATTCATAACTTTAACAAGATAACTCCAAATTAATCCAAATTTGTCTTATTTGGTCTGAAAAGTTAAATTTAATAACTAAAAAGGCAGTAACTTTTTATTTCAAAAATACACTCATTTAAAAAAAGTTAGAAAAATAAATGAGTGTATATAAAAATATTTTTACTTTATTATTAATAATTAAAACCCAATTATAATCTCAAATATTAAATGAGAATAATCTAATCTTAAATATCTCTATTTAAGTATTCATGATTATCCCTAAAATAATATATTTTGATATTATAACTTAAATTTTCATAGAATAATAGATGTATACTCAAAACACAATAACATGCATACAAATTGAATAGTTTATGCCTTTTTTGCATTAATAATCATTTAATTTCATGTGTAAATTACATGTTATCAATTGTCAACTGTCAAACCCTAATCGATCAATAAAGTTAATATTGATGCATGTAAGAAATCATTAGGAATTCCTTCTCTGATATTTCTACTACCTTGGCTAAGGATTTCATCACGTCTTATTCTATAAGTCAATCTCATCAAATACTGAGGGCGGATGATCCCATCTTGATCACAGAATCATCTTCGAATGCTTCATGTCGTATCCAATTTATGATATTTTAGAGATCCCGTGGCTAGAGATGATGGATATTATGTGGCTTATAAGTCAATCACACTTTCATGTATCTTGTTTATGTTCATTGAAATAAAATTTATTTCATGTCATTCTTGTGTGATGTTTGTAATGAACTCCATGAGCATATGCAATGACTAAGTGAATTATGATGAGATCATAATATAGTGATCACTAGTCTTTAAACATATATTCTAAACATTCCTATTTGTGAGATTTTCGAGAAGGACATCAAATTATCCGGAAAGAATAACACTATTTGATCCAACTCATATTATGAATATGACTGATGTTATAGCCATCGATGTGAAGACAATAATGATAGATAGTGGGTGCTCTTTGGAGAAATAGTTCAATGAATTGATCCGTATGAAATCCTTGAATTGTAATTATACCGAATTGTCAATCAGGTTGATTCATATCACGGTTGTGTATGTGGTCCTTTAACTTAAGACACCAAAGACATCTTATGAATAGATGATCGTGTTTTGTTTATGACTTACGAATCTCTAGCCACGGGATATCTAAAATGCTATATATTGGATAAGATATGAAGTCCACGGAGATGATTGTATGTTCAATATGGGATCATCTGTCCTCTGTATTTGAGAAGATTGACTCAAGGAATGAGATGTGATGAAATCCTTGGCCAAGGTAGTGGAAATATCAGAGAAGGAGTTCTCAATGATTTTCTACACACATTAGTACTAACTTAGGTGATTGATTAGGGTTTGACAGTTGACCACACTCTAAGTCATTCATGAGTCTCGTAGGGATGAAGGATTATACATACATGACAATCGATGAAAGAAAGATTCCATAAGTGAGTTCTTACATACTCCATATATTTTAGTGTACGTGGTGTAGCTTGGCACCCAACCGGCTGTCAACTCAACCTATTGATTGGGTTAAATCGATCCTTAATCAATTAATCTATATGCTGATGAGGATAATTAATTAAGATTGACCAATAAGGTGTTATTTAGTTTATAGAGTTATTAACTAGTGAGATATATGGACCTAGAGGGTCACACATATAAGGTCTATGGATGTTAGTAGATATAAACATAATTATAAGGGTTTTTATACAAAATTCACATACCAATAGGGAGAGAACGAACACAACTCAAGGTGCCCATACAAGCCTTGTGATAATTCTCTCATTTCTTCTCTTTCTCTCTTGGTAAAGAAATTTGAAGAGGAGATCTAAACATCCGGAGACCGTGTGGATACCGCTAGAAACTAGACGCTTGAATAGCTTCAAGAACTCCTTCAAAGAAACCATGTAAGTATGTTTTCTCATACGCATTAGATGATAGAATCATTTGCTCTTGGTGCCTCAATATTTTGAATATCTGATTCAATGAATTATGTTGCATTTGATGTTATGATTGAAATTTCATAAAGTTTATCAACCTCAGATCCCAACAAGAGATTCATAAGTCATAATCAAAGCACAATCATCCATCCACAAGATTTCTTTCGTGTCTCACGTCAAAGGACCAAATATAGAACTGTGCCATAAATCAACTTGATTGAAAATTAGGTATAATACTATTAAGGGATTCATACAGATTAATTCAATGAACTATTTCTCCAAAGATTACATGTTATCTATCTTTAGTGTCTCCACAGTGATGGCTTCAAAATCAGTCATACTCAAATTATTCCTTATGAATAATTTGATGTCCTCCTCGAATATCTCACGAATAGGAATGTTTAGAACATATGTTTAAAGACTAATGATCAATGTATTATGTTCTCATCATAATTCACTTAGTCATTGCATATGCTCATGGACTTCATTACAAGCATCACACAAGAATGATAATAAATAAATTTTATTTCAATAAACATAAATGAGTTATATGGATGGGCTTATAGGCCACATAATATCTATCACTGCAGCTTCCACATCAAATCATGTCTTCTTTTCTAATTCATCCCGCATCAACTTGGCTTTTGGTGGAATCAAAATAAAAATATTGAATTGTTTTGGACTATTATTAAGTGGAGAGAACACACAAAGTATATGGATAAGATTAAAAAAAGTAGAAAAAAACTATTACAGATCCAAAATACCCTCTTTGATTTATTTTAAGTTATGTTATTTGAAAGGATTTGAAAGGATGAAAATTTAACATTTGATTTGATCCTTCAGTCTATTGATTATCTTCATGAGGGAGCTCATCACTTCCCTTTTCGAATACGCATGAGCTCCGCTCATGAAAGAAAATACACTTTTGGGTTTGGAATCTGATTCCGATAATCTTGATCTTTAGATCCGTACTATTAATTTTCTTGTTTTCTTCCTCAAGATGAAGCTTTGATGGACACAAAGATTTTACAATATATGTTAGTCTCTCATTCTCTCACTCACATTAACTCTTGAAGGAAGCATCGTAACTGATTTCTAATAATGTTTTAATTATCTCCTTAGAGATTATGAATCTGTAAATATGATTACGTTGAAAGCATGAGTGATAGTATTTCGACCAAGATGCTAAAATCTATGAGTTTTACTAATCTTTGGTATTTAATATGATTGTTGAAGAGATTCTTTTATCATTCATTTTGAATTATCTTGAGACTCTTTTAATCCTGCTCAGATTTTAGCTCGAGGGAGTTGGGAATGTTCGATAGCAGAGGTCAAGGCCTAGGTGGGTTGCTTGGAACATGGGTTGTATCTGAGTGCTGAGGAAACATAGTCTTAGGGTTGGGTAATGGAGACATGTGTCCCTTAAAAAAATTAATAATTCTGCTATACAATTGAGGTCACTGATTGAGAGATAAACTTCATGAACACAAGAACAAAAATATATTGCAAAATTAATTCAATTCCATCCATATCCTCCAATTTCCACTGTGCATATTTTTAGAAATTTTGAAGGGTATGCACTTTTGAACATTCAAAATGTTTGCACATGAAGGGTATGCACTTTTGGCCCCTAACCCAAACCTACAAAGCTTCAATTTTAAGTAAATCATGAACTCCACCCTGTCGATGGTAGTATCAGAGTTTGGCAGGCTCTTATTTCTCATAATCGGAACCTTGCTTCCGTTTTGAGTTTCACTTTCTCCTTCGGATGAGAAATTTTTCGTTTCTTATTGACATTGGCCGGTCCAGGTACTCTTCAGCTTCAAATAATTCTGAGATCCACTTGTTCATGAAATTTTAATTTTCAATTTTATAATAAAATTTTCATGTAAGTTTTAAGAAATCATGAATATAAATTGTGGCATAAATCTTTACATAAAATCGATAGTATTTAATTTTTATGTCTTGCATTGGATAAAATATTTCATAGGAAGAAAAGGAATTCAGATGCTTCTCTTTCACTCCCCATTGAATTCACTGGATTTTTCCTTTTAACTTCAACTGACATTGACTGATTGAATGAAGCAAAGTCCACTGATCATGGAAACAGCAGTCAAGTCCTTAGTTCTGAAAGAACTCCGATCAAAACTATCAGATAGCATGCATGGCTTTGAGTCTGACAAGAACTAGATGAAAAAGCCAAGAAGAAATTCAGAAACTTTGGTAACATGAAATGACCATGAAGGCAGTTTCCACGGTTACATTGCAAGTCTGTTGAATGTTAAGAATTGATATTGAGGGTGGCCGATCGACCAACGAGATGCTAAATCTGATGGAAATCCCCTTTTGAAGCAAATATCAATTGCTATCCCACATTCCATCAATTTATATCAGGACACGTGTCAATTTTGGACTACAATGCTGAAAAGGCTGAGCTCGTCGCTATGTGGTGAATGCAGTTGTAAAATGCTAGAATACTAACCAAAGAAAATGAAGGAGGTGCATCGGCATCGCAGATAAAAAAAATTCAAATTGGGGATATATTCTTACTTCAACCAGCATGGGGATGAGAGATATAAATCTCCCCCTCCTAAAAGAGTACATAGGAGACCCTAAGAATGATGAAAGGAACAAACATGAAAGATCACAAACCAATTTCCAGGAGAAAAAAAGAATTTCTGAAAAAAAAGAGGGATAAAAGGAGGGGACGATTTCATAAATTTCATCAAACCAGATATTGGGATGAAATGGAGGAGAGTTAGGAGGATCGACTACGGAAAAAGAAATTAGCATGTGGCAGTTTGAGGACTTGATTAACAATTTCAATCAATTGGGAAAATTCAAAAAGTTTTGCAGAAGGGCAGAAACTGAGAGAGGACACTGAAAAGAATCTAATTTATCCAGCTTTGCTCAGGAAGTCGGGAGGTTCCAAGAAGTCGGGAGGTTCTTGACTCATATTCTCTCTCTCCCCTTCTCCACTTTTCTGTTTGGTCCCCAAGTAACAATCACTCACCTTTTCAGGAAGTTGGCCCTAAATTCGACATCCAGGCAAAGGACGAACAAATTGCCTTTGACATTCAATAACCCTAGAGTCAAGTACATCCGTAAACATAAAATCACCAAGAAATTACTTTATGACTATTATTCCGGCCTAATCCAGCCATGTAATCAACTTGTAAATATCTCACTATGTATCGAAGACAGGATGCAGGAGAAAGAAATAGAAAGAGAAGAAATTACCATTTACTGGCCTGAAACATGGCCTTCGAGCTGTTATGAGAGTTCTTGCCACCTTTGTCCTTGTATGAGTTTCTAGAAGAGAGAGTCTTCCGGCCACCCTGTGCAGCTGCCACTGCCCGGCGCCTTTGCTTGAACAAGCGCCTGTTGAGAATTGCATCCCCTTCATCCTCTTTGTCGTCACAATCTTCATCCTGAAATGCAAGAACACAATTGCAAGGACATGGTTAACCAAAAGTCAAGGAAATCAATATTATTGTAGATGATCTAGGAAATGACCCAATAGAAGAACAGTTCTACTGGCAGGTAAGCATGAGAAGGATAGTGACAGAAAGAGAGAAAGTGCATATGAACTCCATGAAAAGGACAGGAATCTGCTGGCCAAAGGGAAAAGAAAGCTGACTGTGAGTATGAACTTCAAAGGTTGACTGTGAGAAAAAGAGAGTGAAAAAGTGATAGAGTTTATCCGGAACAGAAATGGAAAAGAGGATATTGATCTTCATGCTACGAACTTTAATGGTGAGTGAAGATCGAGAGAGAGAGAGAGAAATAGAGAGCAAGAGAGAAGGAGGAAAAAAAAGGAGAAAGATAAGGAGAGAAATAGCAAGAGAGGGGGGGCTGAGAGAAACAGCCAGAGAGAGAAAGATAAAGAGCAAGAGAGAGGGAGAGACAAAAAGGAGGGGAGATAGGGAGAGAAATAGCAAGAGAGAGAGGGAGAACGGGGGCGAGAGAAAGAGCCAGTGACAGATGGAGACAAAAAGCGAGAGTGAGAGAGAGAGAGAGAGAGAGAGAGAAAGGGGGCGAGAGAAACAGCCCGTGACAGAGAGAGATAAAGACCAAGAGAGAGGTAGGAAAAAAAGAAGAGGGAGGAGAGACATAGCACGAGAGAAAAAGAGGGGGAGCAGGAGAAACAGCCAGACACAGAGAGACAGAGATAAAGAGCAAGAGAGAAGGAGGGAGAAAAAGAGGAGGGAGGGAGAGTAATAGCAAGAGAGAGGGATGAGTGAGAGAAACAGCCAGAGAGAGAAAGAGGGGAGGACGAGAAACAGCCAGAGAGAGAGGGGATGACAGAGATTTCCACCATTCAGATAGCAAAATGGAACAGAAAACGGATCTTTCAACAATGGACAAATATTATACAGGAACAGAGTGAGAGGGCAAAGCAGAAAGAGACAGAGTGAGGACAAGAGAGAAAGAGAGGGAGAGGGCAAGAGAGAGATGGTTAGAGAGAGAGAGTTACAAACTTTGTTATGGTCAGTCACAAGTGAACTGCTGTCTCTAATTGATTCAGGAAAATCTTGCTTCACGTCATCTTCAATCGTAGAGGTAATGTCACTCTGAAAAATGGAGAAGAAACCAATTGAGTGAGTCTTCGAGGAAACAGGAGAAAAAGCAGAAAACAATCTAGAATTATTTGTATAAAACTGATTTCCATATAGATATTTATAAAGTTTATATAATACCGGGACCCATGATTTTGTTGACAAAAAAAATTAACATATAACCACAACAGAGAACTCACTGAGTTTTCGTCTTCATCCTCCTCGGAGCTTGAACTGTCATTCGACTCATTTCCTTCAATGAACTATAAATCAAGAGTTAAAACATAACAGGGAAAGTAACTAATTTTTTTGAAAGTAACTAATGTCACTCCAAATCAAAAAGAATCCACATCAGAAACAAAGTGTTACACCAAAGATGAGGAATGTCTCACAAAAAAACATTAATGAGGAGACTTACCCTTTCCATGTGTTCTTGGTCCCGGCGTGTGAATCCGCTGGCTGCAAGTTCTTTGTCAAGAAAACCAGAATCTTTTGCTATAGAAGAAAATGATGGCCGAGCACTCTCATCAATATCTGAATCACTCTCCTGAGACTCCACTTCAACAGAATGATTGAACCTAGAAAAGGGAGAAAATCTATAGTTGCATACAGTACGGTATTATACAAAGATAAATTCATCTCAAACATCCAAGCTTTTGCATTGATTTTATTGTCTTGGTCAAAGTTAACGTGTCTTTTAAGACTAAATAGAAAAAAATCATAGTAAACCTTCTCCGGAAGAACTTGTAGACACCTTCAACGTCACGATCAAAATACCTGAAAACATGAAGGTCATTCAGAGTAGAACTCTGGAGAACATCAGTAAGTCTTACATTTGTGCATTACGATGAGAAACTGAGACCATCTGTGGAAAATCAATCACTGTAATATTTGCATCATCATCAATCTGCCAAATATGAAAAAAAAAGGTTATAATATATCATACTTGAATAAGTTTGAGTACCAGAAGATACCATCAGCAAGTGTAAGTAAACTCATACTATGGTTATCTATGCATATCTAACCCTTATAAAAAGGTATAGTTTAACTCAAACAAATGACCTTGTATCCGTTTTCAAAGACAGACTGATGTAAAGCCGTAACCAGTCCAGAAAAGAAATCATCTGTCTGCACAATTCAATTGTGGCCCGCTAGTATAAGTAATGAAGGTAGAGGAGCACAGAAAATGATGCCAATTGAGAGATATTTTAATTTAATGCTCTGACAATACATTTTATTTCAAAAAAAAGTAAGTGATTATTGATTTTCTGAAACACAAAAGGGGAGATCACCTTTTGTGTAAGTGACTATTATATCTGTAACAGTCTGATAGGAACCCGCTAGTTTCGGGCTTACCACAGACAGTCAGTCATACTCCAGCAGGAACTTGTATCAATGGTACAGTGCCAATAAGGAGATAACTTGAATATTTACTAAAACACACGTAAAAACACAAATATGCCCTACTTTTAACAAAGACACGTGGAAAATCAACTTTGCAGGAACAAAAAAGGAACGCCATATACTAATTAAAAAAATGCAAAGTCGAAAACTGACCATGATGTTGAATTCATTGAAATCGCAATGGATGAGGCCATGTTCTGCAAAACGAACAACAAGGCCAAGAATTGTTTGGAAAACTGCATCTGGGTCCTGTAATTCCTTCACCTGGACACTGCTTGAGACAAAAAAGTTAAATTTCTAACTCTAAGAAAATAAAATAAAAATTAATTCATAAACTAAATCATTACAGCGGATAACCCTGGACTAGAGACATCACAATGCAATGACGATTGCAGTCTACGGCATTGGGCACAGGAAACCCATGCTCTCCAAGAGCCTGTGGCATAACATTATGATTAACGATAATACAAATTATAGTGTATCGACATTATTGACCAAAAATTAGATGGTGAAGATGAAGGAAATGTGCACCATACCAACCTTCATGAATGCATATTCTTTGATGGCAGCAAGGCGTGAAAGATAGAGCCAATTGAAACTTTTCCTGTGCCTGAGGTAATCGCGCTTTGATTTCACTGCACGAAAAGATGTTCGACCCAACCTGTGAAGCTTCATCGCCAAAATGGTGCCATCCTCCGTAGCAACCTCAAATATATCTTAAAGAAAGAAGTCAATTGGAGTAATAATATGGATGGAACCATAATGAGAAAACATATTTGTGTTGGCTTACCAGACTCTTTTCCTACACCAATTTGGCGTCCAACGGAAACAAATACACCTCGGTTGACCAGAGCTTTAATTGCCAGGAAATCATATCCTAGATAAGTCAACCTAAAACCATCATCTGCAAGCAAAATGTGAAATTGTTGGTCCTAAAATGCAATTATAAAAGCGAAAATCCATAAGATACATCTAAACCAGCACTTACACTTTGAAGAATCATGGTGGACCAACTTATACTTGAGCAAATTTTTCAGTACCTTGTAAGTGCCTCCATGCCTTTGATAATTTACAAAATTTCAAGACGACAGTAAGAATTCGAACTGAAGAGACTAGAGAAAACTAAGTATTTTCTTACTTGAGGCCAGCAATGCGATCAATGAGTTCAGATGGGACAATCTCATGCTGCCAAACGAAACCAAAGAGGTTAGACCAATAAATCTGACACTTGAAGACAGAAAAAATGCAGGAAGCAAGCTTCTTACATTTCGCATCCCCATCTCCACCGCTGTAAGAACCCTAAAGTCATCCTTTGAGAGATATCTGAGGGCATCTACATCGAGCTTCATGTTTACCAAAAAAATAGAAGCACCAACTGGAAAGTTTTGAAAAGAATCAGTCAATCTTGTCATGTAGGTTAACCTTTTGGGAGATGTCAAGTTAATATTTTGGCCCTATTTTTTCCAAAACCTAAAATGACACCTAAAACCAGGCCTCACCCCTCCCAACATAAAAACCCAGGGCCTGACCCTGGGATCTATCCAAATTAACGTATTGCAAAATGATAAAGTTTAAAAAATTTTGAAGTGTAAAATTGGCATTGTTATATAAAATAGCCAATTAATTCATGTAACGTTTGTAGTGGACTTGAAAGTGCTGTAATCTGAAAATATTAAGAGATATAGTGGAGATTTCAGATAGAAGATTGAAGAATATATTATTAGAGATAATGAGTAGATACACAAAACTTGAGAGAAGCACAGTGAGAGAGAGTGAACAAAAAGAAAATTTTTATTTATTATTTTTTTAGCAGAAAGTTAGAAACATATTTCTTTCTATCACTCACTTTCTTTCATGGAGGAGACGCATATTGAGAGAGAGAAAGTGAGTGATAGATAGAGATATGTTTCTAATTTTCTGTTAAAATAATGATAAATATAATAATAAACCTATATAAGAGAGAGATAGGCATATTGATAAAGTGAGTGAGAGAAAGAGATGGGAATATATGGGGGGAGGGAGAAAGAGAATTAGATAGAGTCAGAGGGAGATAAAAGAATTAAGAGACAGTAAAGGAACACAGGGGGGATGGATAACATATGGAGACAGGAATAGACGAGAGATAGAGTGGAGAGCCAAACAGATGAAAAGCGGACAGGGAGAAATAGAATTACGGAGAAGAATCAAGAGAATATAATAGTAGAGAATATTGAGAGAAATGGAGAGAGTGATAAAATGATATAGTACTAGGGAGGAGAGGGAGAGGGAAGGATCGAGAGAAATCAAGGAGAGAGAGGAGGAGATGGAATTAGAAGAGTTTAGAGACAAAATAGTATATATAGAGAGAGAAGCATATTTAGAAAGAGAGAGGTGTTGATTGAGAGAAGAGGATAGGAATTAAGGAAATGTGAATAGAGAGGAGGGGGAGTGAGAATAATTAAGAGTGAAGATAAAGGGAGAGACAATAATTCAAAGAGAACATGTCAGATAAAGATAAGGAGAACTGTAAAGAAAGAGAAAAAAATTGAAAACAAGAAATCTATATAAAATTTCATTGGAAAAAAATAACTCAAGTATGTGAATGAGACACAGAACTCTAGGGATTGAATCGGGAACACAAACTGGGAAAAACTAAAGAACTTAAGGAATTTCTTTTGATTCAAAGGAACTCCTAGAGAAGTAGAGGGATACCTGATTCGTCGTTATTTACCCCTGAGAGGAGGGAAACACCAAAACCCTCAGACAAAAAGCCTGCAGATAAGGACTACAGAAGAGGAGACAGTGCAAGGGGGAAATGATTCGACGATAGAACAGAAGTGGGCATGAGGAGACAACGCAGAGGGGGAATGAATCGCCAGCAGAGAAGAATCATACGAAGGCAAGTTGGAGGAATCGCTGATCCGCCATTACACACCACTGAGGGAAACGAAACACAGAGGTATCGATGAAAAATATATAGAAGATATATATAGCAAAGGGAGGAGGCGGGACTGCTGACTTTTGTTGCTCTCTTTGATTAGTAGTCGTTGGATCTAAAGATCCAACGACCCCGATTCCGCGTATTACCCGATCTCCACCGGGCAATTGAGAAATTAACCATTAAAATTTTAAAAATAATGTAAATGATATAGATTTCTTCGAGGATTTTTTAAATGATAAGAAAATCTTTCAATTTTTTATTTTTAAATTTATAAACAAAATTCAATTTTTATCGTTGGTCCACTGTGAGTGGGCTATTTTATTTTAAATTAATTATAATATAGATTTGATAACCATGAAATTATCAATCATGCTACTAGTCGAGTCGATAATTTTATTTTTCAACTGGATCAAACTAGGGTTCGCCCGTTCGGATACCGGTATCTGTAACGATAACGGTATCGGGTACCGTTAAGGTTCTAAACGGTACCCGATACCGACATCCAAATGTCGGTATCGGTAAGTGCATGACGGTCTCGGTTTCTGATACCATCATCCGAGACCGTCAACCGCTAACGGCTACCGTTGGCGTTGGGTATCGATACCGGGTATCGATATCGGAACCGATACCGATACTCGATATCCGGTTTAACCTAAAATGAATATTGATTGATATAATATATATATACCCGATTAACCTAAGTCCTACCTACTACCTAAACCCGATTAACCTAATACCCGAAGTCCCGAATACATTATTCTCTGAGTCTCTGACACTCTCTGCAATTTTTCTCCGATTTTTCTCCCGATTTCTTCTCTGCGCGGCGTTCTTCCGATTTCTTCTCTGCGCGGCGTTCTTCCCGATTTCTTCTCTGCGCGGCGTTCTTCCGGGCCTCCGGCGTTCTTCCAACGTTCCGCGCTTCCGGCATTCCACAATCCGCACATCCGGCGTTCTTCCCGCATTCCGCAATCGGCACATCCGACGCAGTTCTTCTGGCGTTCTTCCGCAAAAAATCAGGTAAGTTAAATTTTTAAATAATTTATTTAGTGTTTATTACCAATTGGGTCAAACACACAAAACATCTAAGTTTGTGGATTGCTAATTCATGAAGATGATTCTTAGATTTAAGTGTTTAGATAAGATAAATTTGCCCCTTTTTGCCGGTCCCGTCTAGTCGGCCGTCGCTGCCTCGCTTCTGCCTCGCCTCTGCATCGTCACCGCTGCTACTCTCCTCATTGCCGAGCCGATCACCGGGTCATCATCCTCTGATGTCACTCAGCCCTCTCATCCTCTGGAGTCGCTCAGCAGGCCTTCTCAACAGACGGGGTTGCCTTTGGCAATCCGTAAAGCACTCTATCGTGAGTGCCCCGCCAAGCCAGGCATACACATTTGACGGGTCCAATTATGGGCCCTGGAGGGGTTCTTTCCTGGAGTTCCTCAATGCCCACGGTCTTCGGCATCATTTGACTGATCCCTCGCCGAAGGAATCGGACCCGGAGTACTTGGAATGGAACAGACTGGAGTCCGCGGTATGTTCCTGGCTTATCTCTAGTGTAGCGACTCAGATCATGGAGCCACTCAGCATGACCCGTCCTGCCCGCGCTTTGTGGCTCAAGTTGGAGACGATGTATGCCAACAAGAGCAACGTAAGCCGGACAGTTCGCCTATATGAGGAGCTATTTGCCTATCGCCAGGGAACCCGGACTCTCCAGAGCTACTATGGATCGGTCGATGCCATTTTCACTAACCTCGAGCTTTATCAGCCACTGGTCTTGGATCTTGATACCCTTAGACGGTACCGCGACGAGCTCTGAGCGGGAGCATTTCTCAGCGGGTTACGTCCTGAGTTGGCTGACATGATCCGAGGACAGGTGCTTGGAGGATCACGGGTATTACCCACTGAGGAGATCTTTGCGGTCGCGCTTCGAGTGCAGGACAGCCTGCCTACCTCCCAGTCCTCGCAGCCTCTCGAGACTTCCGCCCTCATCGCATCCGGCGGGCCTCCCAGGCGGAGCTTACCTTCCGGGAAGACCCGGAACTCCTATCCACCCTACAAGTAGTGTGGGAAGACGTCTCACCCGTCAGAGAAGTGCTGGAAGGAGTTCGGGAAGCCCGCTTGGGCTATGGCTGCCTCTGGAGGCAAGACATCCTCGACTCTGTCCACGGCGGACGGGTCATCATCGACTACTCCCTCGGCATCGGGTACGGTCAACCTCGCCCTATCTCCCTTGGAGCTGGCCTACATTCAGGCATCACGGGCCTCTTCACTTTGTCCAACCACGGCACCATCAGCCAGTCTTGCGGCACTGACGAGCAGCTTGGTGTCATATGCGGGAGGATGGGGCACTTCTCCAGGTACGCCGTCTACCTCAACTCCTCATATTACTTCTTGGGTTATTGACTCGGGGGCATCTTTCCCATATGACCGGGCTTCCCTCTCGTCCTCACCGCTTATCGGCCCGAAACTTCCATTCTCGACGTCCCGTATTGCTGACGGTCTGCCTTCGTCCTGTCCTTGGCTCGCCGCCTCGTGCCACCTCTTCCCTTCCTCTGTAACGTCTTGTATATTCCCGGATTCCCCGCGACTCGCTGTCCATCGTGCGATCACTAAAGCCCTTCACTCGTGGTGTATTTTTTTCTTTTCCTCATCACTGCGTCTTCCAGATCTCGACACGGGCCGGAGGATTGGACTGGGCCGTGAGAACGGACGAGGCATCTACGAGCTAGTGGCTGATATTCCATCTACGGGAATTCAAGCCCTTTTTGCACTTTCTGCTTCCTCTAGTTCCCTTCATGACTCTTTTTTGTGGCACTGTCGATTGTGGCACCCTAGTTTTGTCAAACTTAAAGAAACTCTCCCTTGGTTAAACTTATCTGAGTTTCATTGTGAGTCTTGTGAACTAGGGAAGCACCATAGATCGTTGTATCCATCGCGCACTGGTCCACCTACCCATCGCCCGTTTGACTTGGTCCACTGTGATGTTTGGGGTCCGGCCCCGCATCCATCACCTACAGGAGGAAAGTACTACATGGTGTTCGTTGATGACTACACCCAGGCGAGTTGGACATATATCCTGAAGAGTCGAAAGGAGGTACTTTCTTGAGTTCAGCACTTTCTACTTGAGATTATTACCCAGTACGACACGATAGTCAAAGTCCTCCGCACGGACAATGCTCTTGAGTTTACTCAAAAGGCGATTGAGGAACTCTGTCTGGCTCATGGTATAGTTCATCAGACTACTTGCCCATACACCTCGCAGCAGAATGGGGTGGCCGAGTGGAAACATCGACACCTCCTGGACATGGTACGCACACTGCTACTTGCTATGAGCGTACCTCCGTATCTCTGGTGCGACGCCGTTTCCGATCGCTACATACTGTGAACCGTCTTTCCATCTCGCCGCTCTTGGAGGTGCAATTCCCCTTCAGCGATTGACTCTGCCGCTGATATTTTCTCCCTACCACCTCGAGTATTCGGCTGCACCGCCTTTGTCCAGATCACTCCCTCCGCCTCTCCAAGCTGGCTCCTCGTGCACAAAAGGGTGTGTTCGTCTGCTACTCTGACTCGTAAGGGCTACCGTGTGTACTTTTCCCCGATCGGCGCCGCACGTTACCTCGGCCGATGTGACCTTCCATGAGGACGTTCCCTACTTTCCTTCTACTCAGCCTGGCGAGGATCTCTCCTCTCCATCCCTTCTTCCTTCGGTATCTGCTACCACTGTTACCGATCTCCCCATGACTGTCCCGATTCCCTTGCCTGAGGCCTCACTCCCTTTGGCATCTCTCCAGTCTGATCCATCCTCTGAGCCGGAACCTCCCTCCTCGCCCCTATCCACTGTTCTGGCTACATCACCTTCCCCTTCCCCGCCGCCTCCCGTCTCTGACCTTGACCTTCCCATTGCCCTTCGCAAGGGCACTCGCCAGTGCATGCAATACCCTATCGCCCATCATGTCTCTCCTGCCCGCCTTTCTCCTTCCTATCAGTCATTTGCCTTCGCCGTTCTAACCGAGTCAATTCCCAAGTCGTATATTGAGGCGTTGCAGGTACCGGCGTGGAAAGCGGCGATGGATGCGGAGTATGCGGCCTTCCTCCAGCGGGAGACCTGGACGCTGGTTCCTCGGCCTCTTGATGCCAATGTTGTCTCCTACAAGTGGGTGTACTCCCTCAAGTACAATCCTGATGGCTCCATCGCTCGCTACAAGGCGCGCCTCGTGGCCCGTGGCTTTTCTCAAGCCTACGGTCTTGATTATCATGAGACATTCTCACCTGTGGCGCGCCTCAGCTCCATCCGTGTTCTCTTCTCCATCGCTCTGGATCAGTCCTGGTCGCTTCATCAGCT
The DNA here is from genome assembly GCA_024174645.1 of Lemna minuta. Classification (NCBI taxonomy): domain Eukaryota; kingdom Viridiplantae; phylum Streptophyta; class Magnoliopsida; order Alismatales; family Araceae; genus Lemna; species Lemna minuta. The sequence continues at coordinate 7,514,387 of CM044101.1, read as the reverse complement.
GGACGTGTCCAATGCCTTCCTTTACGGAGACCTTGATGAGCAGGTATTCATGGAGCAACCGCCTGGGTACGTTGCTCAGGGGGAGTCTTCTGCGGTGTGTCTCCTCAAGAAGGCTATCTATGGGTTGAAGCAAAGCCCCCGTGCGTGGTTTCACAAGTTCTCGCAGCTGCTCTTCTCGTATGGCTTCGTCTCTACTGTCTCCGATCCGACTGTCATGCGGAAACGCACCCCGCATGGATGTGTTATCCTGGGCCGTGTATGTGGATGACATCATCATTACTCGGTAGTGACGAAGTCGAGGTGATCGCGACCAAGGCCTATCTCGGCTCAAGCACTTTGTGACACGAGACTTGTCTCCCCCGTGTACTTTCTTGGCCTTGAGATAGCTTATCGTCCTGGGCAGATGTCCATTTGTCGCCGGAAGTACGTGCTTGATCTACTGGAGGAGACAGGGGATGCTGGGGTGCAAGCCGCCGCTTCACCCATGGAGCGTAATGTGGACTCGGTGGGACAATGCTACCGCACTTCTCGAGGATGCGGTGCCTCTACCGCCGACTTGTGGGGAAATTGATCTTCCTCACCGTGACTTGCCCGACATCTCCTATGCGGTTAGTGTCTTGAGTCGCTTTTGCAGGGCTCCTCGTACCATCCATCTGGAGGGTGTCTATCGGGTTCTGTCGTACCTTAAGAGAGCTCTGGGGAAGGGCCTCTTGTATCGGCGACAGGGTCATCTCCACATTGAAGCCTTCTCTGACTCTGGGTTCGCTGGTTACAAGGAGGATCGGAAGTCACGTGGTGGATATGCCACCTATGTTGGAGGTAACTTGGTCACATGGCGCTCTCAGAAGCAGTCTATCGTGTCCCGCTCTAGTGCTGAAGCCGAGTATCGAGCCATGGCGGATACCACGGCAGAAATGCTGTGGTTACGTTCTCTTCTCACCGAGCTTGGCTTCCCACCAGAAGGGCCTATGCAGATGTACTGCGATAACATGGCTGCTACCTTTATCGCCAGTAATGCGACGTTCTATATGCGGACGAAGCATATTGAGATCGACTGCCACTTCATACGACAGTACGTCGTTAACGGTACCATCTGTACCCCACACGTCGCTTCAGACGGTTTTATTTTTTCTTCAAAACCCTAGCCTCCTTCTTCCTCTCTCTCGGGGTGTCTCTCTTCCACAAGATAAACACAAATTTAATTCCTGAATATATTAATTAAATTAAAAAAGCAAAATAATATTTAAAACTTCAATTAAAAAATTTCAAAATTAAGTTTTCAAGAATTTAACAAAGAATTATTCCATTTGAAAACTATAATTTTTATTTGTTAGCCAGTTTCATTGTAGATTGGGTGGAGTTTTCTCCCCCCCTCCAGCCCGATCCTTATGTGCCCTATGACTTGCCTAGCCAAAATCTGGCGCCAAAATTTTTATATTTATACAATTTTGAAAGTTTTTTAAAATTTATTAGAATTAACCAGACCAAGATTTGATTAGATCGTCGACTCGACGATCTCGATCACGATTTACCCGTTGGCCTTCCCTTTTCCGCAGAGGGAGGGTCGCCGGCCCCGTTTCCGGTCTGACTAACCGTTGCGTCGGTTAGTTCGCAGAACCCTGGCTTACGGTGACAGCGCTGCAGCATATTCGCTACATTCGGCAAATTTCTGCTGCGGGAGTTTTTTTTCAAGCCCCTTCCATGATCCGGCTACTGGTGAGTTCCTCAGCGATTTTTTAGTTACCTAGGACGAACCCCGCTTTTCGTAGCTCGGTGATGCGAAATTTTGCCGCGAGAATTCTTTCTAGAGACGATGTGGAGCTTCGGCGGGGATTCTAGCCTTGGGCGCCGCCAGCGGGGGAGTGTCTTCATCGGCGATGCCAGCGGAGGAGGCGATATCCATGCCAGTATGAAGCTCAACTCTATTTCTCGTTCATCTTTTTAATCGTTTGCTCCTTTGAAGAACTAAGACTCATAATCGATGATATACATCTGTCAGCTCTTTCGGCTTCTCTGCCTTTGCAAATCATGATTTCGAAGCAACGGGAGCAGATCTGCGCAAGTTTTATACGACCTCTTTTTTTGTCGCAATTCCATGGCACGATGGGATCTCGCTTACCGGGTTCGTGTCTTCTTAATATTTCTTATTTGAAAATTATGGAGATTCTCATCCTCATTTGGAAACAAAATGTATTTTTAGGATTGGTTCAGTCACCTCTCTTCTCCGTTGCAACTGCTCCGTCTGATGGTAATGATAGTCAGCACTGCTGTAAGGGTTGCTTGGGTAGAAATTCCATTTCAATGGCAGCCGCCAAGGTCTCTCCTGCCGTCGTTAATATCTCCAATGTTTCCACTATTCAAGGTAGTCATCCAGTGATATCTATTTTCACAGTTTATTAAAAAAATTCACAGTTACTATGTATCATTTACAAGTTATTTTGGGTTAACGGTTGGAAAGAGTGTGGGATGTGGCACTATAATTGACATGTGCTCATGTGGTTGTGGATACTCAAGGCCCAAGGACGATTTTCAAAAGAAAGGTCAGATCCCCATGTCAATTGGTTGTGACAAAGAATCCACTGTTTTCCCGTCCTCACACCATCTCCGCGAAATCATTGATTAGAATGATTCATGCCTAAATTTTGCGACATCTATCAACTTTCACGAATTCCTGTTGGAGAGAAGACCCACCATCTCGTGTTAGAAATGAAGTCCCCAATATTGTTTAAGAGAAGCATACCTTATAGAGCCAAACAAAAGAAAGGAAAGAATTACGAAATACCCCTTAACATTTAATGGACCAGAATATCCTTAGCTTGGACATTTTTAAAGTCTCAGAGTTTGCCTGTGATTTCTTGTTAAAATTATATAATCATTAGATTTCTTTGAAATTTTATTTTTGCATCGGTTCATTTTTATATTTGAATCTCAGACTCTAGTAATAGGTTGATGTTACCCTTCAAGATGGGCGAGTATTTGAAGGAACAGTGCTGAATGCTGACTTTCAATCGGACATCGCCGTTGTTAAAATCAAATCCAAAGCTCCATTACCAACGGCAAAATTTGGTTCATCCTCGAAACTTCAACCTGGAGACTGGGTGATTGCATTGGGTTGTCCTCTATTTCTCCAGAACACTGTTACCGCTGGAATCGTCAGGTAACTGCAAGTCTATCTCGCTATTGTGCCATTCATAACTTGTGGTTTCTCTTTTATCAGTTGCGTTGATAGAAAAAGTAGTGACTTGGGTCTCGGTGGAGCACGAAGAGAATATCTCCAGACTGACTGTTCCATCAATGAGGCAAGATGCCACTTTTTCTACTATGGTTAATTTATCATTTGAATTTTGGGATTAACATCATTTTGATTTTTCTTTCTTATTTTTAACAAGTATGTAATATTATTTTATCTATTCAGGGCAATTCCGGAGGCCCACTTGTAAACCTAGATGGTGAGGTTGTGGGTGTTAACATCATGAAGGTTGCAGATGCCGCTGGATTGAGTTTTGCTGTACCTATTGACTCAGTCGTTAAGATAATAGAACAGTTTAAGGAAAAAGGGTATGTTTAATTATAAAATATTGCTTAAAAGTCGAAATTTATAAATTAACTGTTCCTGTACAGGAGAGTGATTCGGCCTTGGCTTGGTCTGAAAATGCTCGAACTCAATGACATGGTCGTCGAACAGCTTAAGGAAAAAGATGTTTCTTTTCCTGACGCGACCAGAGGCGTGTTAGTGCCCGTTGTAAGTACCCCTCTCACCACATCTACGATAACGCGAGGAAGATCTTGGAAAATAGAAATGGATCAATAGGGAAGAGTTTATGATTGCCCAATCAGGCCCAATAGACTACACTCACATTGATGACGGCTGCTTAAACCCTAAACCAGGTTACTCCCGGATCTCCCGGGGAGCACGCAGGATTCCGTCCTGGGGACGTGGTCGTTGAATTTGATGGCAAGCCTGTTGGAACCATCAAGGAGGTAATCACTAGAACACAAGTTCATGATTTCGAATTTCACAAAATGAACCAACATTTTTTATAGACATTTTTCTTGGGTGCTTGCCAAACAGATCATCGATCTAATGGAGAACAAGGTGGGCGTTCCCATCAAAGTTCTTGTGAAGAGATCTAGAAACGAGGCTAAGATCTTGACTGTGGTGCCCGAAGAGGCAAAACCAGGCCTCTAAATTTTGGAATATAAAAAAGTAAATCGCTCATTACGTGAAGCCCTGTCAGTTTAATTAATTGATCGACTCCTACACGTGCCTGCTTCTGTTTTTATATTCTAGAGGGCGTGCCTATCTAGGAAGTGAGACTAAAGCTGAGAACACGTAGGGGATTTTAAGGTTGCCACGTGCCGCTCTGTGTTTTTTATGCAGAATATTTCGAAAATTCGAAAGAAATTGCTACAAAAATGTATATTCCCAACCGAAGGCCTTCAGCGTGGCGTCTTGTCTACCATTCGCTCAGCACAAGTGGCTCTCTTTCCTCTCTCCAACAAAAGCAACAGCACATTAAAGAGGGAAGAGAGAGATAGAGAGATGCTTCACGACACCCGGCACGGTAGGGCGATCGCCGGATGGCGACCAACGTGGTCCGCGCCTCTGTACTCCTGTCTAGCCATCTAGGCCCGATGGTCGGACCCAATAAGCTGTAACTCGCGTACAGAGTCAGAATTACGTCTCTTGCGGAGAGAAAGTTGGAGATGGAGAGAGGCGGGTAATGGGGTATCGTGATGATTGCAGTGGGGCCGAGGAAGGAGGCTCCCAGAGCGAGAAGGGCCCCGGGTGGTCCTGCGGAACCCGGGAAATTATTATTTTTCCCATGTTTATCATAAAAAATTCCCCTCTTTCTCCGCCCGTCTCTGACATTTGATTGCTCCCCATTTCTCGTCCTCAAGTGAAGAAATCCCTTCTCATTCCGCTTCCAAGCAGGCCGCATAGATCCATCAGCGGCGAAAACGATCAGTTCCCCCGATGGGTTAGAGGTGACGCACCCGTTTTCCCTTTCGAAATTCCCTCGCGTTCTTCTTCCCTGATTCTCGCGGTTCCTTTACTTCCCCGGATTTCTATCTATATCTGCCCTTCTTCCGCTTTCCTGATTTTCTTGATTCCCCCCGCCTTCTCTCTCCTCAGCTGTTGATTTCGGCGATCCGATCGTTGATTCAAGGATCAGATCCCTTTATCTCAAAGATATGCGGAAAAAACGGGGCCGGATTTCTCGATCGAGCCATGACGTTCGTTGATCTCAGGAGCGCTCCTAAGTTTGGCGATCCGTTTCTTGTTCCTGTCGTATGGAAGATTCGACGATCGCTCCCGAAAAGACCGACGGCGCGGTCATGATAACGGAATCTCCGCCCGATGAAATGGAAACGGAGCCGTACGAAATCGATAATCCTGGAAAACCTAGCAACGGCGATAATCTGGAAATCTACGGCGAGAAAATTAGGGCAAGATCGCCGGAGAAAAAACTCGGCCGGCAAGATCGGATCGAGCTGGGGCGGATGTTCCAGGCCGCGGTCAACTCCCGCGATTGGGAGCTCTCCGAGAGATTGATTCTCCTCGCGGACTCGCAGACTCTAAACGACACTCTCTGCATTGCTTTAGATTCGATCTGGTTCTTGACTACCAGGGAAGAGCTCGACGGAATCACCGGATTGCTCAGGACTATTGTTTCAAGCGGGGCTCAGGATTTTACTCGAGCGGCTCTTAGAACTTCCTTTTTAGCTTCTTGTGTTTCCGCTTGCCAGAGCAGCACCATGAGCTTATCCGAAACCGTTGCCATCATGGCCCAAAGGTATTTATTTCAGCTAAAATTGATTTCCCGTTTAATTTAACTTATTTCGGGAGTATTTCTTTTAGGCTGCACGAGCGCCTCCAAGAGTGCAACGGCGACGAGATATTGAAGGCGGAGGCGGGCGCCAAGGTGCAGAAGTTCACGGAATGGGCGCTCAAGTGCATCGGATTCCATTCTCGCAGACACGAGGGGTTGGAGAAGGTGGGTCGAAGCACAGCCGGTGAGCTACAGCTCCAGCTCTCGGCGTTTAAGCGGTTCCTGGACCTTGCCGGGAATAACCTCACCGGAAAAGACTTCACCGAGGCCTTCGACGCGGCCTGCTTTCCTCTCACCCTCTTTTCGACGTCTTTCGTTCCAGGCTGGGCTTCCGGTATTTCGGGAACGGCCATTCAAAGCCTGTTGGGCCTCCTCGTGGAAGGCGGCGCAGACAATGTGAACCAGTGCTTCCTCGAAGCGTCCCGTTTCGGCAGCACCGAACTCGTCCGCGTCCTGCTGCAGGTGGCGCAGAGGAACAGCTTGGATGTCGACGTGGACCTGGCGCTGGGGTTCGCGTCTCACTACGGGAAGATCGGCACAATGGAGTGCCTGGTGGAGGAAGGGAACGCGGCGGCCTTCTTAGGCCCGCTTATGCGGGCCGCGGAGCGCGGTTCCCTGCAGGTTGTCCAGTGGTTCGTGCACCGCGGCTGTAGAGACATGGAGCTCTGCCTCGCGCTCACTGCGGCTACCTCCAGCAGTCAACTACCCGTCGTTGACTTCCTTCTTCCGCGCGTGCCGCCGCACGTGCTTTCTGCCCTCAGCGCGGAGATTTTGAAGGCAGCGGGGGAGCGAAGCGGCGGGTCGTTGGAGGGAGTGGGTTTCCTCCTGCGGTCGGATTTTCTAAGGGATCCTGCAGCCACCTACGCGGCGGCGGATGGCGTGGCCACTTCGGCGGACGAGGCGGTGCCCGCCGCGCTTAGGGTGTTCCTGCGGGAGCACTGGTCGGAGGCGGCGTTCGAGGAGGGGCGGCGAGAGGGGGTGCGGCATTACGTAAACGTGGTCCGAGTGGTAGCGCGGGGAGGGTCGGAGCTAAGGGTGGGGGACTTGCCCGGGACGATTAGGGCAGCGGTGGCATACTTGCCGCTTTATAGAGAATGCGCGAAGGTGGGGAGGCGGTTGTTTTCGCAGCGGTTGAGGGGCGAGCTGGCTGAAGCCGTGGGCCGGCTGGGCGGAAGGGCTGTGGGCCGAGAAGTCACTGGGCTGGAGCTTTTGCGGGCTCTCGAACATCATCTAGCCCCTTTTGTGGACCGGCCATGTTAGAGACCGTCGAGGAGCAACGATTGAAAAATGAGGACGCCGAAGGAGATAGGGTTTCGTCTGCGCCATGGCAGCTACTTTTCCTGCTGATGTGGCCATCGCGCAAGCATGCCGTCATATGTTTGTGGATATGAGTCCCTTTGGAGGTCCAGTGTTGGGCCTCCGCACACACACTCTCTCTCTCTCTCAGAGTCTGTGGTTTGCCATGCGCCTGTTCGAGCCGGTTCAGAATTCAGACGAGTCTAGGCTCAGTGAACTTATGAAATTGTGAAAAATTAAATGTCTGAAGACTGAAGTGAAAGAATGAATCGGCAGGGAGCTTTCATCTAATATCGTCAATATTAAATGAAAGCCTGAGAGCTTCGATACAATTCCAGAATATATAAATGAAGAAGTCACGTTCTCTTGAATTTTAATGATCGATCGAAGAAGTCCCGTTTTCTTGATTTATGATAGAAGACAGGTCAATCCCCGAGGTGAATCTATGAAATTTGAGGCTACAACAAGATTGGGATATTCCGACCTGTTTAATTCCTTCGATTTCGGTTTGAACTGTCAAGGAAAATTAAATGAAAAACAACGACAGGTCAACTTGGACTTGTATAATTACATGTTCTCGCTCTGTCCTCGACTGGTTCCTAGTTTTCCAATCCTTTTCTACTATGTATGCATGAATCTCTGTTGATGACATTTGTGGCGCGCCGATTGCTCCGTCTCCGAGTCTCCCTTTTTTTGCGGTGCCCGTCTTGTTCCACCTGCTTTTTCCATTCATGTGTACTGGATAGTGGATCATACTTCCGGCTGATTTGTTGTTGCTCGACAGTTTGCTCGGTACCTTCAGATTTCTTTTCTAATTCGTTGAACAACCTTTGATCCAATCGGCTTCGCCTACTCTTGATCCTGGAGCTCTGAATTCTGCTTTTTGCACTTGATCTTGACGCAGTTTTTGGTTCGTGCTCTTCCAGGAGATTAAATTGTTGCCGAAGAAAGAACCCATATCATCAGTCGATCTTCTATCCATCATGGAACTAGCGATATCAGCATCGGTTTACTCAGTCCAATCTAGATTTCATCTCTTCCGAGCACCATCCCGAGGCCGGTAGTTCCTTCAAGTTTTCTTAATACTCTGTAAGCTGCTTTCCTCTGACATGAATTTGGACAGATAAACAATATCTGGTCTTGTGCGAAGGAGATAGATGAGTTTCCCGATCAATCTTTGATGTCTACCTTGGTCCGGAGGTTCAACCCCATCTTGAATCCGTGATTTACGAATAGATTTGTAGGTAATCTAGATATCATGTTTCAATAAGAACATCCAGTATGCACTTCTAGTGAGAAAGTTATATACCTGAAGATGCATATGATACTTCAATGCCAAGAAAATCCTGATTGCCTAGGTCTTTGGTATCAAATTCCTTTGCCATCATCGTAGTTGATCTATCAAATTATTTCTTGCCATTCCTTCTTGCTCTTGGAGAGACTGCTTTAAACCATTAATTTTCTTCTTAAGTTTACACACTTTATTGGGTGATCCATTTATCTATCCTCTCCAAGATCTCCATGTAGAAAGGCATTTTTCATATGATATTGATGAAATATCCATTCTTGGTTGGCAGCTAAAGATGTGATAATTCTTACTCTAGTCATCTAGGTAGTCAATCCCATGGACTTTGGAAGACGAATAATTTCCCATGTATTATTCTTCTTCAAGGCTTGCAATCCTTCACCCTTGGCTTTTCTCCATCTGAGATCAGTCAGCTCTTCCGTAGGATTTCTTGGAACTTTTCAAGCAATTGATGAAGTCAAGAAAGTTGTGTGTAGAGATGAAACACAATTATATGTCAAGTAGTCTTCAATCAGATCCAAAGTAACCTTTTAGTGGTATTATTTCCCTTCCTTTTTTTGAGGGCTATTGGAAGATCCAAAGAATTTACTTGATGGGATAAATTTTCTTCACTCCTTGCATCTAACTAAGAAACATCACTTTCACTAGCTCCCCTGTTTCAGATGATAAATCAAATGATCCATCATTATTTTCTTGTGGTTCTTGCTTAATAGGATTTTGAATTTCATATTCTAGCATGATAAATTGTCAATCTACTTGTTTGTCTTCAAGACTTGCATTACCATGGTGAGAAACTTCTCGGGAATAATATGTTAAATGTTCATGGAAAGTAACATCTTTAGAAACAATTTTTTTTAAAAAAATTGGGCGATAAACATTTACATATTTTCTAAGTATTTGAATGTCCCAAAAATATGCATTTCATTGATTTGGGCACCCACTTATTTATTATCAAATCTGGTTTATTAAAAATACAGCCAAATACTCATTGAATCAAATTGTTTTTGAGTAAACATGCAAATAAAAGGATTTTAGGACACTAATAGGAGTTTTGAAATCGTTACTCCTTGATAGTAATCTATCAATCAGTTCAATAGTAATTAGGACTATTTCTCCCCAATGAGTAAGGCTCAAGTTTTATCCACTGTATGTCCTATTTTTCCTTCTGCTAAATTGTTTTTAAGAGGAGTTTATGTACATTACATCTCATGTATAATGCCTTTCTCTTTGAATAAATCTGATAATTTCTTGTTAAAATTTGATAATCTCTGGTATCTATACTGCATAAGAAAAATCCAAGTGAATCTAGTGCATTCATCTCCTGAAACAAAAATATAATTATGATTTTTGAGGAACCTTGAGCTATTGAACCAAATATATCATTGTCCCTATTTTGAGAAGGCTACTAAGATTTATTCTAAGACACATGATATGAATTTTTCTAGTTTTTTGTTGTTGTAAAACTAGAAAAGATTGATAACCATATAATTGAATTCGTGTGATCTTTGAAAGAACATGCATCAATGGGTCAAAACAAAAACAAACACACTTTTAAGAATGATAAATTAAGTTAATTAGTGAGAATGATTTGAATCGATGGATAACTAGGGATTGCATTTTTGAAGTTTTGATTTTGATTTTGATCAAATTGAAAAAGTATGTATTTGAAAAGAGAACTCAAAGATCTTTTTCGAGTAATAAAAAATCACAAAAATCAGAGTTAAATCCAAGAAAATTTGAAGAGAGAAGTTAGAGAGAAAAATCATTTGCAAGGAGAGAAAATGAAATTTACCATTCTTAAATAAATCTACAATTGGATGATGAAATATTAGTGAAAATATGATTAAACTAACCCTGAACTATGAAGAAAATGATCCAATTAATCATTGAATCAAGGCTTTTGCCATAGACATGTTCTCAACAAAAATTTCAAATTCAAGAAGTAGATTCTCATGACTCTTTAAGTGAGATCTTCATTCCAAATTCTGAAAATTTAAAGAAATGATTTTATGAAATTTATAGATCAACAAATTTAAGAAAATAATTGTCCAATGGTTCAATCAAGAATTTTCAAGAATGCTCAAATTGCCAAAAAGATAGCATAAATAAAGCATCTATTTGGGCCTAGTCTATTGATAACATATAATTTACACATGAAATTATATGATTATTAATACATTTTAAGGCATAAAATATTCTATAAAAATTTATTAATGTACGTTATCATGTTTTGAGTGTATATCTATCATTCCATGAAAATTTTAGTTATAATCTCAAAATGCACTATTTTAGGGATAATCACGAATAATTAAAGATAAATATTCAAACATTATATTATTTCCATCTATATTTGAGATTATAATTAGGTTTTAATTTTAAATAATAAGAGAAAAATACCTTTTATACTCTCATTTATTTTTTAAACTTTTTCTAAGAGAAATGAGTGTATTTCTGAAATAAAAATTTATTCTCATGTTATTTATTGAATATGAAATTTTTAAAATGATAGATTATTTAATATCTGATCCAAGAAAACAAATTTAGATTAATTTGGAGTTGTATTTTTAAAGTTATGAATTTTCTATTTTTAGAGATTTTTTTAGAATTTTTTAGAATTTATTTAGGCTTGTTTTTATTTAAAAAAATAAAAAAATGGTTTTATATCACGCGCTGATGCAGCAGTTGGCATGACGGGGGGTGTTGCCATGTGGTGACATATGTACACACCACGTGGCGACGTATGTGTGCATATGTGCGTGCGCATGTGTGCCCCTTGTGTACGTGTGTGTGCATGCGTATGTGTAATTAGTGGGTTAAACATCCTTTTCAGGATATAAGCTAAACCCATTAATCTGCATACCTTATATACCCGTGAAATTGCGTTCATTTTTTTCATGTGGGACTATCTTTCTTTTTTTCTATCTTCGCAGGTGATGTGGCGCATGAAGGGAAGCGTTCGATGCTCGCACCTAATCGAAATCGTCGATCTTCACTTTAGTGAGGAGCTATGTGGCACACTTTGATTGTTCGACGATTCATTTTAAAAAATTTTAATCTCAGCCGCTCATATGAAGGGTTATAACAGTTGAGATTAAATGCACCCGATGGACTTTGATGGACACGTGGTGACATCTCAGGCGCCGATTCTTGATCGAATGGATGCGATCGAGCGACGCTTCTTCTTCACGTGCGACATGGAAAAATTTGAGTGCTTCATCTTCGATCAAACAGAAGCAAATTAATGGCAACGATTCTCATCCAAGTGTTTCATCTGAGCCATTGATTGAAGATGAAGAGCCAAATCCAACGGCCACGCTCAAATCTGCTAATAAATACACATGTTCTTCAACGACATAAACCATTCAAGGGTGTTTCGAGTAATCTGAAATTCCCTAATGAGATGGTGAAATTACTAAGAGGGGGGGTGAATTAGTTTCTTTTTAATCTTTATGTTATTCTAATTCTTTTTCAATTCGTTGATTATCTCTCACCTTTCTTACGTCACTCGTAGTCCAGATTTTTATATCGGACAGGGGTTCCGACCCTCGCGCCGGTCCCCAGGAGGAGACAGCCCCCTAGAGTCTCTCCTCACCTTTTTTTTTAATCCCCTAGTAGTAACTACTAGCTGGCCGGGATTAACAGATCAAAAGTTCTACACGATCTTTCGATCTGACTCCCTCACACTCTCGGCTAGTGACCTAATCTCGCCGCCGTCCTCCGGCACTCCGTCCCACTCGTCCCCGTCCCCCGGGCCGACTCCCAGAGCTCCGCGCGCCGCTCCCTACTCTCTTTCAGGTTGGCCTGCCCCTCTGTAGTCACCGAGTCTCGGCACCAATCCACGCACGCACCAAGTAAGTCGCTCCTCCTCGAGTCCGAGTGATCCTGCAAGGTGAAGAATAAATATCCCCCGAGTTGACTATCTAGTCAACTCCCTAGAGTCGTCCTGACTCACTATGATTCCTAAGGAATCTCCCCCTTACCCTCACGGGTAACTACGACTCACCAAGAGTCCACCTAAAGTGTGATGATATGTGTAATTATCCTATTACTTTAATTACGCTTACAAAATAGAAAAGTCAGTAAAGAAATTATTTAAACAAACTAAACTAATTAGAATAAACTATAACAAATGATGTAACAAGAGAAATATTTTAAAACTTATTAAAAATAAAACAAATTAATATAACCCCCTGATTTACTAATTTGACTTTGACTGCTGATGTTGACTTTGACTTTCTATGGTTGACTTTGACTGCTTCTGTTGACTTTGACTAATGCTGTTGACTTTGACTGCTTCTGCTTGACTTTGACTGCTTCTGCTTGACTTTGACTTTCTGATCACTTTGATTGCTATTGACTTTGACTGCTGTTGTGTACTTTGACTGCTGCTGTTGACTTTGACTTTCGATCACTTTGACTTTCTGCTCGACTTTGACTTTCTACCTCGTGAATCCGACTTTCGTTGACTTTGACAGCTTGACTTTCACCCTGAAAACGTAACACCGATACACGTACAACAATAATAATGCTTATCTCAAGATTAACAATGCTTATTCCTACCTAAATGCGAGCATGTATGTCTTTAAATAAAAGTGAGAATAAGGAAGCTTTTACCTGATATTTTACCTTGACGATACTCGCCTTAATTCTCTTTCTAATTCAAACAAAATCTACTCAACCGAGTAATGAACCAGGAAATAGAAATTGTCAGGATGATAATAAAGATTAAACTGGATTAATCTATCTTTGAAAGGATGGAAATGAACCTAAACAAATTAACCTAAAATATCAGAAAATTAAATAAAAAATTCGACAGAGTTCTGTCTGAATTTTCTTGTAATGCACAGATTTACCTGATGAATCGTACAACACCTGGAAATTTGATATATAAATATAACAAGGCAGTAATAATAACGAAATCAAAAAAATCAGAAACTCGAAAATGAAAAACGAAAAATCGTTCCTCAGAAATAAAGAGTCGAAATCGATAAAATCAGAAAAATTAATCAATCTGAGATACAACGATCGTAAAATAAAATAGAACCGATAATCACGAAATCAGGAAATCGAAAACAAAAAATAAAAACAGAACCGAGATTTCAGAAACCGAGAAATGAAACCAAAAAAATATTGGAGAACGAAAATAAAAAATGAAATCAGAAAATTTGATCCTCAGAATGCACACCCACGTAAAAGAGAGAAGGAGAGAGAGCTCAACGAAGAGAGAGAGTTTCCAATGGAAGTGCAGTCGCCTCCCTCTAGAACTCGCTGAAGATCGCTTTCTTCACCAACGTCGTATTCTCGTACTCGACTTCTTCCTCGTCGCTGGAGAGAGAGAGAATCGCTGGAGCACGTAATCGCTGGAGCACCAAAACCCTAGCGTTTGAATTTTTTTGTTTCACGGGTGAGAGTGAGAGATTTTCGTTTTTGGCTTTTATCGGGTTTTCTGGACATATACGCAATTTTTTTAAAGATTACCCTGAAAAATACAATAACATGAAAAAAAGGTTAGTATAACGGTAATAAAATTCAGATATGACAATGCACATACATATATATAAATACATATATATATATATATATATATATATATGAATACATATGATTAAGAAATCAAAGAAAGGAAAATAATAGTATGACTAAGCAAATAAATAAGAGTACTATGAATTGGTAAGAATAATTCATGGTCCTACAAGGATTTAAATCCTGTCTTCAAAAGATCTTAATTAAATATTTTAATAGTAGATTGTAGATTAGGTAATCCCTTTCTACTTCGTAGCGATGTCTGCATTTCGAGATCGACGAGGGTCAATCTATCAGTCCATCAGTACCTGTACTAACACAAACATACCTTTCTCAAGTCATTTTGACAAACAGTTATTAATCAAAGTTTAAACAATACTCAAGATACTATTTCATAAACATTAAAAGCACACTTAAGTAAAGCATCAAACTTAGGTTAAACTAACATAATCGAACGATTCAGACATCTCAATCCTTTAACATCTATCTTTCTTCATCTTCTAGATCAATTTCTATGTCCAACAAGTGTTTAAAAGTGAGATTTCGTGGAGAGAATAGGGAGAAATCGCTTCTTGAATGCCAAAAATCATCTTTTAATATCATGGAATCAAAAGCCTTTGATCCGGCGATCAAGTGGATCATTTCGAGCGCTATCTCAGATTAGAATTCATGTTTTCCTCATAATACCTTTTCCTATAACATAATATTTCATTTTTGAATCGTAGATTAGATTAATTTTAGATTTAATTTTGGTTTTCTCTCTCTTTGTGTTCAGAAATTCTACCTAATTTTTGCTCTTTGATTTCTCCCCGAATCTTGATCCGTATCAAGTGATTTTAAATTCTGTGGATTCGTTTTTGAGTTATATTTCTAGAAATATAAAAACCCCTAATTTCTCACCTCGATTTGTTATTCGATTTGATCAAATTTGAAGAAATACCTAAAAAAATATCTTAATTCTCTGTAGATTCGACCCTTATTCACATCTAAACTCTTTAATTCATGATTTAATCTTTAAATTTGTAAGTTTAGAAATTTTTTTGACATGTCTTCACGTGTATTCAACAACCTCGCAGTTTCGTCTCGTCGGCTATCAAATTGCCTATTAAATACGATTAACGGCCAAGATTATATTAAAAGAGACGAATTTATATCTTTAAGTCACAACACTTGATCTGCAATGAAACCCTATATCATTCATGTATATCTGCAATGAGTCCAAAAAATGTTAAATCTTGATTAGTATCACTCCTAGATCAAAGGCCAAGATTTTTTTTTATTTATTAATGTGAATCATTGTCTTTTGTGATTGCGACACATACCCCCTCGGGTAAGTGACGATGGATGGCTAGGATTAATTTTGGAGATCCAATGCTTCTAATTGCACCACATCACTTGAAATGGACAAGGAGAACCTTAGTTCCACATTGATTTCCTTTAAAATAAATTCAATTATGAAAATCATTTGAATGGAGATTTATGCCCTTAGGGCTATATAAGTATAATTGATTAAAATAATCACTTCCCTAGTTTGGCACCAAGCAAGCCACCACCAGCACTTGATGGCGCCTTATATGTGCTATTGCATGGCACTTTTAGGTGTTGTTGTGTGTCGCCAGTTAAGCCCATTTCACCACATCGGCTCCATCATTTTTAATGATTTTCGCTTAAATATATTCAAAATAATTTCAATAAATTCCTAGAAACTTAGGAAATTCATATATATCTAAATACAAACTTATTCCCAATCCAAATTTTCTTCACTAAATCATAAATTGAATGATCTCTCTTAATATTTTCAAGAAAATATAAGAAATTCAAAATCTCAAATAAGATGAGGCTAGTTATAAACTAATTTTAATGTTTGAAAATTCAGATTTCTGAATTATGCAAGATTAGCATTAAAATAATGCATGTTGGGATTTGAAGATAGCAGACATATAATTATGAAAATCTAAACAAATATCATAACTTGCTTCATAAATCTATGTATGGTGCATTAAAATGTACTAATAATCATATAATTGCAAGCATATATTTTATGTTATCAATGACCTATGATAACATGTGTTTTTTGTGTGCAAGTATACGATTCTTAAGAAATTTTAATGCATTGTTCTTGTCTTTATGATGTACGCTGTCATATTTTGTGTATTTTGATGAATCTCAAGTTGTTTAGCTTAAATTCTCATAATGCAATTTTTAAGGCTAATTGTTTTTACAAATAATGAGTTTGACTTATTCTTAAGATGAAATATCTTGTTTATTATGCCAACAATTGCCGTTGAGGAATTGTACATCTCAACCTTTGATTTGGCAATTTAGGGTCTTTTTTTTGCCGACTTTAGGTTAGTAAGAGCCATGAATTTAAAGGTGCATTCATTGTTACATTAGAAGTAAGAATAGATTTTTATTGTGTTTTTTATCATTTTGTTGTGATTCTCTCTCTTATGATCATGATGGCCTTCTTTTGATATCATCAACTCAATTCCCTATGGATTTGTTTAAAATGCACAATTACCTTTTTGAAAATTATCTTTAGAGTGGGTTGGTTTATTTTTTGTGCCAAAATTTTATGATTTAATATATAAATAAATGGACAAATGTTTACCACGCATCAATCCCATCTCTTATGTAAGGTCTTGAGATCCTTAGTGGATGGTGAGTTGTCTTTTATGTATACAATTTTTCCAATCTCTATGATATAGTAGTGCCCATTCACAACCTTATCAATTTCAATCCTCTTGTTGGATACCTTTTTCAACAACAAAAAATCGTAATCATTGTAATAGAGAGCATATTTTGGAATTTTGGAAATCTTATAAACATAAATCTTATTAATGCATAGCTTTGGAATATGACAGACATTCTTCCCTACTCTAGTAGGATCCATTGTAATTTTTCCAATACTAGAAATTTTTAAAAATGATCCATCAATTGCTTTAACTTTTTCTATTACTAGGTAAAGAAGTGCATGAGATAAATATATTCAAATTTGAGGTCATGTGATTTTTGGCTCTAGACTCCAAGTTCCATGATTTTCTAGCTTTAAACCTAGTAGGAGAGAGAAAATAACATCAAAAGGCAAAAGAAATGAAAGGTAGGCCAAACTACTCCTAATAATAGGAGTATTGGGATCGAAGACTAGGTCTAGCAAGGATGCTAAAGTGGGCCTATGTCATGGCTGCATTCTCTAATGATGAGATCTTTTTCATGTTGCGATCTGAGGTCAATAAGCTTTCAAAATTTCTAACCAAAACATCGAACACAAAGTTTACATAAAATTAGATATTTAAAATACCAAGGCACCAAGAATTGATAATCCTATCAGCTAGTGTGTATGCGAAGCTATACTTACACAGTTTACTTGAAAGAGTTCTTGAAGCTGTTCAAGTGTCCAAACTTTAGTGGTTAGTTGAATCTCCTCTTCAATACTCTTCACCAAAAGAGGAAGGAAAGAAAGGAGAGAATTCCCACAAGGCTTGCATGAGTACCATGAGTTGTGGTCGTTCTCCCCATATTTCTAGATATTGGGTATGTGAGCTTTTCATAAAAACCCTTATAATTATGTGTATATCCATCAATGTTCGTAGACTTGATGTGTGTGATGAAGGTCCCATTAAGGTGATGATTTAACCGGGGGGGGGGGGGTAAATTAGGTTTATGTATTAATTTTATGTTTTCTACTTTTCTTTTAATATGATTCGTTGGTTTTGTACTCACTTCTCTTCCTCACTGTGCACCAAGGATTATTATATTGGTTGGGAGACCTAACGTCCCTTAGTCTAGTCCCGAGTACTATCGACTCGGAGCCTCAATCCTCACCAAAATAAACCTAATCCTCTCACCATTCAAATGGGTGAAGGATAACATTCAATACAGAGGTTTAGGTCTGCCCCCAGCGGCAACCCTAGCACTCACCTTTACCTGACCCTACAACACTACCCTCTAGGCCTCGACCTCCTCGGCTCCTCGACGACTTGTCGTGCCTCTCCTGCTAGTGTCGCCGACCTCCGGGAAAGCGAGACCTTGTCTTCAGGCTTCTCCTGGTCTTCTTCTTCCTCAAGTCTCAACTCCTCGTCTCAACTAATGAGACACCCCCGATCTTCGTGTGTGTGAATGTAAGCATATATTTATCTAAATTCTGCTAGCTATATGAGAGGGCGATGGCAAATAAACGAGAGTGAATTTAAGAATAAATGAAACACATAAGACAACAACTTCCAAAATAGATATTCTAAACTAAGGTTGACCTTGACTAATTTAAGTTGACTTTTTGACCAGGGTTCACTTTGACTAATTTGGGTTGACTTTGACTTAATATGGTCGACTTTGACTAATTGAGTTAACTTTAAACAATCAAGTTGACTCTGACTAATTGGGTTGACCTTGACTAATTTGGGTTGACTTTGACTCAATAAGATTGACTGTGATTGTGATGTAGGATATTTTGGAAGATTATAGTTAGTGTAGGAAAGGTGAAATAAATAAGAAGATATGGATGATAATGATAATGTATCTAAATCCTACAATATGTATGAGGACCTATGAAGTGATATCAATGTGAATAATGTAAGATAGATACTTTAAAATAGATAGGGTGAATAAGTTCAATGAGTATAAGGGTTAGAGGAATGATAATAGATGGGAAGATGAGATAATAATGTTGAGATCTAAGTTGGACTTAAGATATAAGAAAGGAACTATTGTTCACAGTGGGAGGAGAGAGGATGATACCTGAAAATGATGCGAAGCGAATGCTCTTGAAGATCACAACACGATCACGGTAAGTTCCTCTGATGATTCTGATTTTGAGATGAATGAAAGAGGACAGAAATGGGGGAGAAAAGATAAGGATGATAGAACTCGGAGAGGTTTGCAGAAGGGGAATGGAGGAGATACAAGGAGAAATGATGAACACAAAGAGGTAATAGTAACCAAAAGGAACCAATTTTTTATCAAAAACAACATGGTTTTTACTTCTTACATCTTCTCTTTTATAGAGTAGGAGAAGAGGACGAAAGGATGCGTTGCAGTGTTTCGCACGCGCTTGGACAGTTACGCCAATTTTTGGTTAAGTTGAAGAATCCGTGAGAGCCGTTATATGCATTCTGAACCTGGGTTGATGAGGACGGTCATAAGATCTTCTCAATGCGTACGTGGGATCGTCGCAATGAGCTCTGTCTTTGAAGTGTTCTGTCTACATGGGATGGTTTCTTTATTCCCACGTGTAGGGCGTTGTTGTTGAGCACGATCTCGAACGATATCGAAAGCTCACCAAAACGCAGAGAATCGAGCCCTTGTTCGATGTTCTTCATAAAGTCAATGCCGGAGTGGTGGGGAAACTCGATGGAATTGTTGGCAAAGACGTCTTCTTTGAGGATTGAACTCCCGAAAGTTGAACTGTCAGATGCATGGACGATGAGAAGAAAATATCTCCCGATGTTATTCCGTCGTCGGGCTTATTGGATGATGGTGGCGATGTGGAGAGATTCTACGCCCGCATGACGATCTTGCGATCACGTAAATAGTGTATTGATGATAATTATTTTTTTGACATGGAACGGTTCTTCTGACGGGGTGACGATAAGGCAGAGTCGGGCGTGAGATGCTTCCACTCTCTTCGATCGTTGACTGGGAAACTTTTAATCTCCCGACTGTTGTGGCATTTCCAATCGCGGGGACTGTAGTAGTTGGTCGGTTGGTGGCATTACGACCAAGTCTCCATAACCTCTAGAAGGCGTGAAGATAGTTCTTGATGCAGCTAGATTCGTGGAAGATGGTGACAGTTGAAAGGGTATTCCTGGATAGATATCAGGCTGACTTTATTATCAGCCGTGAAGACCTTGCTTACATGGGAATTAGCTTTGCTCGCTGAATTCTCCTTTGTGCTTATGATTGATGATGACTTAATATGGAACCTCCTTAGCTTCGATGTCTTTAATTCTCCTGAGATGTTCTTGCAAGCAAACCGTTGTCTTGATATTTTATCTTCATAGAGCTTGATTAACGTATGATTTGTGGTAATATTCCATCATGTTCTTTGTGGTTGGCTGTAAGTATCTTCTATGCACTCATAACGGCTGACAGATGAGATGCGGGACCTCATTACTCTTGGATAAGAAGAAGATGATCCTCAGGGTGGTTTTCCTTGCTGTAGTCTTCTTTAGTGACATCTTCCATCAGACTTTATCAACAGTTAATTGCTCTTCATGTGGGTCTATCTTCATACTTTCATGGGTTTATCCATGCACAAGGGTTTGTCTTGAAATAGAGCAAGAAGATAGCTTTCTTCCATAAGTTATCACATATAGATCTCTTCTAAATTTCTACTTATAGGTGGTTTTCAAAGAAAGAAGGAATTGGAAATCAAGGATGTTCCTACTATTGTTTCTTGAGATCATTACTTATAACTATACAAGGTACCTATGATATAGTGGATGTGGTTTGGACAACTAGGACCTATATCAAGGTGAGAGGTGGTTGACTTAGTCCATTCAAAGAATTCTAGGTATCTAAGGATAGGATTAAATTTCTTTTGACCAAGTCAATCTTTGGATCAGTGTATAAGAGGGGAAGGAGGGAAGATAATTCCCTTAATATCTACACCCTCTTTTAATTATTTAGAGAGGTCTTCTTCATCCATTTAATGAATGGATAATTTCTCAAACTCATGAGTAAGGAGGAGTATAGGTTCACTTGGAACCCTTGTGTTCATGTTTTGAAATAATTCTCCATCAGATTGAGTAGAGTTGACTGAGACTCACTAAGGTTGATTGTGATTGGGTAGAGTTGACTGAGACTCACTAAGGTTGACTATGATTGGGTAGAGTTGACTGAGACTCAATAAGGTTGACTGTGATTGGGTAGAGTTGACTGAGACTCACTAAGGTTGACTGTGATTGGGTAGAGTTGACTGAGACTCACTAAGGTTGACTGTGATTGGGTAGAGTTGACTGAGACTCACTAAGGTTGACTGTGATTGGGTAGAGTTGACTAAGACTCACTAATGTTGTCTGTGACTAAGTGTGGTTGACTGTGACTCAGTGGGGTTGATTGTGACTAATTCCCACGTTATATAATATGATTAATCAACTAACTAAACAAAAAAAATGATTCAAAAATAGACAATGCTCACACTTCAAATAGACATGACTTTAAGCTAAATTGATTAATCTTTCTGATGAAACAAATGAATGAAGTAGATAGCGTACCACTAGGTCTTGACTATCAATCTCAGATAGTAGAGATTGAAGTAAGACAAAGTTATACAAGATATTTGAAAACAAGCTGAGATTAAAAAATTATAACTTATTGAACCTTTGTCGATATTAAGGTTGTCGTGACAACATTAAATTAAATACACCAACATGTTATAGAAATTGGTAGAATTAACTAGATACACCTTGGCTATTGAGACACCAAAAATAACCAACTTACATCTGGCAACAACTAGTAATGTGAGCCAAGAAATCTATTTATGCCCCAAAAAAAACTCTTAAGTGTAAACGATGAAGAAGCAATAATATTAAATAATGGGAAAGTAAAGTGGACACGATTGTATGAATTTAATGCTGGAGGATAGAAATGAATAGTTGCCAAAGAATAGAGATTTTATGAATTTATATTTATGTCAACTTACTGTAGATAATATTAGTATAATCACTTTAGAGGGTAGAGAACTAATTCAATACTACTGATGGGAATGAAGCCAAAGAAAAACAAACAAGATTCAGAGATGTAGATTTAGAATACCACAGATTAAAACTAACTATGCAATGTAGAATGATTCAAATAAATAATGAAAACTTCAATCGATAAATAGAGCGATATGCAATGGAATGGATGGAATATATACCAAGATTAAGGATTATTGTGTGTTCTAAAATCAGATACAGATCGCAGAGAGGCTCAAGATTTCGATGATTAGAAAATGACCAATAGAATATCGAATGATGAGACTAGAGGTTACTGGATGTAAAAACCAAGATTATATAGAGGGGTTTGAGGAAAGGAAATCACCGATAGAATATCAAACGATGAGATTAGAGGGTACTGGATGGAAAAACCAAGATTATATAGAGAGGCTTGAGTAAAGGAAATCACCAATAGAATATCAAACGATGAGATTAGAGGTTACTGGATGTAAAAACCAAGATAATATAGAGAGGCTTGAGTAAAGGAAATCACCGATATAATATCAAACAATGAGATTAGAGGTTACTGGATGTAAAAACCAAGATAATATAGAGAGGCTTGAGTAAAGGAAATCACCGATATAATATCAAATGATGAGATTAGAGGTTACTGGATGTAAAAACCAAGATTATATAGAGAGGCTTGAGGAAAGGAAATAACCGATAGAATATAGAAAGAAGAGATTAGAGAGTAAGAACGAGAAAGTGACCGATCAATATCGGGTTCTTGCAATCAAGTGAGTGTCGAAGATGCTTATACGAATCGGTGTAATACTGATGTTGGAGGCTATGCTTGTCTGCCACCGTGAAACAAGACAAAAGGAATAGAGAGTTTGTCGTTGACGTCTTGATCTCGATCTCCAGAGAAAGAAAAAAAATATTTCTTCGATCTCCATCCACTTTGCTTTTCTCACGATTCCAAAAGCATTGTCTCACGAAAACGTTAGTTAGAAAAAGAAAACCTAACCATGTTTAAGTAAGTCAATAATAGGTGGTGATAATATGCATATTTAACTTAAATTCTTATCTTATTTAACTAAGATTCAAGCTTATTTTATATGATTATGATGCATGTTCTCATAGTTTTTATATATTTTCTCCATTGATATGCCATTTTACTAAAGTCTATAATTATGCATTATTTAAGGTTAATTATGTGCTTTATGGATATTTAATCTTTTACAAGGTTACATAAATATAAATTAATTACTTCCCTTAATTTACTTTGACTTTAGTAGATGATTAAAAGGAGTAATTTCAAGAAAAGAATAATTGGTTGATTAAAAGAGAGAATTCTTAATGAATTAATTATTATTATCTTCAATACATTCCATTTTCTTGTTTGAATTTGTATTTTGGATGGCATGATATTAAAAAGAAATAAATTTTTGATCCAATGGAGAAAATTTGAGTTTAAAAGGATTTATATTTATGAAGATATTGATTTCTAAATTTTTTAGAATTTTCTAGAATTTATTTGGATTTTTCTTAGAATTTTTAGAAGATATTTCCTTATTTAAAATCGCAAAAAGGTGGGTTTAATCTCCACAAACCCCGTAGAGCTGACGTGTCACGTGGGACCCACGTGGATGTGACATGGCACGCAAGGCCACATGGCAGCGCCACGCGGACCCACGCGCAGAGGTGGCGTGGACACGTGGCAGGGCCACGCGAGTCCACGCAGACGCTCGGGTGGCGCCTACATGGCAGTGTGAGAGGCTGGAAGATGATGGGCCCACGGGTTAGTGGGCCCAGGTGAGTTATTTGGGGCAGTAACGCAAAGCCTTAAGGATGGTCTACATTTTTATACGCAGGATTTCCGGCATTTTCTTCCGTGTGGGACTATGTTCCCGTCTAGTCTCTGAATACGGGATACGTGGCAGCATGGAACGCGTTGGATATAGGTGCATTAAATAAAACGCGTTGATCGTGTGGACCCGAGTCCACCCGATTGCCATGAGGAGCACGTGCACAATTGGAAGCCGTTGATTGTGTAAGTGAACATCGGACGCTTCAGATTAATCGCGAATTCGACGCATCGTGGGGAGACACGTGGATGCATCGAGACACTCTGATTGAAATCCTACGGGCGATCATGGGCCCGCATCATGTGCCACGATTCCATTGATTTCACGTGATCCAACGGCTCAGATCTCATCGCGAAATGGACGGTCTGCCTTTCTCATGGAAATTTCCCTTTAAAAACCGATGTATTCTCTTCTTTTATGTAACTTTTGATCGAATCGGGAAGAAATTAAGCGATTTTGAAGGAAGATCTTAAGTTCTTCGTGATCCTCTGCTTCCTAGAGTTAAATTCCGCAGCCATTAAAGCATGATAATCATGAATTGACTGCAAGAAAATGATCGTAATCTCGCCTTGAACGCTGAATGTACGTCGAAGAAGAAACCGGGAAATACTCTTCAATCCGCGTGAGTTGAAGCCAAATCATTGCGTCAATCAGGCTAGTAGTGTGATTCGTTCGTAATCCTTGCAATTTATGTAGTTTAGATTAGAATTAGGTAAGTAATTAGAGTGTAGAAGTAGTTAAGTTCATAATTTCGCCCAATTTTAGTGACGGATTTTTGTCAATTTTTAAACAAGGATATCTCTCTGATCTTAAGTCTTAATCACTTGATTCCGATTTCATTGGATTCCTTGTTTCATTTTCTAGCAAAATCTCAAATTCCATGATCATTTGACCCCTGAATTTAAATGTTTGACCAACCACTGTTCATTTTCAATCCGAATTTAGGCGTTGACTTGCGGGATCAATTACTCTTAAAATAGAAATTAAAATTTGTCAATTTTGGTCTCTTTGGAGTCCTCTGGTTGTTAGATTTTCATTCATATGTGAATTGCAATATTTGGATATCATTTGGTTAGTCAATTTGAAGATTTATAACAAAGTGTTCATTTCGGTATTTTTCTGATCTTTGATTTTCAATAATTCATAATAAATCCAATTCTTCTAAAAAAATCACGAATTTTTTATCAATAAATTCCATTTTCTCTCTAGTTTCTAAATATATAATTTTTATAATATTTTAAGCTCTTTTTATTCTCTAATTTTTCAGAAAGTCAACTGTTGGTCAAAGTCAACACTTTGACCTTGGCTTTTGACATTTCTTTCTAAAATCAGTTTTCTAATGTCTTAAAATATCTTCTATCATATATTTATATCATTTCTATATATTATATATCACTATCACTGTTTTGAAACCCTAATTAAACCTAAGTTTAACCAAGTCAACTCTACGATTAAAGTCAACCATGTTCTCTGTGGATCTACCGGATACTTATACTATACTTGATTTTATATCTTTGTCATTGTGAGTTCAGAATTATAAATTTTGTTTGATCGACGTTTGTGTGTTTGAACAACCGCATAAAACGCTACGTCAGGTGGTAGTTCCAATAATACCCTAAATATTATTAATACTATATAGATTGGATATAAGCGTAAGGATGAATAAAACCATGTTTTGAGATATTAGAGTATGGACCTTAAACTAAGCATAGGCATACTAAAAATCTTCAGGGATTAGTTTTTTGGCTATGATTAGCTACAAGATTAGTATATGCATGAGGAGATTCTTGCTGCGTTTCCCTGAAATCGACACAGTCATCAGCCTCATTGGAAACATTAATGGGTTAATCCAATAAAATGATGAGTCCATGATAATAATGATAAAGATAGAATGATAACGCTTCAAATTAGTAACAAATAACAGAAAGTTGATGATTCAAAATGAAGTTATTAGCTCAAATATGTCTGTGGCAATTCAAGATGGTGTTTATATCAAAACTAGTTCTCTAACATGTGGCCCTCTAGGTCTATATATCTCTCTATTTAATAACTATATAGGCCTAATAACACCTTACATGCCAACCTTTATTAATTTTTTACATCAATATATAGATTAATTAATTATGAATCAATTTAACTCAATCGATAGGTCAAGTTGTTAGCCTTTTGGGTGCCAAGCTATATCATATACCCTAGGAGATATATAGAGTATGAGAACTTCTATATGAAACATTTCCGACATTGGTTACCATGTATGTATAATCCTTCATTTGTGAAAGACTCATAAAAGACTTACGATATGATCAACTATCAAATCTTAATCAGCTTCGTGGGTCCCGCGCCACATCAACTTCGTGGGTCCCGCGCGATTAAAAAACCTTTTTGCCCTTTTTTTAAAGGAATTAAATCAGAAAAAATACCTGAAAAATCAAAATAAAATCCAGAAAATTCTATAAAATTCAAAAATTCATAACTTAATTTATATAACTCATTTTTGACTTAAATTTTCTCCATTGGATAAAAAATTTCTTCATATTTAATATTACGTCACCTAAAATATAAATCCAAACAAGAAAATAAGATGAATTCAAAATAAACTTAAATAATCCCTTAAGAATTCTATTTTATATCATCCCAAAATTCTCTTCTTGAAATTAATTCTTTTAATCATCTACTAAAGTCAAAGTAAATTAAGGAAAGTGATTAATTTCTATTTATTTAACCTTAGAAAAGGTTAAAAATCCATAAAACACATAGTTAACCCTAAATAATGCATAACTATGGACTTTAGTAATATGGCATACCAATGGAGAAAATATATAAAAACTATGATAACATACATCATAATTACATAAAATGAGTATAGGTATTAGTTAAATAGGATAAGAATTTAAGTTATATATGCATGTTATCAGTCACTCGAGTCAACATTGATGCCTGGAGGAAATCATCAGGAACTCTTTTGATATTTTCACTACCTTGGCCATGGATTTTATCAAATCTCATTTATTGAGTCACTCTCCTCAAATATCGAGAGAAAAAGATCCCATTGTGGCTACACAATCATCTTTGAGGACTTCTAGTCATATTCACTATATAGTTTTTTTGGATATCTTGTAACTAGGGATTTATAAGTCATAATCAAAATATGATTATTCATTTACAAGATATCTTTGATGTCTCAAGTCAAAAGACCATGTATACAACCATGACATCAATCAACCTGATTGATAATTATGTATAATACCATTTAAGAATCATACAGATCAATTCACTCAAGCCTTTCTCCAAGTAGCACCCACTATCTATCATTGGTGTCTTCACTCCGATGACTACAAGATCAATCATACTTATCATATAAGTCAGATTAGTTGATGTTATTCTTTCAAAATAATTTGATGTCCTTCTCGTATGTCTAATGAATAGGAATTTTTAAACCACATGTTTAAAGATTAATGATCAATGTATTATGATATTATCATTATTCAATTAGCCATTGCATATGCTCATCGATTTTATTACAAATATTATAGAAGAATGACTATAAATAAATTTTATCTCAAAGAACATAAAATGAGATATATGGAAGTATGATTAGCTTATAGGCCACATTATCTATATTAATCTCCCACTTAGACTAAAGTCAATCACCCTTTGTGCATCAACCCAATAATTGTGCAATGACACTTAAATACTTCTTGAGCTAAAGGCTATCATGATAGGCTCTGAGGTCGATAATTCTAATAAATTTTTTATCAAAACATCGAATGCAGAGAATTGGATATTCAAAACATTGAGGCACCAAGAATAGATGATCCTATGATCTAGTATGTATGAGAAAACATACTTATAGTGTTCCCTTAAAGGATTTCTTTAAGCTATTCAAGTGTGTAGCCTCTAGCGGTATCCACATAGTCTCTAGATGGTTGGATATCCTCTTCAAAGCTCTTCACCAAGAGAGAAAAAGAAGAAAATAAAGAATTCTCACAAGGGTTGTATGGGTACCTAGAGTTGTGGTCATTTTGTTCCTATTTATATTTGGTATTTAGATTTTTTATAAAAACCCTCATAATTATGTTTATATCTACCAACATCTATAGACCTTATGTGTGTGACCCTCTAAGTTAATATATCTCATTAATTAATAACTCTATAGAACAAATAACACCTTATTGGTCAAACATAATTAATTATCTATATCAACATATAGATTAATTAATCAAGGATCGGTTTAACCCAATCAATAGGTTGAGTTGCCAGTCCGTTGGGTGCCAAGCTATACCACGTACCCTAGGAGATAAGGAGCATGTAAGAACTCACTTATGGAACCTTTCCCTCATTGATTACTATGTATGTATAATCCTTCATCCGCATGAGGCTCATGAATGACTTAGGGTATGGTCAACTGTCAAACCCTAATCGGTCACTCAAGTTAGTACTGATGCGAGTAGAAAATCATCGGGAACTTCTTCAATGATATTTCTACTACCTTAGCCAAGGATTTCATTGCATCTCACTCCTTGAGTCAATCTCCTCAAATATCGAGGGTGGATGATCTCTTTTTGATCACACAACCATCTATGTGGACTTCATGTCGTATCCAATATACGGTATTTTAGATATCCCGTGGCTAGGGATTTGTAAGTCATAATCAAATCACAATCATCCATCCACAAAGATCTCTTTGGTGTCTCAAATCAAAGGACCATATACACAACCATGATATATCAACGTTATTGATAGTTATATATAATTACTATTCAAGGATTCATGACGATCAATTCACTAAACTCTTTCTCCAAAGAGCACCCACTATCTATCCTTAGTATCTCAACACCAATAGCTATAGGATCAGCCATACTTATCATATGAGTTAGATGAGATAGTGTTATTCTTTCCAAATAATTTGATGTCGTTCTCGAATATCTCACGAACAGGAATGCTTAGAACATATATTTAAAGACTAGTAATCACTGTATTATGATCTCATAATTATTCACTAAGCCATTACATATACTTATAGACTTCATTACAAATATTACACACGAATGTCAATAAATAAATTTCAATTCAATGAACTTAAACGAGATACATAGAAGTGTAATTGGTTTATAGGCCACATAATATCTATCATTTACATCATACATCAGCAATCCTACCGCTCTCACTAAGAAGATGAATGGAAATATTGAATTCTTTCACTCTACATGGATGATATTCTTGATTTCATTCTTGATGGATATTAACTAGTGAGATATATGAACCTAGAAAAAGAGATCTTTGGATCTTGGTAGATATAGACATAATTATGAGGGTTTTTTATGAAAAATCCACATACCAAATGTTTATAAATAGGGAGAGAATGACCACAACTTAAGGTGCCATTTCAAGCCTTGTGAGAATTTTCTCATTTATTTTCTTTTCTCTCTCGGTGATGAGCATTAAATAGGATATTCAACCATTCAGAGACTGTGTGAATACCGCTAGAGGCTAGACACTTAAATAGCTTCAAGAACTCCTTGAAGGAAACCTTATAAGTGTGTTTTCTCATACATACTAGATGATAGGATCATCAGTTCTTGGTGCCTCAATATTTTGAAATATCTGATTCAATGTCATTTTCTGTATTTAATGTTTTAATCAAAATTTTGGAAGCCTTATCAATCTCAAAACCCAATAATATCTCACATATGCTCCTTATATATATATATATATATATATATATTTATATATATATATATCTCTCTCTCTCTCTCTCTTGTTCTCTTTTCCGTGAGCCCATTCTCTCTCCCAATCTCTCTTCCTTCTTCCACCTTCCACTTCTTTCTTTTCCTCTGTTTCAATCCCTCTTTCCTCTGTTTCAATCTCTCTTATCCCACTCTTGAAATTTTTTCTCTCTATATTTCTCTCACACTCTTTCGTTGTTTCCATCTCTCGCACTCATCTTCCTTTTTGCTCTCTCTCTTGTTTTCTCCCTTGCGTTCAATCTCTCTTTTTCCTTATTTTGTTTTTGCGCATTATCTTCTTGTCTCTCTCTCTCTCATTCTTGATCTTTCCCTCTCTCCTTGTTGCTCTCGCTCTTTCCATCTTCATTTATCCTTTATGATTTATCTCTCCTGTTTGCACCTTCTCGTCCTCTCTCTCCCATGTTCTCTCCTTCCTCTCTCTCTTTACATTTCTCCCTAATTCTCTCTCATATTTTCTCTCACTATCTCTTTTCCTCTCTCCAAAACACTCTCTCACAATCTTTCCCTTTGCAATCCAGTCTTCGGTCCTTCTCTTTTGAATTCTCTCTTACCTTTCTAACCCACTCTCTTGGTTAATCTCTCGAATTATTGTTGTCTTTGTCATCCACCCTCTCTATCTTGTCATTTCTCGCATTTGCTTTCTTTCTTTCTCTCTCTCTCTCTCTCTCTCTCTCAAATCACTCTTTCTATCTCTTAAATTCCTCTCAAGATCTTCCTTGTTTCCTTCTCCTACCTATCTCTCTCTATTTACTTCTCCCTATTTCTCTCTCTTGTCATCACCACCTCTCTCCCCCAATCTCTCCAGCTCTAGATTTCTTTTCTTTACTTTTCTCTTGCAATATTCCTTTCATTTTCTTCTTCTTCGACACTTATTCCCCTTCCTTCTTGCCCTCTTGATCTCTTCATTTCCTTCTAGTTTAGATTTCCTCAATTCTTCTTTCCATTACTTTCGATAGTTTGAGTTTAGAGTTGTACATATGTAGGTTTATTAAAGTACTTTTCATCAATTGAAATCTCCCCTTTCATGGTCAACTCGGAGAGTTGCTCACCAATCCTTCATTATTCCTCTTTTGTCAACTTCTATTGTTGATATCGTATCACTTAAGAATCCTTGTGGATCGACTTAGAAAGCTAATACATCAAATATATCCCGGCTGATTCATAGTTTCCTAGCTTATAAGTAGTAAATTTGTCGAGCTTGAACATGGGATGACTTTGAGTCCAAATTTTTGCATTGTTGCTGGGGATTTTAGGTGCGTGAAATATCAATATTCCTTTTCCTTTTTTTTGTTTATTTTCTCTATTTTATTTCAGGAAAAAAATCAGAAAGGTCAACAATACAAAAGAAAAGGGCAATCAAATCCAATCCATTTCAAAGATCACGATTGAGACGTAAGCATAAATTTTGTGCATGCAGGACAGAAGATCATTGGAGCTTAAACTCGTCAATCTAGGTTAGCATTCTAATTCTAAAGCCAAACATCCCATTATGAATCTTCAAGCCCAACCTAATTTAACAGGTCAAGCTAAACTCCTTAAAGATTAATTGAATCCTTCAATTGGAGTTGAATTATTAGATAAAGGTTTTACATATTTACTTTATTGAAGGTTTTACAAATACAAAGTTAGTTTTAAGTACAAGTTATTTAAATGCTTCATTGGTTTTTATATAGGAGCCCTATAACTTAGGGAGAATAGCTAAATGAATAAATTTTATTAATAAATAGCCGTAACAATTCAAATTATTGAATGTTTTAGGCATTGTTTGTTCATAATTTTATTAATTCAAATAATTTTGATTTCATTTATTGACATTTCAAACTTTGAGTAATTAATTTTGCATTTAAAGCTGACATAAATTAATTTTCTGCTTGCTATAATTTTTTTTAAAATGCCAATTAAATCTGCTTCTGTTTCAAATTTAGAAAAGTTATATCTTTTAATTCTAGCTTATATAATTTGAGACTGGGAGAGAGAGAAACTAAACAAGATAATGTGCAAAATCTGGTTTACAAGCGATGGGAGGCGACGTGCCGGAGATCGGAAGGCAAGAAAGCGAGAGCCAAAAGAACTAGGAGAATGGCAACTGGAACGAGCAGCAGAAGGAGAGGAGGTGGAGGAAGAGGAGGCAAAATGAGCGGAAGCACGATCAGAGACGCCGTCAGAAAGAAGAGCAGCATGAATGACTCCGCCGTGAAGTATCCGGTCTTCACCGGTCCGGACCGAGACCTGAAGTGCCTGTCGGCCACCGTGGCCTTTCTCCCTCTATCCTCCATCGCGTCGCAAAGAAAAGTCATCCAAAGTCCTTCACCTCGAGTCTCCAACCGTCCACTGCACTGCCCCCGGAACCCTGAGAAGAGGGAGCTATGGAGGAAGAGAAGAGCGTTTAGGAAAACGATGTTTGGCGGAGGCTAGTGTTAAAGGTTAGAGAGAGAGAGAGAAAGGTTTTCATGGGCAGCTACCGCATCTTATCAGGTGGACTTGAATACTCTGTCTTTTCAAGGTTCTCCTCCCCTGGACTTCCCCTTGCCTTTATTTTTTCAATATAACCGGCAACTTTTCCCGTCGAATCCGCCCGCCACTTGTCATATGATAGAGACATCTCTTTCTCTCTATGAGAGAGAGATCTATCTATTTATCTCTCTCTGTGTATGAGAGAAATATATATCTATTTATCTTTCTCTGTCTCTCTCTCCTGATCTATAGCAAAGGGGAAGCGAAAGAAGGGGCGTGGAGACCCGTCCAAATACAGACGTTTTTCGAGGATTAAAACGAAGGAACAGAATCAATAATGCTCGAGGGCGATGTGTCATTAAAGTTGCAGACTTCCGCGGGGATATACCACGGATCTTCCCAAGATTGCTCTGTTCCGGCGGACTTGGCAAAGAAAATACTTTCTGCCAACGTATGAGATGACGATTTCGGAGAAGACGGAGACCAACTTTTCGCGCTGCTGAAGCTCGACATGTGTTGCCGGGGCAGCCACCTTGGGTGACGTGGCTGTTCCCCAGACCATGAACCAGTCTGAGCGTGATCCACCCAAGCAATCGAAGCAGTAAACGTATACTCAACAGTTCTGCAAGATTTATTAGATGTTATTTATTTCAAGTTCCTCGATTGACCACTGGGAACCATAATCATGGGTCGAATTGAAATTCGATGTGGATTGGTTTTGGAGATGGGTGGTCGAAATTGCAAGAGAGCTGAACAACCAGCCAAAGTTCTTCTTCTCGAGAATTATCATTGGCTTTTCAGTCAATGACCTTGCATTGCATCATGAGTTTGCTGAGAGTCCACAAGACCTGAAAGAAGAGTAGGGAAGCCATCTGTTGATTTTTTCCCATCCTATGCGCGACAACCGTCAGACTAACTAATGAAGTTAGGGGCCGGCCAATTCCCCTTGCTTGCCAACAGAAGAAATCAATGCCGTGGGAAGGAGATCCAGACCTATTGGAGTCATTTCCTATTTCCCCCACCATGGGCAACCGTTCGAAGGAGGTTTGCACTTTCCTATTTCCAAGTCGACCGGCAGCTTCCTCCCTTAAAATATCCTGATTGGGTACTTGCATCAATTGATCTGCGCCTTTAAGGAAGCAAATCGGCTCGATTTGATCGTTACATCTCCATTCTCTCCCATCTTCCTCCCTTCTTCCAACTTCCAATTCCGTACCCAGCGCTTGGAAATCAAATAGATATTCGTGAGCAATTCTCGAGGCAATTCCTGCATCCACAATTCAAAGATGCATGCTGGTTTGCTCATCTCTTGTGGGTCTTGGCCAACATCTTGAGTCCACAGATACTTGGATGTGAGCGAAAGGGAGATATAGTGTCATTTGCTCCATGGTTGGTGATTCCCACTTCTGGAATTCAGTCATTTCCGATTTGTTAATTTGAAGTCTTTATCCAGGTAGTTCGAATATCCTATTTTGGAAAAGTTATTCGATTTAATTATCTAATTCTCCTTTTCAAAATCCATAAATTCAAAATTTTTAACCAAGAGTTCTAGATAAAACCATTAAGAGAATCAAATTTTGAATTTCCTTTTGTTTTCCGACTTAAATGACGTTATTTAGAAAGGCAGTATGAATGTGAATAAACTGTACCTTCGATGGCCTTCATGGGGTAACGTTGTGAGGGGATGGTGAGTCTGGTTCATTATATGATTATTGTGCATGTTTTGCATGATTAACCATACAGATTTTGCATGATATTTACATTAATCTTGACCGTGTATTTTATATTTCTCAATAGAATTGGGGGCAGTAACAGATTGTGCATTTAAGGATAAATCAGTTACTTCATTTCAATATTTATTTCATCAAATCAAGATTTTAATCATTGAATTCAGATCCTCTTTTTGCGTGTTTTATTTAGTTGATTTCAATCATTAAATTCAAAACCTTAATTAATTTCTAATTATTATTCATTTACAATATCTCGTCATTCAGTATGAATTATTTTTCCTATATTTTTAATGTTTAAATGATCTAATAGGATTTATAGAGGCCGCCATGAGCCAAACCCCGGGGGCCGCGTATGAGGAGCTAGTTGGACGAAGTCGAACAAGAAGTCTAACATAGTAGAATATAATATAGTGATTAATTCATGAATTATGATCAAATTGTATATACTCATGAACTCACCATAAAGTCCTTATTTCACAGTCTTAACATTTATAAATCAATAAGATCACTAATAAGAGATATAGTATGCACTATTGACTTTAGAGTTTTTTGAAACTCAACTTTTCTCCCCTCCATTCGACATTGACAATTAGGCAGTGTTCATGTGAAGAGTAGGAGAGTCATTGGAGAAATAATGAACCAAATGACTCTTATTGCTATGTGATGAAACGATTTAGTGCGGTCATTGAAACACACGATTTTTGGTCAAGCAAAATTTATAATTCTAAACTCACGATGATTTAAAAATCAGAAATCAAGTACAGTGATGAGATTGGGTCGAACCACAGAGAGCACGGTTGACTTTTATCGAAAGAGTTGACTTGGTCAATCTTAGGTCTAATTAGGGTTTTTAAGAAATGAAAATGAAATATTATTAATATAAATATTACTAATATTTGAGAAAAGATATTTTAAGAATTTTGAAAAATATTTAGAGAAGAAAGTTAAGAGTCAAGGTCAAAGCATTGACTTTTGACCAGACTTTGACTCTATGTAAAATTAGAGAGGAAAAATGTGAGAAAATATTACAAAAATTATATTTTCAAAAACTAGAGAGAAAGAGGAGAATTTTGATATAAAATATGTGATTTTTAGAGAAGAATTAGATTTATTATGATTTATTAAAAATCAATAAATATAAAATTCCTAAAATAAAGATCTCGGTCAAAATAGTTAAATTGACTTATTAAATGATATTAAAATCTAGATAATCATATATGAATAGAAAGCTTATGATAAGAGGATTCCAGAGAAACCAAAATTATCAAATTTCACCTTGTATATTAGGAGTAATTTCCCTTGAAAGTCAACGCCCAAATTCGGATTGATTTTGAAGAGTAGTTGGTCAAACAACAAATTGAAGTGTCAAACCTTGATGAAAATTGACAAATCAGATATCCACGAAAATTTGATTGAATAAGGAATCCAATGAAACAAATTCGAACAAATGGAACTTAAAATCACGGGAGAAATCCTTGTTTGGAAATCACCAAAAATCCGTGATGAAATTTGGGCAAAATGAGGAAATTTCCGATTCCTAAACTCTAATTATCTATCTAAATCTAATCTAAACTATCTAAATTTTAAGGATTACAAAGGAATCACACTACTAACCCGATTGACGTGAACATTGAGCTTCAAATTGCTTTGATTGGTACGTATTTATCTGATTCCTTCTTCGTTGTGCTTTCGGAGTTCAAGGGACGATTTCTAAACGTTTTCTTGCAATAATTCGTGATTAACTTACCTCAATCCATGCGTGATTGAGTCTAGAACGTAAGAGAATCACGAAGAACTTAAGATCTTTCTCCAAAAATACTTAATTTCTTCACGTTTCAATCAAAAGTTAACATTGAGGAAGAGAGAACATCGATTTATAGAGAATTCATCGTGAAAAATCTGAGCCGTCCATTTCGCTGAAGAAGCTTTGGACGTCCACGATAACTTTACTCCTCATTGATTTTCACCTTCTTATCTTAATCGGAGCATCGTTGAGCAGCCACGTGTCGCTCTATCATTTTCTGAGTGTGCGATTAAATCACGATCGTTGGATTTCACTTAAGCAATCCACGACTCTGAATTACGCACATTCTTTAAATTGCGATATGGTGAACCAAAATCCAGGAGATTAACGCTCGTCTTTTCCCGCGTGAGATTGGATGCTCCACGATCTGCCATGTCACCTACAAATCAAACAAGAATTTTAGTCCCACACGGATGAAAAGGAGAGAAATAATCACGTATATAAGGGCAGATGCCCTTATGCATTTGTATCGCCCAATGGGCCTTAGTACGCCCCCTATCTCCGTCTCTTGGGCCCACTATACCCGTGGGCCCATACGCTTAGCCCGATTGGTCCGTCACGCCACGTACGTGCCCACGTGGTCCCATATAGGTCCGTGTCAGCTCCCGTGGTGCCGCCACGTGTCCGCGTCATGCCACGTTAGCTCTGCGCGGGTTTAGCGCATATAAACCCCCTTTTTTGTGATTTTTTAACTCTAAAAATTCCTGAAAAATCATAAAGTTTTTTTTGAAAAAAATGATTAATCTTGAAAATTCATAACTTCATTTCTAGAACTCCTTTTTGCCTCAAATTTCTCCATTGGATCACAAATTTCTTCATCTTTAATCCCATGCCACTTGAAATATAAATTTAAACAAGAAAATATGATGAATTCAAAATAATATTTAGTCAACCCCTCAAAGTTGACTTTGATTCCTCCATCATTCTCTTTTTCTAATCTCTTCTTTTAATCATCCACTAAAGTCAAAATAAAATAAAAAATGGTTAATTTTAAGTTGTTTGACCTCAAAAAAGGTTAAACATCAATAAAACACATAATTAACGCTAAATAATGCAAAAATATAGACTTTAGTAAAATGACATGCTAATTGAGAAAATTCATAAAAGTATGATAACATGCATCACAATTACATAAAATAAGCATTAATATCAGTTAAATATGATAGTATTTCAAGTTAAATATGCATTTTATTAGTATGTATGATATCTATTCATAGGGTTTATAGAAAAATGCTTCTTTATTGGGCCAACTCTATTAATTGATTAACCTTTGTATGCTTATATTGCAATGAATGTTTTATTGACCATAATGGCTGACTCTTAAAGTATCATTTTTCATAACCCTTCCCCCTCGACCCAAGTGTACACCTATCAATCACATTTTTTTCAATGAGTCTCAAAGCCATGCCTTTCGGAAATTACGTTTTGAATGCATGATAATAGGAAGTTAATTCCCTATTATCCCTCAAGAAACCCTAAAAAAAATTCTATCTCTATGCTTTTAGGGATAATGGAGTTAAAACTAAAATCCTATAAATATTCACGAGAATTTGAAAGTTTAAATCAATTTTCCACCTTGTCCTCTCATTCATTCAACCCTAGAATCTATTATCTAATTTAGGTGACACTTTTTTTACTTATTACTGGAATTATTCGAGTTTTTGGTGATTTATTCTTCTTTGTCTCTCATTTTCTAAATTTTTAGGAGATACAAGGCAAAAGGAAGGGAGATATGCATAAAATAGTTCAATTTCTTCTATGTGTTTGATAACATGCATATTTAACTTAAATTCTTATCTTATTTAACTAATATTCATGCTTATTTTATGTGATTATGATGCATGTTATCATAGTTTTATGAATTTTCTCCATTGATATGCTATTTCACTAAAGTCCATATTTATGTATAATTTATGGTTAATTATGTGCTTTTGATGATTAATCTTTTTCAAGGTTAAATTAATAGAAATTAATTACTTTCCTTGATTTACTTTGACTGTAATAGATGATTAGAAGAATTAATTTTAAGAAGAGGATGTTTGGATAATATAAAATACATTTCTTATAAGGATCACTTAAGTTTATTTTGAATTAACCTTATAGTCTTCTTCTCTTAATTTATTTTAGATGGCATGATATTAAAAAGAAATAAATTTGTGAGCCAATGGAGAAAATTTGAGTTTAAAAGGAGTTATATTTTTAAAGATATGGATTTATGAAGTTTTTGGATTTTTTTGGATTTTTCCAGAATTTATTTTCATTTTAATTTCTTTAAAACATGCAAAAAGGGGGTTTATATCTCCGCAGGACTCGCAGAGCTGACGTGGCATGTGAGACCCACGTGGATGCAACATGGCACGCAAGGCCAAGTGGCAGCACCACGCGGACCCACGTGCGGAGGTGGCACGGACGCGTGGCAAGGCCATGCAAGTCCACACGGACACCCGGGTGGCGCCACGTGGCGAGAACAGCTTTGGGATGGCAGGTGATGGGGCCACGGGTTAGTGGGCCCAGGTAAGAGTATTGGGGCGGTAACGCAAAGGCGTTACGCAGTTCCACATTTTATACTCATCCTTTCTCGTCTATTTCTTCCGTGTGGGACTATGTTCCCGTGAAATTTTAATTTGAAGGTGACGTGGCACTTTGTGGCACGTCGGATACAATCACGATGCATCGATCGTGTGGACTCGAGTCCACACGATCACCACCAAGGCACGTGCGTTAAAAGACATTTAAGTGAGCGCGATCGACGACTCACCTTGCAACACGTGGCATCTCGAGGAGGCTCCGATCAAGATCGGACGGGCGAAATCAGCGGAGAGCATGGGACCGCATCGTGCGATCGTGGGATCATGGCCCACGATCATCGCATGATCCTGGCCATCGATCGGTCTTCATCGAATCGGACAGTCCGCATTTTTGGCGCGAAAATCCCTTATAAATATCAATGTTCTTCTTTGTAAACTTAACTCTTGATTAATCGTGAAGCAATTAAGTGATTTTGAAGGCATATCTTAAGTTCATCGTGATTCCCCTGTGTCCTAGACTCAATCGCGATCAGATTGAGGCAGGATTCGTCGTGATTCATTGCTTGATTCGATCGAATTCTCCCTTGAATCCGGAGAAAATACTCTTCAATCCGCGTGAATTGAAGCCAAATCTTCATGTCAATCGGGTTAGTAGTGTGAATCAATCGTTCATCTTGCGATAATTTGTATTTAGATTAGATTTAGGTAGTTAATTTTATGATTTAAGTTGAATTGTTCTTCATTTTTGCCCAAATTTGGTTCAGATTTTTGCTGATTTTAAAACAAGGATTTCTCCCTGATCTTAAGTCCGAATCACTTGATTCACTTTCATTGGATTTTGTGTTTCATCAGCTTTCCGTGGATAGCAAAATCGTAAAATTTCATCATCATTTGACCCCTCAATTTAACGTTTGACCATCTACTATTCATTTTCAATCCGAATTTGGGCGTTGACTTGCGGGTGCAATTACGTTCAAAATACAAGGTGAAATTTGATAATTTTGATCTCTTTGGAATCCTTTGGTTTTTATATTTCTATTGATATATCAATTTCAAGATTTGGATATCATTTGGTTAGTCAATTTGATGATTTAATGTGAAGTGCTTATTTCGAGATTTTTTTGATCTTTGATTTCAATAATTCATAATAAATCCAATTCTTCTCGAAAAATCACGAATTTAATATCAATAATTTTCATTTTCTCTTTAGTTTCTGAATATATAAGTTTTTGTAATATTTTACTCTCTTTTTATTATCTGATTTTTAAAAAAGTCAACTATTAGTCAAAGTCAACACTTTGCCGTTGACTTTTGACATTCTTTTTAAAATCAGTTTCTAAATTCTTAAAATATCTTATCTAGTATATTTATCTCATTACTATTAATAAACTATCATTTTCATTTCTTAAAAACCCTAATTAAACCTAAGTTTGACCAAGTCAATTCTACGATCAAAGTCAACCATGTTCTTTGTGGATCGACCCGATCTTTTCACTATACTTGATTTTATATCTTTTTATTATAAGTTCGGAATTATAATTTTTTTTACCGACGTTTGTGTGTTTTAACGACCAGATAAAATGCTTTGTCAGTGTTCTCTCTCTCAATAAACCATATACCGATTATTTAGTACATAATCATCTACGACTTCTCTTTGAAATCCTTTTCTAAGTTTGAAGGATTTTCTTTCTCACAATCTAGGTGTGAAATTTTGATTCAGTTATCATACTGTAATTATTAAAATTTGCTGCCTAAATTTATAAAAATTTTGATCACACTATATGGTAATCCTCTAATTCAACTTGTGAATCTCCTCTAAAAATAGGAGATTGATGATGTGTCCTTCCTCATTTACATTTTATCTTCTACTCTTACGTTTTCCTTACTCATATATATTTTTGGGTGAGTGGAGAAGATCGTGAGGAGGAATCAGGGATATGAGAGAGAGAGGATCAAATAAGAGTACTAAATTGAAATGACATTGAAAGCTAGGAGTTCTGAGACAATGGATTGCTGAAGACAATGGAAAATCTACAAGCTCTGAGACAATGGGAAATTTACGGGCTCGAGACAATGGATAGCTGACGGAACGAATTGATGCGGTCGTTAATTACACACCAATTAATATCAAAATTAATACCAAACTCACCAATTTTATGAAATAATCACGAATTGAATAGCATAGTGGTGAATAATGGTCAATTTCACGGATAATTAGGGTAATTTCGGATGATCTTTTGAAATTCGATTAAATTAGACAATGAAATGTGGGTAGCAATTCGGGAACTTTTGGAAATAATACTCGAAGAATAAAAAATCACTGAATTTGGATCAAGATTTGCAGAGAAATCATCCAATGAACAAGAGAGAAATTTTTGAAAAATAAAATCGCAAAAACCAAAATTGAAATTGAAATAGACTCAAATTACGATTCGAAATTGAAATCTAAAGCTATACGAAAGAAGATTAGGATGAAACACGGTCTCTAACCAAAGATTGCGCTCGAATTGATCTAATTATTTTGCCTGATTCAAGGCTTTTCATTCTCAAATTTGAAAACACTTTCAAGCACTCCATGGACGCGGAAATGAGTCTAGAAGCGATTGGAAGCAAGAGATTCAAGGGATTTGATCTCCAAACAGTTTGATTACTTGAATAGCCCTGGAATGCTTTACAATGTCGAAGAAACATCTCTATTTATAGAGTGAATGGGGCGTAACCATCCAATCGAGCTTTAAATCTTTGATCAACGGCTCTGATGAAACGTACGATTACGAATCGTTACGATTAAGTCATGGCCATTGGATCTCAGACGGTCGAGATGAAGCCACGTCGTGCACATTATAAGTAACGCATTGAATTGGCTCCGTTTGATCTTGATTGGACGCTCCATATGCATGTCATTGGTTTTAATCTAAGCCGTTATAACTCCTCAAATCGACAGCTGAGATTAAATCATTCTAAAACAATTCACAGGCGAATGAGATTGCGCCACGTACCCGCCACCTTAAAGTGACGATCAACGGTCATGATTAAACGTGCGATCGGATGCTCCAGATTTTTCCACGTCACCTGCGCACTTATAAAATCGATTTAAATTAAATAAATTGATTTTAAATTCAGAAAAATTCAAAAAATATTCCTAAAAATTAGAAAATTCATATCTTTCAAAATATAACTCTAAATTAATCCAAATTTTTTTCATCGGATTATAAATTAAATTATCTATCATTCTAAAGAGTCAAATTTAATAAATAACAAGAGCATAATTTTTATTTAAAAAATATACTCATTTCATTTAGATTTTAATACTTAAAAAAATATATGAGTGTATATAAAATGATTTCTCTTATTATTTAACTTTAAGGACTGATTATAATCTCAAGTGAAGATGGGTTATGCACATATTATCTTTAATTCATTATAATTAAAACTAAATTAATGCATTCAAGATTATAATAAATTTTTCATAAAATGATAGATAAACACTAAAAAATATGACAACATGGATTAGAATGGAATGTCTTATGCCTTAATTTGCATTAAAAATCATGTATTTTTCATGTTTTAGTGAGCATGTTATCAATAGCTCAAGACAATGGAAAATCTACGAGCTTTGAGACAAAGGATAGCTCAAGACAATGGAAAATCTACAAGTTCCCAGAAAATGGATAGCTTTAGACAATGGCAAATCTACCACCTCCAAGACAATGGATAGCTCAAAGACAATGGAAATCTGTAAGCTCCGAGACAATAGATAGGTCAAGACAATGGATATTCTACAAGCTCTGAGACAATGGATATTCTATGAGCTCTGAGACAATGGATAGCTCAAGAAGATGGAAAATCTACCAG
This sequence comes from Lemna minuta, assembly GCA_024174645.1. Lineage (NCBI taxonomy): Eukaryota > Viridiplantae > Streptophyta > Magnoliopsida > Alismatales > Araceae > Lemna > Lemna minuta. The sequence continues at coordinate 7,472,805 of CM044101.1, read as the reverse complement.
CTCCAAGGCAATGTGAATAAAATTAATTGTCGATTCTAGTATACAAAATAGAATCTATTCTCTTCTCCCTCTTAAATATGTTTTAGATGTTAAAAACAAGATTTTGTGAAATTTGAATGACCTAAATACTATGGAGTAGGATGTGGAAAAAAAATTAGTGAAAGCCATTCATAAAACTATAATATGAACATTATCCTTTTATTAATTTTATTTTGATAGAAATAATAATATCATGTCAATATTATGTGTGAGTAGGGGGATAACTAAAAACTAGAACAAACTAGAATTAACCTAATGAACTTCATTTAGTTTGTACGCACGAAAGACATGAAAAATTGTTACAAAATTTGTAAGAGGATCTAAAGTTAATTTGACCACTCAATTGATAGTTTGGTATGGATTAATGTGGATAGTTTGATATATAAAAACATTAATGTTTATCATTGGCATCCCTTATATGATATACATCCCTATGGAGCTGATTAAACAAACTCCTATAGATGAAATCTATAACACTATGTCAAACAAGTTAGTTTAAGAAAGGAATTTTTTGTATTTTTGAAAATATTGCTTATTTTTGTGCATAAATCATCTAATGAACCACCCCCATGATTTTAAAAGGAATGGTCACTTTTTATGTTGGAATGACTTAAAGATGTAGAAAGGGTGAATCGCAAGACTATTGAAGGAAATTTTCCATGATAAATAAATTGTTAAAAGGACTTTATTTGTCTAAATGCAAAGAATTATTGTCATTATCGATTGACACAACCTCCATAAAAATTATTCTACCAACATAAAATGAAATTGAGTTGAAGAAGAGTAGTTGAAGGATATTTTTATGTCAAGAGTATTTTTTAAGTCCATCCACTATGATGTGTTAGTGAAAACCAAAGACAAAAGTAACACCAATAAACTTCTCTAAATGGACAACTAAGCTATCAAAATTGGATTTGCACCAAATCTGTGAGCTTATAGATTTTCCATTGTCTTGGAGCTTGAAAATTTTCCATTGTCTTGATGGTTATAGATTTTCAATTGTCATGAGCTATCTATTTTCTGTTGGGATCTGAGGTTGATAACTTTCCAAAATTTTGATCAAAACATCAAATGCAGCGGGATTCGTTGAATCAGATATTCAAAACATTAAGGCACCAAGAACAGATGATCCTATCATCTAATATGTATGAGAAAACATACTTATAGGTTTCCTTGAAGGAGTTCTTGAAGCTATTCAAGTGTCTAGCCTCTAGCGGTATCCACAGTCTCTGAATGGTTGGATCTCCTCTTCAAAGCTCTTCACTAAGAGAAAAAGAGAAGAAAGGAGATAATTCCCACAAAGGCTTGCATGGGCACCTTCAGTTGTGGTCGTTCTCCCCCTATTTATAGACATTTGGTATGAGATTTTTGTTAGATCTAATCTCTATTAAGTGGACATAGTTATGTGTTATTTTAGATTAGCTATCATTTTAATCCCATTAAGTGATTAAATTATGTTTAATCTAGGGATTACGATATTCGTTTATGTGTGTGGAGGTTAATTATGTGTAGAGACAGTAAATCAGTCATTAGTGGGCTAACTAATGACTGATTAGAGGCTTAAGCTTTCCTCATCTCTATAAATAGGAGGCCATAGTCCACTTGGATAACCTGATGTTGATAACCCTCAAGAGAGAATCCCATTTCCTCTAGAGATCAAGAGGTTACATCAGGGATATTCAAGAAGATTATTCTCCACTTCAGTAATCTAATTCTATAAAGATCAATCCGGTGAATCCAGGTATGAGTTTAATTATGTGTTATGAATCTGATTATTCTGATGAATCATGAAGCATATTCAAGTTCTAACAATTTTTTCATAAAAACCCTCATAATTATGTGTATATCCACCAACATCAATAGACCTTATGTGTGTGACCCTCTAGGTCCATATATCTCATTAGTTAATAACTCTATGGACCAAATAAAACCTTATTGGTCAACCTTAATTAATTATCCACATCTACATATAGATTAATTAATCAAGGATTGATTTAACCCAATCGATAGGTTGAGTTGCCAGCCCGTTGGGTGCCAAGCTACACTAGGAGATATGGAGTATGTAAGAACTCACTTATGGAACCTTCCCGTCATTGATTACCATGTATGTATAATCCTTCATCCACATGAGACTCATGAATGACTTAGGGTATGGTCAACTATCAAACCCTAATCGGTCACTCAAGTTAGTACTGATGTGTGTAGAAATCATCGGGATCTCCTTCTTCGATATTTCTACTACCTTAGCCAAGGATTTCATCGCATCTTATTCCTTGAGTCAATCTCCTCAAATACCAAGGGTGGATGATCTCATCTTGATCACACAATCATCTTCGTGGACTTCATGTCATATCCAATATATGACGTTTTAGATATCCCGTGGCTTGGGATTCGTAAGTCATAATCAAAATATAATCATCCATCCACAAGATGTCTTTTGTGTCTCAAGTCAAAGGACCACATACACAACCATGACATGAATCAACTTGATTGACAGTTAGGTATAATACTATTCAGTGATTAATACGGATCAATTCAGTGAACTCTTCTCCAAAGAGCACCCACTATCTATCCTTAGTATCTCCACACTGATGGCTATAGGATCAGCCATACTCATCATATGATTTGGATTAGATAGTTCTATTATTTCCGGGTAATTTGATGTCCTTCTCGAATATCCCACGAATAGGAATGTTTAGAACATATGTTTAAAGACTAGTGATCACTATATTATGATCTCATCATAATTCACTTAGCCATTGTACATGTTCATGGCCTTCATTGCAAACATCACACAAGAATGACAATGAATAAATTTTATTTCAATGAACATAAACAAGATACATGAAAATGTGATTGGCTTAGAGGCTACATAATATCCATCATTTTCTCGGAACTTGTTAATTTTCCATTGTCTTAGAGCTTGTAGATTTTCCATTGTCTTAAGCTATCCATTGTCTCGGAGCTTGTAGATTTTCCATTTTCATGAGCTATTCATTGTCTCAGAGCTCATAGATTTTCCATTGTCTTGGGCTATCCATTGTCTCTGAGCTTGTAGATTTTCCATTGTCTTGAGATATGCATTTTTTTGGAGCTCATAGACTTTCCATTGTCTCTAAGCTTGTAGATTTTCCATTCTTTTGAGATATCCATAGTCTCAGAGCTCATAGATTATCCATTGTCTTCAGATATCCATTGTCTCAGAGCTCGTAGATTTCCCATTGTCTTGAGCTATCAATTGTCTAGCAGCTCGTAGATTTTTTATGGGGACCATCTTGCACCGAAGGCCGGAAGCAGACCCGCCAGACAAGCTCAGGCCGATGTCAAGACCCAAGGATTCTGGTACATGCTGTAACCAGCGCGGCTTCAGAAAAGGTTGGTTTTATCTTCATTAGAATTTACTAGTGGCCCACTTATTTTGGGGCCTTGAATTGTTTATTTTATCTCCTAGTGGCCTATTGTTAGGAGGTCTTAAGTGATGTAAGGAATTAAGGGGAAAGGATTCCCCCTTAATTCCCTCTTTTTATTTCCCATTTGGGCCCCTTTGTGGCCCCTCTAGGCCCATTTGGGCCCATAGGGCACATAGGGGTTATTTTCCCCCTAACCTACCTATATAAGGTAGACAGGGGCTCCTTTAGAAAGTATCGAAGATGAAGAATCAAGGAAAACTTCTCCCATGATTGGACGCCCGCATGCAGCCGCCACAATGCTTCCCCTCTCCCTCCTCTACCCCGACCACCCTCTCACCCTCCCATGAAGCCTCCATGGGAGAACCCTCATCACCTTCTTTCCCCTCGACCTTCATCCTAGGCAGTTTCTAGGATCTCTCCTCTTCCCTCTCGATCATCACCATGGGATCTCTGATCTAACACCCGTGGTCCATCCGCCTCCCCTACTCCCGCTCAGCCAACCGGAGACATCATCTTGATGAGAAAATGACGCTCTTGAGTTCCTTTATTCCACTGATGCCACTGAAAGCGCTGGAACTCTGGGGGTAAAGCTTCAGCTCCCCACCGGCACTCTGTGGCCGCGCTCCCGCCAGACCCACAAGGGTCTCGTCGCCTTGGCCAACCTCGCCCATCGCTGCGCATGCTACGGAATCTCAGGGATTCGCCGCATGCGCGTAATTTGTAGTTCGCCATTCCGCCATCGCGCGATTACTGTCTGGCCATATTCCCCCACCTTGACTATTTTGGACCGTACGCATGCTTCTGCACTCCCACAAAATTATCGCCACATACCTCCGCAATTGACCTCCGGCCCGTGTGATAACATGCATTTATAACTTGAATTCTTATCCTAATTAACTCATATTCATGCTTATTTTATGTGAATATGACGCATGTTATCATACTTTTTATGAATTTTTTCCATTGGCATGTCATTTCACTAAAGTTGATATTTATGCATAAATTAGGGATAATCTTATGCTTAATAGATGATTAATCTTTTTTTAAGTTTAAATTAATAGAAGTTAATCTCTGTTATTGAATGATTTTTGACTTTAATAAATTTTTGGAAGGATAATTTCAGGATGAATTTATGATTTAGAATGTTTAATGAGAAATGATTTAAGTAAATTCTAATTCATCTTGATTTCTTCTTTCAAAATATATTTTTAATGACATGATATTAAAAAGAAAAGAATTTGTGATCCAATGGAGAAAATTTGGATTAAAAAGGAGTTATATATTTTAAATTATGAATTTCTGAAGTTTTATACCTTTTTCTGATTTTTTATTTGATTTTTATTTATATTTTCTTTACTAAAATCGTGAAAAAGGGAATTACTTACCTGCAGATGCTGACGTGGCGTGCAAGCTGACACGTGGCGCGCAGGACCACTGCACGGATGCGACGTGGCGCTAAGGCCACGTGGCAGAGCCGTGGGTGGCCCACGCGAGGCGCCGGAGGCGCACAGGGCGTGGCCACGTGGCAAGAGGCCATGCGACCACGCGGGTCCACGTGGGCGCCCGTGTGGGGCCATGTGGCAGGAGGGGACGGCAGATGGAGGGCCCACGAGCATAGTGGGGCCCTGGTAAGAGAGGGGGGGCGGTAACGCAATTAACTCACATTTGTGCCCTCCTATTTAACCGCGTCTTCTCCCAATATTTTCTCCGTGTGGGACTATGTCCCACACGTTTCTTACCTGTGCAGGACGCGTGGACGCAACAGAGCCGTCGGAGATCAATGCAAAGGCGTCGATCGCGTGGACCGCAGTCCACGCGATCTTCATCAAAGCACGTGCTGCAAAAAGGGCATAAGTGAAGTTTGATCGAAAGACCTACCTCACGCCACGTGGCATCCTGAGAAGCTCCCGATCGTCATCAAATCCAAGGCCTTAAGATGATCGCGATCAGACGGCTACGATTAAATCCGATGAATAGAAGATACGTGGACTCACCGTGGCCTTGATCTTCATCTGACGGCTGATCTTCATCGAGGGATGATCGCGATCTTCATCGATCGGACGGTTGGCGGCAGACTCGCATCGCGATCTGACGGCTTAGAAGGCTCGTGGAAGAACGCCACAATCGCGGTGTGATCGAACCGTGATCGCACTGCGATCGAGCAGCGATCATGCTCTTTTAGCGCGGAATCAGGTGATCGATTCTTCCTACTTCATCAGACGGTGTTCGATGGAGCATCAACAGCACGATCGACCCCCCGATCATGGCGCGATCGTGGCCCGATCGCCCCGCAATCGGGGCTGATTTACCATCAAATTGAGGCCACGATCGCCACCAACTGATCAAGCCGCTCCCACAACCGATCGTGACCATCAATCTGCCCCCACGATTGCATCAAACGGCCTCAAAATCGGGCCAAGAATTCCTCTTTAAAAGCATGTATTTCCCTTCTTTGTTCTTCAACTTTTGATCGATTCGTGAAGAAATGAAGCGAATTTTGAGGAAGGTCTTAAGTTCTCGTGATCCTTTGCTTCCAAGAGTGTAGAGACGCAGCCATTGAAGCATGATAATCACGATTGAATCTCTTGATTTCATTGAATTTTCCCCTTGAATTCTGAATGTCCATGAGGAAGAATCATAGCAAATTCGCTTCAATCCACGAGAATTGAGGCCCCATTCTTGTGGAAATCAGGTTACTAGTGAGATTCGATCGATTATCAAGAGGTAATTTGAGTTTTTATTAGATTTAGACGTTTAATTTTGCAAATTAGTTCATAGTGTTCTTCATTTTTCCTAATTTTTAGCCCGAAAAATCACTGATCTTGAAAATAGGATATCTCTCTGATTATAATTCCAAATAACTTGATTTTGGTTTATTTGGATTCCTATTTTCATCAGCTTTCCGTGGATAGAAAATTCATCGAATTCTGAGTTCATTTGACCCTTCAATTTGACGTTTGACCGAGGACTGTTCATCTTTAATCAGAAGTCAAATGTTGTCTTTCGGGGTCAATTACTTTCAATTTACTAATCAGAATTCGATCATTTTGGTTTCTTTGGATTCCTCTAGTTCTTACCTTTCCATTGACATATAAATTGCAATATTTGGATTTCATTTGGCCATTCAATTTGAAGATTTCCTCTGAGGTGTTCATTTCAGGGATTTTCTGATATTTGATTTTCAATAATTCATAGTAAATCCAATTATTCTCCAAAAATCACGAATTATATATCAATAAATTCCATTTTCTCTCTAGTTTTCAAATTTCATAATTTTCTGACTCTGTTTGATTCTCTGATTTTACAGAACACTTACTGTTGGTCAAAGTCAACACTTTGACTTTGACTTTTGACCTTTCTCTGTCAAACCCGAGAACTTAATTCTTAAAACTTCGTATTTAGCTTATTTATATCATTTCCACTCATTAATTCTTATTTTTACTTATTTAAAACCCTTTCTAAACCTAAGTTTGACCAAGTCAACTCTGCGATTAAAGTCAACCTTGCTCTATGTGGATCGACCCGATACTTACACATTACTTGATTTTATATCTTATCTCTGTGAGTTTGGTTTTTAGAAAAAATTTTTGACCAACGTTTTTGTGTTTTAACGACGCACGAAAAGGATCCGTCAACGTGCTAGCTACACGTGGACTCGATGGTGAACCTCGCACGCGTGATCCTCCTACCGTGCTCACGTTTGCCGTGCGTACAAGTTGGCAGCTCTACTGCTCACACCCTCAACCACGGGAGAAGCCCGTGCCTGTCTGCTGTCATCCGCCAACCCGCACGCCCTATCGTGCGCGGGGCAAACTCAGCATCCTATTCCGGAGTTCTATAGTCTCCTACCCCTCCTCCGTGTACCCTCGTGAACGAGCGCCCGACTAATCGCTAATTCCACCATGTCATCGATCACCGTCATCGTTGTTGTGATGACGATTCCACCAGGGCGTCTGTCGTCCCCATAGGACCACCCAACGCTATACGTCACGATCGACCGGGCCCCGGCCCCGCAGGTACGCTTGCAGTTGTCCCTCTCGAGTGTTTGTTTACTTCTGTCGATACTTTCTAAATGCTCTCCACCACCGGGGCTAGGATAGTGGGAATTCTAGGATTTGGGGTGTATTTAGGACTTCTGCTTGGTTTCGGTGCCGGTCAGGCGGGTCATAGGTGCATGCACGTTGTGGTCGTAACTGTGCCATCACCGTATCCGTTCCTCCTAAGCCTCGGGTTATCAGAAGTCCAGCACTTCCCCCTACCCCCCCCCCCCCCTACTGTCGTCATCGGGCATTCACGCTTGTTGTCGTGGTGTTTATTATTCTCGTTGTTCTCTTTACTCCGCATCGCACACATCTCATACCCTAGGTAGAGCATTGTATCCATTGATCCGGAACGGTCATCGATCCCGACCCGCATTTTCGCATCAATTTTCTATTGTCTTAAGCTATCCATTGTCTCGGAGCTGGTAGATTTTCCATTGTCTTGAGCAATCAATTGTCTCAAAACTAGTAGATTTTCCATTGTCTTGAGCTATCCATTGTCTACAAGCTCGTAGATTTTTTATTATCTTAAGCTATCCGTTGTCTCAGAGCTAATAGATTTTCCATTGTCTTGAGCTATCCATGGTATCGAAGATCGTAGATTTTATATTTTCTTGAGCTATCCATTCTTTTGGAGCTGGTAGATTTTTCATTATCTTGAGATATCCATTTTCTTGGAGCTCGTCGATTTTCTATTGTCTTGAGCTATCAATTGCCTCGGAGCTCGTTGATTTTTCATTGTCTTGAACTATCCATTGCCTCAGAGCTCGTAGATTTCCAATTGTATTGAGTTATCCATTGTCTAGAACCTCATAGATTTTCCATTGTCTTAAGCTATACATTGTCTCAGAGCTTGTAGATTTTCCATTGTCTTGAGCTATCCATTGTCTCGGAGCTCGTAGATTTTCCATTGTATGGAGCTATTCATTGTCTTGCAGCTGGTAGATTTTATATTCCCTTGAGGTATCCATTGTCTCGGAGCTCATAGATTTTCTATTGTCTTGAGCTATCCGTTGTATAAAATCTCATAGATTTTCCATTGCCTTGAGCTATCCATTGTCTAGGAGCTCATAGATTTTTTATTGTCTTGAACTATCCATCGTCTCATAGCTTGTAGAATTTCCATTCTCTTGAGCTATCCAATGTCTCAACGCCCGTAGGTTTCCCATTGTCTTGAGCTATCCATTATCTCGGAGCTGGTAGATTTTTCATTGTCTTGAGCTATCCATTATCTTGGTGCTCGTAGATTTTCCATTGTTCTGAGCTATCCATTGCCTTAGAGCTCGTAGATTTCTCATTTTCTTGGGGTATCCATTGTCTTAGAGCTTATAGATTTTTTATTATCTTGAGCTATCCATTGTCTTGCACCTAGTAGATTTTCTATTATCTTAAGCTATCCAATGTCTCAAAGCTTGTATATTTTCTTACATAGATTTCCATTGTCTTGAGTTATCCATCGTATCAAAGCATGTTGATTTTCCATTGTCTTTAACTATCTATTTTCTCGAAGCTTCTAGATTTTCCATTGTCTTGACCTATCCATTGTCTCTGAGCTCGTAGATTTTTCATTGTTTTGAGCTATCCATTGTCTTAGAGGTGGTAGCTTTTCCATTGTCTTGAGCTATCCATTGTTTCAGAGCTCGTAGATTTTCAATTGTCTTGAGCTATCTATTGCTTGGGAGCTGTTAGATTTCCCATTGTCTTGAGCTATCCATTTTCTCGGAGCTGGTAGATTTTCTATTGTCTAGAGCTATGCATTGTCTCGGAGCTTGTAGATTTTCCATAGTGTTGAGCTATCCATTGTCTCAAAGCCAGTTGATTTCACATTGTCTTGAGCTATCCATTGTCTTGAAGCTCTTAGATTTTCAATTGTCTTGAGCTATCCATTGCCTCAGAGCTAGTAGATTTCCCATTGTCTTGAGCTATCCATTGTCTCTCAGCTCGTAGATTTTTCATTGTCTTAAGCTATCCATTGTCCCAGAGCTTGTAGATTTCCCATTTTTTTAGCTATTCATTGTGTTGGAGCTCGTAGATTCTCAATTATCTTGAGCTATCCATTGTCTCGGAGCTCGTAGATTTTTCCATTCTCTTAAGCTATCCATTGTCTTAGAGCTAACAGATTTTCCATTGTCTTGTGCTATGCATTCTCTCAAAACTCATAGATTTTCCATTGTCTTGAGCTATCCATTGTTTGGGACCTCGTAGATTTTCCATTGTCTTG
>CM044101.1:7345788-7462595 GCA_024174645.1 Lemna minuta | reverse complement strand
TTTCTTTTAGAAGTCAATGATAGTCAAAGTGATTTTTTAGAAGTCAAAGGTGATCAAAGGCATTCTTGAAGGGTCAAAGAGTTAAACTTCTTCTCTTTTATTTATTATTAATAAATTTATATCTTTTATATTTTTTAGGAAGGATCCATATTTTTAGGAGGAGAAAGAGGTAAGCCCACCTCCTTAGGGAATTAGTAAGGTTACCATCTCTTAGAGAGCGGTCAACCCACTCCCTAAGGAAGTGGCTGTGGGGTCCAACTCCTTAAAAGGGGCTCTCTCACCTCTTTAGGAGATGATTATAGTTGTGGCCTATGGATTTAATCTCCACATTCATTTGGTTTCACCAAAAAGACTAAATCTTCACCATTGATTCAAATGAACCTCTTAACCTAACATATAAAAGAATCTTCTTCTTTTTTTATTTTTTGTTTTTGGCTCTCTCTTAGCATCAGGCAACTAGAAGGAAAAGGAGAGGCTTATGCCCAAGCTTGACATTGTTTGGTGTTCAAGTTTGTTGTGGAGGCGAGATCAAGTGGATGATTGACGAGAAGAGACCGAGTGGTCGTTGAATACACACGGTCAAGGGTCAAAACTAACGTCCAAACTTACTAATTTTAAGAATAATTCACGAATTGAGGGGTATAATGGTAAATAGGGGTCGAATCCACAACGTATTAGGGAAAATTCTGATGATCTCTTTGAATTTGATCAAATCGAACGATGAATCAGTGATCGAAATTAAGCAATTGGATATTTTATAAAAGAGGACTTGAAGACAAATCCACAAAATCAAAAAAATCAATGAATTTGACTTTAATTTCACGGAGAAATTGAAGATTGATAGAAAGGATTTTTCCAAAAATAAAATCACAAAATTACCAAAAATAAGAACGAAATTCACTTAAATTACGATTCTAAAATGAAATTAAATGCTAAAAAAAGATAGATTAGGATGAAACACGATCCCTAACCCATAATTACGATCAAAGTGATCCAATTAATCGCCGGAATCAAGGCTACTCATCAAAATACGGAAATTGCGATTCGTGGAGTTCAAGCGTCGATTCCTTCTTCGTCAATCGTCAAAATCTTGATCTTAAGCACTTCGTGGATGTGGAAATGAGTCTAGAAGTGATTGGGATCAAGAGATTTAAGAGATTTGGTGTCTAAACAGTTCGATTTACTCAAATTGCTCTCGAATACCATACAATCTCGAAGAACATATCAATTTATAGGCAATTTGGGCGTAACCGTCCGATGAAATGCTTGATCTTTGATCAATGGCTCTGATGAAACGCATCAATGCAAATCGTTACTGTTAAGTCGCAGCCGTTGGATCGCCGATCGACCGCTGAGATTTCACCACGTTGCATGCGTTATAAAAGCGCACGTAACGTCCGCCGTTGGATCACGATCGGACGCTCTTGATGCATTTTTTGTCGGATTAATATCGATCGTTATAACTCCTCTTGATCAACGGTCGAGATTAAAACGCAATCCAATGAATCCAATCTTGCCGCATGATAGGCTTGAGGTCGTTGTGTATTCAAGCCTAAAAAACTTACTATTTATAAGATAGGAAGCTATGAAAGATAGAGTTATGTAGGGTGTATATCTTTCTAGGTTGATCCACAGGGATTCTAGGGCACAATAATATCGATAATAAGAGTAGATATGAAGAGTTGGGTAATCGGGAGAGAACTGTAGTACAAGGGAGAGGGAATTAGAGAGAATAAAGAGCTAGAGAAGGGATTTTTAGGGAGAATAAATAGAGAGAAGTAGTGAGGAAATAGATGAATAGAAAGGGGTAGAAGTAAAAAAAAAGGGAATATTGACCTTGAAAAGAGGGAAGAAATGTTGACCGTGAAAAGAGGATTAGATGGAAAAAAGACGAAACTGAGAGATAGAAGAAGAGAATAATTTAGAAGGGAAGGATGAGGGGACGTGAGGAGAGAGAAGAAAGAAAATGATGATGAGAATGAAATTTAAAGGAAGAAAGGGATGGAAATGAGAGGACAAACGGGAAGAACGAGACGGACAAGTGATGAAATAGGAAAAGCGGGGAAGAGAAAATCGGAGAGAGCAGGAGGGAACCAGAAAGAGAAAGAGAGAGAAAAAGAGAGAGAGAGAGAGAGAGGGCGAGAGAGAGAGAAAATAGGGAGAGAAATTTAGATAGGTTTGACGATCGAAAGAGATATAATGCGAAATCTGAGAGAGATAAGAGAGAGAACTAAAAGACGAAATGTAGGTGAGAGCTAAAAGACGGAAGATGGGAAAGACGGTGAAATGAAAAGGGACAAATGAGGTTGAAGGCGGCGAATATCCAGGATGTACTGGAAAAGGGTGGAAAAGAGAGAGTAGTCGCAGGAGAGAGAAGAGAGAATTCTAGGAAAAAGACAGGGGAATAGAGAAAAATTTAGAGAGTGAGATAGCGGGTGAGAGTGCGACGGAAAGAGGAAGACAGAAAGAGAAAGACAATGTGAGACTGCGCGAGAGGAAGGTCAGAGAAATTATAGAGAGAAGGAGAAGGAGCGATCGTGAGGAAGAGAAAAGAAAAGACAAACGAAAGAAATAGAAAGAGAGAGAAAATGGAGAGGATACGTGACGGCGTGAAAGAGGAATAATGCAAGTATGAGGGAATTTGGGGAGAGAAAGGATGAAAATGGAATACGGAAGATGTGGAAGACGAAACGGTAAACTGGGAGGGAAAGAGAGATACCAAAATGACGAGACAAAAAGATGAAAATGGGGGAAACGTAGAAGACGAAAGAACAGCCGAAAAGTCAACACGAGAAAGAAGAGTGATCAAGAAGAAGCGGAAGAACGCCGAAGAACAAAAGTGAAAAAAAAAGAAAATCTAAAAGAGAGAGAAGTAGAAGCAATGAGAAGCGATGAGAAGTGTCTTAGAGAGGGAGCAAAAGAAATTAGAGAGGGGAGGAATTAGAGGAAGGTGACGCTGCGGAAGTGCATTAACCACGAAAAGAAAAACGCGAAGACAGAAGAAGAATCTCAGACATGAGACTAAGCGAGGTTCACATGGAAGAAGAGGATGCGCTGAACGAAGAGAATTCCAGGGGAGGCTAGGAGAAGAAAGCAAGAAATCCGGATGGGTGGAAGAGAGGGACTGAGCGGAATGAAAGAAGATGATGAGCGAGAGAAATCGGGAATGGTCGCGATAAAAAAGGTGAGAGAACGATAAGCGAAATTGCGGGAGGAAAATAAAGAGAGAGAGAGAGAGCGAAATAAGGAGGGAGAAATGGAGGCACGAGAGATCGATAAATGGAACGAAAGCGAGAAAGTTGAAATCGGCGGAAGAAGCTATAGGGGAAGATTGCGAAAATAAAAAGAGAGGGGAGATGCGTGCAAAACCGAGAAAGAGGAAGAGGGAAAGAAAGACTTTAAAATAGAAAAGAGAGACAAACAGGAACTCGAAAGGGACAAACGGAGGAACTAGGGAGAGAGAAAAAAAGCAAGAGTCAACGAGAGAGGGGAAATAGAAAAGAGAGGTTTAGAGAGAGGACGGTAGCACGAGGAGGGAGAAGATGGTAGAACGGGGAAAGAGATGAGGAGAAGAAAAATTCAGGCGAGAAGACTAGATTGAGGATGACAAAGGAAGAAAAAGTGAAAATAGCGGAAGAACCAGAGACAAACTACACTTCACATTAAGAAACTACTCCTGAATACATTATCCCGACAAAAGAACTAAAAGCAAAAACCCCAAACCCTAGGAGAGAGAGTGCACGAGGAAGAAGAAGACGCCTAAAAAAACTAGAGAGCCCTCCTTTGCTCTGTCTCTTTCCTTTTAAACCCCAATGAGGAGAGAGAGCCACCGATTCTCCTTTGACTAGGCTCCGCTTAAGATGCCTTGGACAGCCCATTAACTTTAAATGATTTAGCTTCCATTTTCATGCTTATAAGTTCCTAAAAATAAGGAGACAAAGAAATGATGTATAAAATTTCTTGTTTGGTGTATTGATGGCATAAAATTATTAACTCGTGTAATAGTAGATATGATGATAAGTTTGCGAGTTAATTGAGCTAAATAAAAGTAAATCTTAGTATTTATACATAATTTTTGTGCTTTCATCACCGCATACCCCCTTACTTAAGTGAAGATCAACGGCTTTGATTCGTCACGCGATTGGACGCTCCATAGGCTGCCACGTCACCTCCTAGCATCGACTGTTGATCGCGACGTGATTGGACGCTCCAGATCGCGCCACGTCACTTGCGTGTTTATAAAAATCAGAAAAATTGATTTTTAATTAGAAAAATCGATTTTTAATTCTAGAAAATCCTTAGAAATTCATTAAAAATTCTAAAATTTTTTGAAAAAATTAGAAAATTCATAACTTTCAAAATATAACTCCAAATTAATCCAAATTTCTATCATTTGATCATAAATTTAATTATATATCATTCTAAAAAGTCAAATTTCATAAATAACAAGAGATTTAATTTCTATTTCAAAAATACATTCATTTCTTTAAGATTTTAACTTTAGAAAATTAAATGAATATTTATAAAAAAATGATTTCTCTCATTATTTAACTTTAAAAACTACTTATAATCTCAAGTAAAGTTATTTATCTTTATCTTTAATTATTTATCTTTAATAAATAATTTATCTTTAATTTATCATAGTTAACCCTAAATTAAAGTATTTGGAGATTATAATGTCTTTTTCTTAGAATGATAGATAAACACTCATAAATATGATAACATGCATAGGAATGGAATCTTGTATGCCTTAATATGCATTAATAATCATGTATTATCATGTCTAATTAGCATGTTATCAATGATCAAGATCGTAACAAGTCAAGCATAGGACTGACATTAAAAATGGGGTTTGTGTGAGGATTTGGATATGATTTTCGCTTGTAATTCCCTCCACGGATAGTATAGAACATATTTCCCTTTTGATATTTTAGATTTTTTTGTTAAAACAATCTCTCATCATTACCCAATTTCCCAATTCCCTAATTTCCTAATTTTTCACCATTCTTTCATCATCTTCCATTCTATCATTTTCATTTCTCTATTCCATCATTCCATTCTCAATATTTTTATCATTATTTATTATAGAAATATAAATATATCTATTTAGAATTGCATTCATACCATATTCTATTTCTTCATCCCTCCATATTTCTCCAGAATCCCTTCTACCATTATTTTTCCCTATAATAGTATCTCTACTACCTAAAAGCACTAATCTCATTATCTAAGCTCCCTTAGGATTCGACCCTTACCATTATACAAAGTGAGGAATTATAAATATTTTTTTGCATGAAATTGATTAAAAATAACGATTAAAATACCCCAATATCGAGTTCATCAATTTCCCATTGTCTTGAGCTATCCATTGTCTCAGAGTTCATAGATTTTCTATTGTCTAGAGCTATCCATTGTCTCGGAGCTTGTAGATTTTCCATTTTCTTGAGCTATCCATTATCTCAGAGCTCCTAGATTTTTTATTGTTATAAGCTATCCATTGTCTTGGAGTTTTTAGATTTTCCATCGTCATGAGCTATCCATTGTCTCGGAGCTAGTAGATTTTCCATTGTCTTGAGCTATCAATTTTCTGGGAGCTTATAGATCTTTCCATTGTCTTGAAATATCCATTGTCTTCGAGCTAGTAGATTTTCCATTGTCTTGAGCTATCCATTGTTTGGGAGCTCATAGATTTTTCATTGTCTTGAGCTATCCATTTTCTGCGAGCTTGTAGATTTTCCATTGTCTTGGAGCTCGTAGATTTTCCATGGTCTTAAGCTATCTATTGTCTCGAAAGCTCGTAGATTTTCCATTTCTTGAGCTATCGATTGTCTAAGAGCTCATAGATTTTCCATTGTCTTAAGCTATCCACTATCTCAGAGCTCAAAGATTTTCTATTATCTTCAGCCATTTATTGTCTCGGAGCTCGAAGATTTTCCATTGTCTTGAGCTATCCATTGTCTCAAAGCTCATAGACTTTCCATTGTCTTCAGCCATCCATTATCTTGGAGATGATAGATTTTTTATTGTCTTGAGCTATCCATTGTCTCGTAGCTCGTAGAGTTTCCATTGTCTTGAGCTATCCATGGTCTTGGAACTTGAATATTTTCCATAGTCGTGAGCTATCCATTGTCTCGAAGCTCGTAGATTCTCCATTGTCTTGAGCTATCCATTGTTTCAGAGCTTGTAGATTTTCCATTGTCTTGAGCTATCAATGGTCTTGGAGCTTACAAATTTTCCTTTTTCTTGAGCTAGCCCATTGTCTCAGATCTCATAGATTTTCCATTGTCTTGAGCTATCCATTGTCTTGAAGATTTTCCATTGTCTTGAACTACCCAATTGTCTTGAAGCTCGTAGAGTCTCCATTGTCTTGAGCTATCCATTGTTTCAGAGCTTGTAGATTTTCCATTGTCTTGAGTTATCAATGGTCTTGGAGCTTATAAATTTTCCTTTTTCTTGAGCTACCCATTGTCTCAGATCTCATAGATTTTCCATTGTCTTGAGCTATCCATTGTATAAAATATCGTAGATTTTCCATTTTCTTGAGCAATCCATTATCTTGGAGCTCGTAGATTTTCCATTGTCTTGAGCTATTCATTGTCTCGTAGCTGGTAGATTTTATATTGTCTTGAGGTATCCATTGTCTCGGAACTCTTATATTTTCCATTGTCTTGAGCTATCCATTGTATAAAATATCGTAGATTTTCCATTTTCTTGAGCTATCCATTGTCTAAAAGCTCATAGATTTTCTTTTGTCTTGAGCTAGCTATTGTCTCAGAGCATGTAGATTTTCTATTTTATAGAGCTATCTATTGTCTTGGAGGTTGTAGATTTTCCATTGTCATGAGCTATCTATTGTCTTGGAGGTTGTAGATTTTCCATTGTCATGAGCTATCTATTGTCTTGAAGCTGGTAGATTTTCCATTATCTTGAGCTATGCATTGTCCTGGAGCTTGTAGAGTTTCTATTGTCTTGAGTTATCCATGGTCTTGTAGCTGGTAGTTTTTTCATTGTCTTGAGCTATCCATTGTCTTGGAGTTGGTAGATTTTTTATTGTCTCTGAGATCGTAGATTTCTCATTGTCTTGAACTATTCATTGTCTCGAAGCTCATAGATTTTCTATTGTCTTCAGCCATCCATTGTCTCAGAGTTGGTAGATTTTCCATTGTCTTGAGCTATCCATTGTCTCAGAGCTGGTAGATTTTCCATTGTCTTGAGCTATCCATTATCTCTGAGCTCGTAGATTTTCCATTGTCTTGAGCTATCGATTGTCTTTGAACTTGTAGATTTTCCATTGTCTTGAGATATCTATTGTTTCGGAGGTCGTATATTTTTTATTGTCTTGAGCTATCAATATTCTTGGATCTTGTAGATTTTCTATTGTCTTGAGCTATCGATTGTCTCGGAGCTCGTAGATTTTCGATTGTCTTGAGCTATCCATTGTTTGGGACCTCATAGATTTTACTTTGTCTTGACATATCCATTGTCTCGGAGCTAGTAGATTTCCCATTATCTTGAGCAATCCATTGTCTCGAAGCCAGTAGATTTCCCTTTGTCTTGAGCTATCTATTGTCTAGGTGGTGGTAGATTTTCCATTGTCTTGAGCTATCCATTGTCTCAGAGCTCATAGGTTTTTCATTGTCTCTAGTTATCCATTTTCTAGGAGCTTATAGATTTTCTAATTTCTTGAGCTATCCGTTGTCTCGGAGCTCGTAGATTTTCTATTGTCTTGGACCTCATAGATTTTACATTGTCTTGACCAATCTATTGTCTGGGAGCTGGTAGATTTTCCATTTTCTTGAGCTATACATTGTCTCAAAGCCCGTAGATTTCCCATTGTCTTGAGCTATCCATTGTCTCGGAGCTTATAGATTTTTGATTATCTTGAGCTATCCATTGTCTTGGAGCTTGTAGATTTTCTATTGTCTTGAGCTATCCATTGTTTCGGAGCTCCTAGATTTTTTTCCATTGTCTTGAGCTATCAATTGTCTCAGAGCTCGTAGATTTTTTTATTGTTTTGAGCTATTCATTGTCTTGGAGCTTGTAGATTTTTCATTGTCATGAGCTATCCATTGTCTCGGAATTGGTAGATTTTCTATTGTCTTGACCTATCCATTGTCTTGGAAGCTTATAGATTTTCTATTGTCTTGAGCTATTCATTGTCTCGGAGCTTATAGATTTTATATTGTCTTAAGCTATCCATTGTCTCGGAGCTGGTAGATTTTCCATTGTGTTGAGTTATCTATTGTCTCAGAGCTAGTAGATTTTCTATTGTCTTGAGCTATCTATTGTCTTGGAGCTGGTAGATTTTCCGTTGTCTTGAGCTATACATTGTATTGGAGCTTGGAGATTTTCTACCTCATTACATTTTACTTCAAAGAGCAAATTAATGCCCAACTCACTACTGTGTTGGTTTTGGAACAGTACTTGTGAACTGTCTTAATGGACTGGGTCAATCCATGTTCGCGGGCCCAGGGGTTAATGAAAATTCTATTTATTTATTATTATCTGCCGGCATTTCTACCTGCGTCTTTCCGCCGGGAAGTCATCCGGGAAGGAATTTCCTCTCCTTCCCCGTTTCTCGTGTCTCCTGTTGTCGTTGCCGGAAATGCTGGAAAACACGGGGGAGAATTTTAGGAGATTTGCTCCTCCCTCTCAGAGGTAATTCTTTCTTTTGAGCAAATCGTTTCATGGTCGGCCGTATTGATATATCTCTCTTTGCCGCTGTATTGCAATTGACCTCTTAGGGTTTGGATTCTGGTCACTTTGTATTGCTGAACCTTCTCATGTACCGGCGTCTAAAAGATTTTTCTCGTGGCCTTTTATGTAGAAACCGCGGACTCCCTCGGCGAAAGTCTGGAGGTATGTAACCACGAGTAACATACTTTCTTGATTCGTTGTTTTAGGTGTCGGATGGATTTCGACATGTTCTTGCTTGGGAAAATTACGTCGTTCTAGAAGCGCTTTCTATGTCTGTCGGAAATCCTTTTGCCTGGGGAACTAGATAAAATGATTTGTTTCTTTTACTAAATTGAGGAATTTGGATGCACGAATCATTGATATCGACCGAGATTTGCATCCCGGGAGTTTTGATTAATGATCTTTTTTAGGGCCTTGAGGGTTCTCTTGTTCCTGATTAATGAGTCTGACCGCTCTGGAAAAAATATAATGGATAAGTTCCTGGATAATATACAGGATAGAATCGGTCTCGCTGTTGAATTTTTAATCCTGTGTAGATCAAAAGCATCATGCCGGGGCTCCCATGTTACCGGCGATCCCTGTTGATGGATGCTCCAACAGTAAAGCCGCGCGACTATTGAGCGACCGTGAGTCCGGCGAATTTTTTATGGTCCAGTTCCAGAATTTTTTAAATCTAAATTTCCTTTATTTCTGACTTTAACAGGATGGACGGCTGCGATGCAATCTCATAATGATCCGGCAACGGATTTATTAGGTGTGTCATTTTTATCTGGATTGTAACATTTCTTGGATAAATAAAAATAAGAATAAGTTTATGACATTTTTATTTATTAAATCAGACCGACCGGTTATGTATGCTGGAGTCGGCGGACCGGCCTGGGGACAGATTAAGCTCCCTCATCAGGTGCTGTTTTTATCTTTATTTTTTATTGCGATTTAATTTTTTTACTTTAATCCTCCTAATTACTTAAACATTTTTAGAAAATATTTGCAGGTGGATTTCTTGGCTGAGCTCCGGCGTGCGTATCTCAATTCTACCTCTCTTCAGAGGCCCGATAATTTTGATTGATCTTTGCCATGATCTTTTGCAATCTCTCTCTCTCTATCTATCCATATTTATCTCCATCTCTATCTCATTCCACACTTAATGGGGTATTTAAAATTTATTTGGATTGCGGGGTTTACTCTAATTAATTCTTTAACGAGAAAAAGGAATATCCACTGAACTGAAATACGACGTCTTACGCCAGCAGCATCGTAGCATCCAGTATCTCTTTCTCACTCCGTCTCACACTCATACCCCGTGCTATCGACTCGGTCTCCAGAAATTCTGCATTTCTCTTAACAGAGATCACCAACTGTTCGTCGAAATTCTCCGCCGAAACTTCCAACCTCTCTACTACGAGAACCCCTAAATTAGAGCGAGATACTGTCATCCCTCTCTCGCTATGGCATTGCGAGGCACAGTCGGAATCCCGTTTCCCTTTCCAGTGTCAAGACGGAACACAGCTTCTCATCCGACGAGCTTCCCGTCGTTGATTTCCCGCCACAGAAATTGTTGCACTCAGATATCTCCCTTTTCAAAGTACTCGGTAATCTCCTCCCTCATCGAACCAAACGTGAATGTCGCGTTGTTCGCATAACATCTCTTCCCCGTCAATGAAAACCAGGTCAGAGCTTCCAATTTCCCCGGCAGCTCGTCCGACGAAGATATCGACCCATTCTTAATCGATGAGGATGAGAGAAAAGACTGGAGGCGGAAGATCCGCCAGGTGATCAGCGACGTTCCGGACGTCGAAGAGGATGCAAACCCAGACGAACGCTCTCGGAAGATTGCAGAAGCTTCTTGCGGAATACCCTCTTGTGGTCGAAGAAGACGATCCTGATTGGCCGGACGACGCCGAAGGTTGGGGTTTTAATTTCGACCAGTTCTTTAACAAGATATCCATCAAGAACAAGAAGAAAGAAAAATCTGACGACGAGGATTACGATAGTAGCGACGAGATTGTGTGGCAGGACGACGATTACAT
Organism: Lemna minuta; assembly: GCA_024174645.1. Taxonomy (NCBI): domain Eukaryota; kingdom Viridiplantae; phylum Streptophyta; class Magnoliopsida; order Alismatales; family Araceae; genus Lemna; species Lemna minuta. The sequence goes on along the minus strand of CM044101.1, from coordinate 7,451,868 downwards.
TAAACCCATCCGGGATATTACGGCTAAGGAGTGGGAGGATGCGGTCTTCAAGGACTTCAATCCTCTGATCATCCTCGTACACAACAGATACAAGAGGTTTGTTTCTATCTATCTTCTGTGTAATAATCTTCTTGGCCAAAACCTTAAACCCTAAACCAGGCCTCGGGAAAACGAGAAAGCAAGGGACGAGTTGGAGAGAGCGGTGAAGATTTTCTGGGAGAGCGGACTGCCGTCACCAAGGGTATGTAGTTTTTCCTGGACTTTTCCTCGCGATTGAATTATTCCTTCTAATATGAAACTTGTTGCAGTGTGTTGCCGTCGATGCTGTAATAGAGAGAGACCTGGCCTCGGCCCTGAGCGTCTCCGTGTTCCCGGAGATAATTTTTACGAAGGCAGGAAAGATCCTCCATCGTGATAAAGGTGCGCGCTCGCAGATGGAGAATCCTTGTATACCAATATCTAAAGCCTCTTCGCATTGTGTTCGTTACCAGTGATCCGAACGGGGGAGGAATGGTCAAAGATGATGGCGTACTTCTACTACAGGGCAGCTCTTCCGCCATGGTTGGAGAAGAACGCAGGCCAGAGTGAAGAGAAGATCCCTTCTCTCCCGTCGGAAGAGATCACACTCTGAAGGTAGTAAAGACGACGGAGATCAGTGAGTATTGTCTCTGTTTTGGTTGTAACAATCCTTTTTTAAGAAAAAAAGGTAAAACAAAGTGCTACCTGTTCATATTGTAATCATTTTATTGTAATCATTTTCTTAGGTTAAATTAGAGTATCCGTGAACTAGTTAAGGATTTGGGGAATCAACACGAGCTTCAGTCAATCTTTGGATCTGTAAACTGCAAGCTTTTGACCCTGTAAATTGCAGAGGTTATTGGATTCTTTGGGTCAAATGATATCTTAGAACGGCAGATTGTGGTAAATGATGGTGGAAGGGAATGGCGTAGCTGAGAAGGGGAGGGTAAAATTAGTTTTTACGGTGCCTTTATTTTGTAATAATTTTGTGAATGTGTACTAATTATCCTTGAGACCAACAAACTGAAGACTATGCTTGCGGTAAGCTCAGAATTTATAATTAAACATACAAAGACAAATAAATGATCTAAAAATTAACCAATAACAATGAAATTATAGTCTCCTTCACTTGGGCATGGATGTTTGACTTTGTCTCTTGCTTAAACTTTGACTTTTATCTTAACCCCTTGATTTTGAAGTCCATTCTTTTGGCTTTTGCTCTTGATTTTGACTCCCTAATGGAATCTTCTCGGCTAGATCCCTATCTCCGTGGTCCTTAAAAGATAAAGATGATGAGATACATGTATCTATGTATATAAATGAATTTTTTGTGTGTAATCAGATATATTATTTAGGTAAATTGCAAGCGAAGAATGATAGAAAGAAGATGTACGCGCCTTTACATGCGTCCATATTCAAATGCGAGATTAAAATTGTTGGGTGTGTAAGCTTTTCGCGCCATCGTAGTTACTCATTTACCTCCCTAGCCGAGAGGGAGAATTTTTGTTGGAGAATAGGTGGCTACACAGATCGCTGCGAAGAAAATTCTGGAGGAAAGCACTAAGGTTTCTGGGGAGAGATCACTAGAACTTTTCAAATAAGGTTAGTAGAGCAATTTCTTCGCACTCCTGATTTCCCTTTTCATACCGCTAGAGTTCTCCTATTATGATGTCCATTAATGATATTCATTACGTTCTAACAGATGAAACATATCTCCAATGTTATCATGGATCACAGTATAGAACTGTAAATATATAAGTCAAGGAATGGCTGCGGCGTTGATGTTGCCTGGACGATGACAGTGACGTTCTTGTAAAACTCATTTTTCTTGCAATGGCGGCCGCAGAATGGCAACGCAAATGATTCTCGTTTTTTTTATGCTCACCATGCTTTTGGCTGTCCGATCGTGGGCCCTATATCTAATTTCTATGATCTCTCAGACCTCAAAAGCTCCCATTTGGGTCGAATAAAATCCAAAAAATGAGAAAAGTTAGGAGCTTTTTGCCGCCTCATTTTGCGGTCAACGAATCCACCTTTATGGGTCTACAGAGACTCGCCTTTGGAGTTTATTTGTACTTCTTCGGGTCATAAAGCCTTCTCAAGGAGTGCCACATCGCGCAGACGATTTTGTGCATCATCAATGGTGCTTTACGCTGCCCCAGATTGCGGGCATCATTGAATCCATCTCTTCATGCTTTGACAAACCGGTCTGGACGTCAGTCTAGGCTGCTATCTTTTCTTTTATTAAATTTTCAGTCATGTCGATGAATCCTCCAAGCTATAAATGGAGAAAGTAACTATTCATCAGATCAAGGGGGTATTTTGATATACTGTATCTTGTACGGCTGTCTTTACAGAGCATGCCTTTCTATAACACAAAAGAGCACGTTTGCTATCTTTTCTTCCCTGGCCCAGCAACTCTCTCAACATCTCCACTCCGATTTCTACCCTGCCTTCACACCACTTTAAAGCTTTTGAGTTTTCACAGTTTCTCTGATATTAAAATACGACCTCGAATGTATGGCAAGCGTCACATTGAATGTATAAGGCAGTTAAACCATATCCGCTCTTTAAGAAAAATGAGGGCATTGACTTGCATCCTCTGTCTAAGTGCTCCTCATGGACTTGACCCAGCCTAGTACGCAGGAAATCTAGGTCCACCTGATCCCAAAGTCAACCATGAAGAAAGTCACCTAATCAGACGAAAATTTATGAAAATCCGAGGCACGAGTAGAAAGTACCACCATCTCATCCCTGAGATCTAGCTGAAGGGAGCAACCGCTGCAGGAAATGTGATGATGGGCTTCTCTTAGCTCCCCTTGCTTGCAGACTGGGCACCAAATAATTTCTCTCTCTGTCTGGAAACAAAATAAAAAAAAGAAACCCATCTCTGATGAGATTTCGACAAGAACCCAGACAATTCTTATTTTAATTCAGAGGAACTCTAAGACCATGAAAAACTTTGATAGTCTGATGTACCTTCCCATCATTCAGTTGCATGTGTTCAAAGACTGCCCTCGCTAGATACTCATCCTCTTCTTCGTAGAATTCCAATTCTGCACACCGAATAGTAGTTGTTAACAAATGTGTGCCGTCACAATTATGATCAACAGATTAAATTCAACAATAGAGACCATTCATTACCTTTTCTTATCGATTCTTCCCTCATATCCTCATACAAGAGCCTCTCCATTTCAATTAAAAGTTCCTGGTACTCAATTTCAGCAGAATAAAGATCCGGTTGACCACAATTGTACTCCCATAATGAATCCTCTTTGTCGGATGCCAAGATTTCAGATTGTTCTTTCAGCGTTGAATGTTTGATCTTGTTTAGTTCTACAGTGACTATCCCCTTGAACGCGGATTTCACAGTTTCCTAAAAAGGAGGAAAAATTGGAATTACGCTACGCTCATCCAGAAATATAAATAATTGAAACTAGAGAAGGAGGCCAACTTTCGGAGTCTGTTCCCGGTTTTCCGACAATCTGATCCTCCACAGCAAATTCGCTCTGTCTTCTCGAACCCTTCTCAGACAGTTCTCCCGCAGCTGCGAACATAATTTTAACCTAAAGCGATGGGGACATCCAATTTCAAAGAAAAATGGTATTTTTTCAAATCGACGGAAAACATATACGACGATCTGGATGCTCGGAGGATACCTTCTCCTTCCAATGAGCAGCCGACTTGGTGAATTTCGATCGAGGCCTGCCATTTCGGTTGCAATCCATTGTCCCACTTGTTTCCGGCCAGTTTGAGACGAGGCGGGAGCAGGAGAGAACCCTGGGTTAGAAGAAATCCAAGCGAGCGAAGAGATGAATTTAGTCAAACGGTTGAGAAAGGATTGAGATAAATAGGTTAAGCTGAATATTACATATACTTTTTAACATTAAAGGGTGATCACCTGGACTACTATGTATAGTTATAAGAAGTGTACATAAAGAAATAAATCAAACTATACATAAGTTTATACATTTCTCCAATTTAATTTGCAGATTAGCTATATAACTATGACTATTTACTCATCTTACTATAGATTATGTATATATATACATGGATGCATAGATGTATCTACCTTACCATTTAGATAAATAGGCTGTATATATTAAAGGAATATCAATATATATATTTAGAATATATATTAATCTCCTATAGTTTTTTTATATAGGTGTATATATCTAGAATAGTTCTAAAAATAGAAGTATAATCTATGATTGTAATTATATTTAAATGCCCGTCAATTAACATTGATGTGGTACCAGGGTGAATAAGAACTCCAAAGAGATGAATAAGAACTCCAATGTTAACATTGATACGAGAAGATACTCTTCCTTGCCTAGTACTATGTCACTTGTGAAAAAACCAATGACAAGGAGTATGGTGAGGCTCCTCTGAGCTGAAGTACAAAGTGACCAAGGGAAAGATGGCGAGTACAAATGATCTCACCTCAACTCCAAAAAGAAAATGTTGTATACATGCAAAGATATAAATATTTAATTCTAGTTAAATTTAAAATTTCTATACATGCAGAAATATTTTTGTGAAGAAATATTACATCCTTGCTATGGCATACCTACAATGTTTTTTTTAAATTGGGGTAAATATTTGAAAAGCCCTCTTTTCATCACTCCCCCTAAAGTGAAGGAATGGATACTCCTCATTCCGAGCTTGGACAATAGTTTGATGAAGGTTTTGCTCCGCAGTCTTTTTGTCAATAGATCCACATATTGATCCACTATAGTCACATATGATGTACAAACTATCTTGTTGTCCAAGTAATCCTTTATATAGAATTGATCAACGTCTACATGCTTAGTTTTGCCATGATAAATGGGATCATGTGCCATACTGATTGCCATCTTGTTGTCACAGTGCACTTTGATAGGTTCCTCATATAGAATTTCCAGATCACCAAATATCCTTCTTATCCATAGAACTTCAGCAATGCCCATTGACAATGCTTTGAATTAAGGTACAATAATTGACTTGGAAATTACCCTTTATTTTTTGCTCCTCCATGTATCCAAATTGCCACATAAGAATGCACAATATCTAGTAATTGACATGCGATCAGTCAAAGACCCAAAAAAGTCAGAGCCAACATAGATGATCAGATCTAGCTTAATTGTCTTTTTAAAGGTGAATCTGAAACTTCATATTTTTTTTGAGGTACTAAGTATCTTGTGGGATGCCTGAAAATGAAACTTTCAAGGGCTATGTATACATTAACTCAATACATTAATGACATATGATATGTCAAGATGAATATGAGAAAGATGTCATAATTTTCCCAAAAGTTTTTGATAGAATGTAGTGTCTACTATGGATTCATTTTCCTCTATTAATAATTTTTGATTAACTTCAATAGAATTATCATTCTTATAACACTATAGGTGGTCAGTTTCAGTTAATAAGTCCAACATATACTTATGTTGGGTAAACATTAGTCCAATAGAGGATTGAGCTATTCAAATCCATACAAAGTATTTTCAAGGGCCTCAATTCTTACTTCAAATTGTGAGGCTAATAGATCTTCTAATTTCTAAGCCTCCTCTTTATTATTTTTGATGATACATTTTCATGCGGTCATTGAAAACACACAAATGCGTGTCAAAAAACTGACCAAAATCATCAATTTTAAGTTTTAATCAATAATCAACTAGTATAATGATGAATAAGGGTCCAATCCATGGAGAAAAGAGGAATTTTTTCGGTGTTCTTCAGATTTGATCAAATCGGATGACAAATTGAGGTGAGAAATTAGGGGTTCTTAGTAAATTTGGAAAAAAGACTCCAAGAAAAATCTATAAAATAAAAAATCGCTCGATTTGGATCAGTATTCGTGGAAAAATCAAGGAGTGAAATCTAGGTAGAAAAATTGATCGCGAAGAGAGAGAAAACATAAATTTTTAATTCGACTAATCTAGTATTCGAAATTGAAATTCAATGTTATAAGAAGAAAGACTAAAGAGAAAACACATAATCTAACCTTAAATCGCACTCAAAATGATCCAATTTATTGTTGGGTAAAGGATTTTCATTCTGCATTTTGGAAAACAAAAATCTAGTGTTCAAGAGGCGAATGCTCTTGATTCTCTGAACGAAATCTCACTTTAAGTACTCCTCAGATGCGAAAATGAGTCTAGAAGAGGAAGAAATCATAAAATTCAAGGATTGAGGAGTTTAAATATTTTGATTACTTGAATTCATAAAATTCAAGAATGCTCTTTCTATAAAAAACATGGGTATAAATAGGCTAAATTTGGGCATGACCGTTCCATTTGCCTCTTCATTTTCAATCAATGTCTCAAATGTAATGCAAGAATGCGAATCAAATGCCGTTAAGTCGTGGCTATTGGATTCATGATGAACCGCTGAGATTTTGCCATGTTGTTGCATGAAGAAGAAGTGTCGCGTAATCACCGCCGTTTGATCTTCATCATCTGCTCTAGAAGGGTACATGGGAGTCCATCGGGAGCGATTTAATCTCAGCCATTATAACACCTCAAATGAATGGTTGAGAGTAAAATGTTTCAAAATGATTTAGTGACAAATTATTATGTACCATGTACCCCATGCTTTAAGTGAACATAGACGATCACAATTGATTCACACGATCACACACTCTAGAAAGCTCCACATCACTTGCACAGAAAAAGAAAGAAAAATAGTCTCACATGGGAAAAATTATGGTGGAAATCACATATCAATAGAATGCGATCTTAGTCTTATATCCTTTAAAGGATGCTTAACCCGCTAATGACACACGCACACACACTCACACACGTGCACCGCGTGGTGCTTGCATACTCTGCCACGTGGCGACATGCAAGTGACTTCGCCGCTTCTTAAATATTCTCTTGTGATAAAATTAAACAATATTCTATTATTTAAATAAAAATAATCAATTTAAATAAATTCAAAAAAATTTAGAAAAATATTTGAAAATTAAAAAATTTGTAACTTTAAAACTATAACTCCACATTTGTTTTATTTGATTAGAAATTAAATAATCTATTAACCTAAAAAGTTAAATTTAATAAATAACAAGAGAATACATTTTATTTAAAAAATACACTCATTTCTTTTAGAAAATAAAACTAGAAAAATAAATGACTGTACATAAAAATATTTTCTCTTATTATTTAACATTAAAACCTAATTATAATCTCAAATATAAAATGAGAATAATCTAATATTAAATATCTCTCTTTAATTTTTTATGATTATCCCTAAAAATAGTGCATTTTGAGATATAACTTAAATTTTCTTAGAATGATAGGTATGCACTCAAAGTATAATAACATACATAAGAATGAAATATTTTAGGCCTTAATTTGTATTAATAATCATATAATTTCATGTATAAATTGGATGTTATCAATTTCCTATTATAATTATGTCATCAACATAAACCACCAATATAGTAACTCCCTCTGAAAGTAAGATGCTGAAAGAACAATGTATGATATGAATTACATTATTTTTTTACCCTTAGATTTCTCATAGTTTGGGTGAATTTCCCAAACCAAGCATTAGGAGATTGTTTGAACTCATAGAATGCCTTATTGAGTTTACGTACCTTATCAAATTTTTTTAGTTTGGAGTATCCCAGTGGTATATACTTCTTCCTCCAATTCTCCATTAAGGAAGGCATTTTTAATACTATATTTTTGTAAATTCCATTTAAGATTTACAAATAGGGATATTAATTTTCTAATAGTATTTAATTTGGCCATAAGTTTGAGTGTATCCCCTTGCTACTAGTGTAGCCTTGTATCTTTCTAAACTCCCTTCAGAGTTATATTTAATTAAAAAAATTCATCTATTCCCTACAGGTCTTTTATCCTTAGTGAGACCTATTATTTCCCAAGTCTTGTTTTCAATTAGAGCATCTATTTCCTCATTCATTGCTTTCTTCTAATGAGGATACTTGATAGCTTCTTCTATTGTCTTTGGAATAATTGCCAGATTTAGTTTTCTATAAAAACACTTTATAAAATGGTGATACCCTATTATAGTATCAAATTTATGGAATATCATGTGGGATAGGGAAATAGTTTTGCCTACTTTTTCTAGAGAAAATTGGTAAATTGATTAAATTCTGGCATATATATGCTGGTTCAAGTTCTTCTGTAGTACTTGATGTATATTATGTGGCCAATAAGCTAATCACACTTCAATGTATCTTGTGTATGTTTGTTGAAATGAAATTTATTTCATTGTCATTCATGTGTGATGTTTGTAATGAAGTCTATGAGCATATGCAATGACCAAGTGAATTATGATGAGATCATAATACAATAATCACTAGTCTTTAAACATATGTTCTAAACATTCCTATTCATTGGATATTCGAGAGGGACATCGAACTATCCGAAAAGAATACCAATCTTTGATCCAACTCATATGATGAGTATGGTTTATCTGGTAGTCATCGGTGTGGAGATAGTGGGTGCTCTTTGGAGAAAGAGTTCACTGAATTGATCCATACGAATCCCTGAATGGTAACGGTTAATCATGTTGAATCATGTCATGTTTGTGTATGGTGTCATTTGAATTGAGACACCATAGACATCTAATGGATGGATGATCGTGTTTTGATTAGGACTTATAAATCCCTAGCCACAGGATATCTAGAACATCATATATTGGATACGACATGAAGTCCACGAAGATGATTGTGTGATCAAGATGGGATCATCTGCCTTTGGTATTTGAGGAGATTGACTCAAGGAATAAGATGCAATGAAATCCTTGGCTAAGGTAGTGAAAATATCAAAGAAAGAGTTCTCGATGATTTCCTACACGCATCAGTATTAACTTGAGTGATCAATTAGGGTTTGAAAGTTGACCATACCCTAAGTCATTCATTAGTCTCGTGTGGATGAAAGATTATACATACATGGTAATCAATGATAGAAAGGTTCCATAAGAGAGTTCTTACATACTCTATATCTCCTAGAGTATGTGGTGTAGCTTAGCACCTAACGGGCTGGAAACTCAACTTATCGATTGGGTTAAATTGATAATTGATATGGATAATTAATTATGAGGGTCACACACAAGGTCTATGGATGTTGGTGGATATAGATAAAATTATGAGGGTTTTTTTATGAAAAATCTAAATACCAAATGTCTATAAATAGGGGGAGAACGACCACAACTCAAGGTGCCCCTGAAAGCCTTGTGAGAATTCTCTCCTTTATTCTCTTTCTCTCTTGGTGAAGAGCTTTGAAGAGGAAATTCAACCATTCAAAGACTATGTGGATACTGCAAGAGGGTAGACACTTGAATAGCATCTAGAACTCCTTCAAGGGAACCATGTAAGCATGCTTTCTTATACATACTAGATGGTATGATCATCTATTCTTGGTACCTCAATGTTTTGCATATTCAATTCAATGAATTTCCTTGCATTTGATGTTTTGATCGAAATTTCAGAATATTTATCGACCTCAGAACCCAATAGTACTCAATGTCATGTCCTCGTTATTTGTTTGAGTTCATGGATTCTCATTTTTAATGTTCCTTTGAACATAGAACTTGTGAAAAGAAGTGATACCATTTAGAGTCAAAAGTGGTTTGTTTACTAACTTCTTGTACACCTCCTGTAGGTTCATATACTAAGTCCTCTTTGCAAAGAGGAGTAGCATTATACTCAATAGAGGGGTGTTGAACCTCAAGCCTAAACATGTGCATATTGTCCTTAGTGATGGATATTATGTGGCCTATTAGCCAATCACACTTTCATGTATGTTGTTTATGTTCATTGAAATGAAATTTATTTATTATCATTCTTGTGTGATGTTTGCAATGAAGTCCATGAGCATGTGCAATGACTAAGTGAATTATGATGATATCATAATATAGTGATCACTAGTCTTTAAACATATGATCTAAACATTCTTATTCATGGGATATTCGAGAAGGACATCAAATTATCTAGAAAGAATAGCACTATCTAATCCAACTCATATGATGAGTATGACTGATCCTATAGCCATCGGTGTGGAGATACTAAGGATAGATAGTAGATGCTCTTTTGGAGAAAGAGTTCACTGAATTGATCTGTATGAATCCTAGTGTAAGTGGTGTAGCTTGGCACCCAATGGGCTGGCAACTCAACCTATCGATTGGGTTAAATCGATCCTTGATTAATTAATCTATACGTGGATGTGGATAATTAATTAAGGTTGACCAATAAAGTGTTATTTGGTCTATAGAGTTATTAACTAGTGAGATATATGGACCTAGAGGGTCACACACATAAGGTCTATAGATGTTGATGGATATAGACATAATTATGAGGGTTTTTATGAAAAAACCTCATACCAAATGTCTATAAATAGGGGGAGAACGACCACAACTCAAAGTGCCCATGCAAGCCTTGTGAGAATTCACTCCTTTCTTCTCTTTCTCTCTTGGTGAAGAGCTTTGAAGAGGAGATCCAACTATCCAGGAGACCGTGTGGATACCGCTAGAGGCTAGACACTTGAATAGCTTCAAGAACTACTTCAAGGAAACCCTGTAAGTAGGGTTGGCCGATCATGATCGATCGGGATCGATCGTCAAAAGATCGACGCCTCGATCGATCAAAGGGGTCTGTGCACCGATTGATCGTCGACTGATCGTCGATCGATCGAGGTCAACGATCAGTAAGAGAGAGAGAGAGAGAGCAAACACAACTTGCCTTTGCTAGGAGGAATTCTCCTCCCAAGCTCTCTCGGCCAGTCGGCCGAGAGAGCTGCTTCTCTACTATTTCAGCGTATGGCAACCGGAGACTTGACATAGGCGTTACAAAATGGGAGCGATTCTTTCTTCGTCGTCTTCCACCAGAGGATTCAGCTATCCGGGCAGCCAAGGAGGGATCTATACATATTCGGTGATAATCTATTGACATTGACTTCCACTTTCCCCTTTGTAGCTTTATTCTCTGCAGCTGATTTTGAAATTCGATGAATTTTTTACCAGGTCATGAAGAATGGATACATAGCGACTGTAACCCTTTGCCAGTCGTAAATAAGTGTTCTTGGTAGGTCTCGAGTCAACCTTCTTGGTCATCTGATTTGCAACTGGTTGACATTATCTGTACCTATGTCTCTTTCCCTCTCTATCATTATCTATTATCATTGTGATTATTATTCTCTCGTTGATAAATTTATTGTTCAAAAAATGTGACTAAAACTTTTCAGTCTGTGTGCGAGTGTGAGTGAGTGTGTGTGTGTGTGTGCGTGTGTGTGTATTCCTCTGTTTATTTGTCTCTCTCTCCCAACACATTACCTCACATTTCTCTTGTTATCCATTTTGCAGAATTTGTCTTGAAAACCTGTCGTCAATTTTCATCTGGGTCAGCTGTTCTCTCTTTTCCATCTCTCACTCTCTCTCCCTCTCTGCCTCTCTCTATACGGAGAAGATGACAAGGGAAAATTAGAGAGGAGGATGTAAAGAGGTCTCAAGAGGGAGAGAGATAGAAATTCATGAGGGGGAGGAAAAATTTGGTAGGGGAATATAGAGATGAAGAAGAGAGGGAGAGGAAGGTAGAGGGTGCAGGATTGTTGCAATCCAGGGGTTTATTTATAATTGTGACTCTAGGGCTATTAAAAAAATATGCCAGTGTAGGTATATACTTGATTGAATATGGGAATATTTTTTGCCCTATAGGGTATATATGCTAGTTTAGGAATTGTTGCCTTTAGGGATATACATGGTGAACTACAAGTTTTTGAGAGAGATAAATTTCTTTCCTACCTTTGATGTTCTTCAAATCAATTTGTCAATCACTCTAGTGATGGCTGCCCGAAAATGGTGATTACAGAGGTGATAGATGAAGTAGTGATGGGTGTTGTACAGAGCAGTTCTCACAAACCAAATCATCTGACCAAGGTTATTAACGATTTTAAAAAGTGTTTGTGTATTTGGGCATTGTGTAATGCATTCAGTGTTTTTAGTTATAGAAAGTGTTTGTGTATTTGAAGTTAATTGACATACTTGGCTCCAAGAATTTCCTTTCCTAGTAGTACTGGCGATGGATAACATGGATGGTGAGTTGGCCATTTATCTTTTGATTAATTGCTTGCACTTGCCTTCCATTTTTGTAGCGTGCAATTTCAAATTTTTTCAATCTCTTAGCAGAGAGGTACCGACGCTAGCTTCGATAGATGCATGTCTGCTATCCCCTGAATACAACTGCACTTCATACTTGTATGTCATCCTCTCTTGATTTTTTAGGGGTTTTCAGCTGATTACTAAAATAATTTGTCTGTTGAACATGGCTTGCATCAGCCTCAGTCCAGTGAGATAATGGTTTTGGTCTATTTTTGAGTTAGAAAAGATGTTCAGTGACCATTAGTGTGGTTAACCCTATTGACCAGTGCCTCAGTCGTGGTGATGGGAATCCCAGCAGGGGACCAGCTGCAACCATTGGTGAACGTTGCATTGCAACCATCTGCAACAATGACATTTGCTGCCACTATAGGCCTTATGTGGCAATGGCGGACTCCCTTCTGCTGCCAGATGCACAGCTATAAAGAACTGCCGCTAGCCACTTGTCCCAAGGAGTCCCAACCCCTTCTAGAACCCTATATGGGGTGGAACGCCAATCGGAATCCTAGAGGCAGATGTACATTGAAATTGTAGTTGAAATTGTAGATGGCCATAAACGCCTATAAGTAGTTGAAATTGTACTCTTGTTGTATGTACATTGTTTTTCTTTCAGCTTCCATTGAGAGAAAGCAGTTGTACTGCTTTTATTTTTAGACATATTCAAATTTTGAAATAGAGCATAGATGAAAGAAATTTACATAAGACAAAAAATTCAGATAAATATGGAAGTAAAAGTTGAAAGATAGCAATACAAAATAAAAAATTAAAACTTTAAAAACAGAATCCATTGTTTCGGTTCCAAAACCATAAGAAATTGACATCAATTATGATTCATCAGAATCTCCCCCATGGACTCAAAGGCTTCCTCATTGATAATATCAAGCTCATCGTCTTTGTCAAAAAATTTATTATTTTCAAATCTTGCTTGTTGTAACCAGCACTTCAATGTCATTAAAGCAGATATATTCTCTGCGTTCAATCTTGACCTCGTGTAAGTGATGATTCCTCTTCCTGAGGAGAAGAACCTCTCCGCCGGGGCACTAGTTGCACATATCGAGAGAAAGTCTTTCGTGAGGATGACAATCTTTGGATATGCTCGATAGCTAGAAACTTTCCACCATGTCAACGCATCTTGTTCCACGGTCGCTTGCTGCAGGTATGCATGAAGCTCATGAATGTAGGAGATTGGATGCATGGCAGCAACTTTTGTTAGTCGACCAACTCTAGAGAGAATCTTGTTACCACTGCCCTTCAAAATATCTGAGGAAACTAAATCTGACTCAATTGTTTCAATGCTATGTAGGATAGCTTGATTGCCCTCGTCTTGTACCTCTTGCAATGCTTTACATATGTCGACCTTCAAATTTTCATGATCATATGCTAGAATATAATTTAATTTCAGCTACGGATCTAGTACTGTGGCCATGGCAAAATGCATTGCTGCCTTGCAACCTTTCCTCATACTTTGCCAACTTATCAATCATTGTCATACATGCACAGATTATTGAATTACGTTACATATAATCAAGGATGATGCCTAGAGGGAAAAGTCGACCTTCATGAAGACAGATCTTCATGCTCTTTCATCGTCTCGAGGGCTGCTCGAACAAGAAGAAGAGCAGTAGATGAAGTAACCTGCTTTGACTGACATAACAGTTGCGTGACATCCCAAAATGGCTTTAGAACAGTAGTAAAGTCAGACACTAACTGCCACTCTTCGTTGGAGATCAAATAGTGCTCATTTGGTCTGCCTGTCAAGACAAACATGGTCATCTATTCGAGTACCGTTTTCTTCTCGAACGCTTTGCTAAGCATATCATATGTGGAGTTCCAGCGGGTTGAGATATATGAGTTTGGCATACTAGTTGAAGATATCCCTAAGTCATGACAAAATTGCTCGTATTTCTCCACACGGGCAAGGGGACGAACGAATTACCTTGACGATCTTCTTCACACGACTTACAACATCTCCTAAAGACTTTGAACTTGATATGCACGATGTGGAAGTGTCTTCGTCAGTAGTGCTCTTTAACTCTTTTAGGCCATCTTGAACTGCTAGGTTAAGGACGTGCGGTAAGCATGGCATGTGGCATTTACGATCAAATAATGGGTTGATGTGAGCATTTGTCTTCACAAGTTCATCAATCATTGTAGCATTATTACTTGCATTGTCCGTTGTGATCGCACATACCTACATCCCAAAATATTTCTCAAAATAGTTAATAATTTAAGACAACTATGATAACAAAAAGTGAAAATTTGTACCTTCTTCTCCAAAGAAAATTCTTTCAGTACTGTTCTCAAGACTTTACCAAGTACTCACCAGAATGCTCACCCGCGAGCTTTTCAAGGGCCAATAAGCGCTCTCTTAACATCCACTCATCATCGATCTAATGAACAGTGATGCCTAATAAAGAAATGTGGTTATCTGTTGTCCAACCATCAATAGTTAATGACACTCGTCACACGCTTGAAAGAATTTCTTTTAGCTCTGTCTTCTCCTTGATGAACGTTTCTTGGATATGAGCTCGGACAATTTTCCTCCTTGGTATCCTCAAATCCATCTGGGCACAATAACTTAAGAGATTCCAGAAATCTGGGTCTTCAACAACAAGCCATGGCTGATCTTTCTTATAGATAAACCTCCCAATCATTTCCTTTGTCTTTTCGAATGTTAGTCCCGTGTAATATTGTTTCTTTTGTGACGAAGGCGAAATTAGGTCAACAATTGATCTTTTTTTTTTGCCTGAAAACTTTCCCTTTAGCTGATCATGAAGAGTGGCATGAAAGATTTCTAGATGCCTCCAAAAGTTAGTAGTGCTGCTATGGGCATTCTTCTTAATAATTGTGCTATAATGGGAATTCTTCTCCTTGCAAATTTGGCACATGTACTTATTTATGTCAACATTGAGAAAGTATTTCCAAACATTCGATACTCTTGGATTAATGCTACTTGTTTGTGTTTCGCTTTCAATTCATTTCGATAGAATTTGTCCTACTATTGTTATTTTCATTCATCTCAACCTCTAAATAAGTTGTGATCTAAAAAAGAAGCAACTAAGATCATATTAATGAATGTAGATATTAAAAGACAAATTAATGAGCATTAGAAGATCTTAAATAATATTTAAAAATGGTAAGATTACAAGAGATTTGGGAAATCAAAATCATTAAAAGCTTTCTACAAATAGAAATCAAAACAATTATAAAAGATTTATTTAAATCCACACAAATTCTTCATAGATATCTGCTAAGATAGGAGAGAGTTTCATTTTCTTAGATATACATTGTTTAAAGAGAGAGATAGAAACAAAGTATTGAAAAAGTAATACACATTATTTTTATATTCTGAATTTTTGTCTGCATTTTATCTCTCTAACTTTGCTAGCGACAAGGATGATAGAGAGAAAAAGATGGGAGGCATAAAGAATAAAATTGGATGTACCGAGAGAGAGAAGAGAAAGAAATAGGGAAAAGAGAGAGAGAAAGAGATGGGAGGAGTGAAGAGTAAAATTGGATGTACCAAGAGAGAGAGAAGAGAAGAAGTGGAGATAGAGAGGAGTGGAGAAAAGACGGTGGGCATAAAAAGAGAGAGAGAAAGAGATGAAACTGAGATAGAAAGACAACAACAACATTGAGACTATCAAAAAAACAGTAATGGAGAGGGTAATGAAGTTGAGACTTACGACGACAGATAAAGAGAGAAGTAAAGGAAATGGAGATAGAAAGAGAAAAAAGGAAAGACGAGGCATAACAAAGCAGAGCGAGAGGAAGGGGGTAGAAAGAGGTAGAAATGATAGAGAGAAAAAGAAATAAACCATTGAAAGCGAACAGATACAATGAAAGTAGAGAACGTGGCAGATAGAAAAGAAATGAAGATAAAACATGAATAAAAGCAGCAAAGGATGAGAGAGATAGACAAAAGAAATAAATTGAATAGAAATACAGAATAAAATTAGAGAGCATGACAGGTAGAAAATCAAGGAAGATAATTCCCTTTTGAATTACAGAATTAATGAGCTCAAGAAGAAGTAGATGTTAGAGCGGTGATTCTGATGTAACTTGTATCTTGAATTGTCATTGATGTAGTTAAGGTTTCGGAATTGAGGATCGTAAATGTTATCAATCATTATTGACCTTATTTTGTTATTAATTTAATTCATTAATTTAGATGATATCATTACTTAGTGTCTTACTCATAAATATGCTAGATATCATATTGTTTTACTTAATGCTTATTGATTATGCTTTATTTATTTGCTGATTGCTTATTTAATGTAAGCAATATCTCTACCTATTGCCTTGATTTCAACACTATGTCCATATTTAGTTAATGTAAAGATAATATAATGTATTTATTTAGTGTTTCCTCTATTTACTATTACTGATGGCATTACAGTAATAGTGTCCTTTGAATCCGTCTCAATAAAAGGCATTAGGGTTTCAAACGGAAACCCTAGACAGAGAAATCAGTATTCTATT
This sequence comes from Lemna minuta, assembly GCA_024174645.1. Classification (NCBI taxonomy): domain Eukaryota; kingdom Viridiplantae; phylum Streptophyta; class Magnoliopsida; order Alismatales; family Araceae; genus Lemna; species Lemna minuta. The sequence goes on along the minus strand of CM044101.1, from coordinate 7,435,266 downwards.
TCAAAAGAAGTAAAATATCGCTTTGGTGATTTGGTGATCTCGAGTTGAGAAGTTGACGAATCCAACTTTTAGTCTTCCATCAAGCGGCAGACAAGAAGAGGCTTCTGAGATCTTCAGACGACAACACGCTGAAGCATGTCCATACCTCGATTAGTCGGAAGTTCCGTTAGTAACTTGATTACATCTCTCTCTTAAATCATTTGTTGTTTTTTTGTGTGTGTTTTGATTTGGTACTAAATCGTCTGGATCACATTTTCCGTTATCACCGTTTTGTCTTGAATCTATCCTATTGGTCGTGAAATCGTGACTGGAGTAAGTGTAAGTCCTTCAGAGTATTAATCAGGTATTTATAACTATTTAATTTTTCAGTAATATATAAAACATTAAGATTTAAATCTCTGTCTGTTTCAGTTTAAATAAGTCATTAATTAGCTATATATACTTATTCAGAACTAACCCTCTATCATATTTGGTTCATTCCGATTATGCTCTCAGTAGTATAGAGATATATTTTTTAATATTCAAGGCTTGTTATTCTCAATATCTCATATCTCTGTGGAGTAACACTTACGGTTGGGATCAAGAGGTATTTCAACAGGTATTGTGGCAGATAAGAGGTATTGTGTTTTTGTTATATTAAATAAATATATCTCATAAATTACATAGTTTTTTTATTATATATTATCGATATCTTATTCCTCTGTGGATTAACATTGACAGTTAGAATCAAGGACCATCTCAAGTAAGTCTTGTTTAATCTCAATCCAATTTATACATATATACATATATATCGTATAGTGTTTTTCTTCTATTCAACATTCTGCAGGTTGAAATCTATATTGACGAACATGAGGTATTTTTATCTGTTATATTTTTCGTTAATTTTAGTTCATCAATTACATAATTCTTAAATTATCAGTCAGGTTGCCTATTAATTAATTTAGTGGATTAATTGAATCTAGTCATTTTCTGTTGTTAGAAATTCTATTATATTAACATATAGCAGGTTAAAATTCGTAGCGACAGACACGAGGTATTTTGATAAGTGATATTAAATTAGTTTATCTCATCGTTTGCATAGTTTTTAAATTACTGTTCAGTGTGTTCAGTGATCAATTTAATTGGTTTGGGTATATCATATTTATTTTCAGCTATCACAATTTCTACTTTCTTGATATCCAGCATTCTGAGTTAGGAAAGTCAACCCTGTCAAGAGTCAACTGTTGTCTGGAAGGTCAACTCAGTTAGAAGGTCAACTTTAGTTTAGAAGTCAACTCAGAGTCAACAGAACTCAGGAAAGTCAATTCTAAGTCAAAGTTCAATCAAAGTCAACGAGAATTAAGAAAGTCAACTCTATCAGAAAAAGTCAACAGAACTAAGTAAAAGTCAACTTTAGGTCAAAGATCATCCAAAGTCAACTATTGTCTATGAAGTCAACTATTGTCTGGAAAGTCAACTCTGTCAAAAAAAGTCAACTCAGAGTCAACAAAACTCAAGAAAGTCAATTCTAAGTCAAAATTCAATCAAAGTCAACGAGAATTAAGAAAGTCAACTCTATCAAAAAAGTCAACATTAGCAAAAAGTCAACATTGGTAAGAAAGTCATCATTAGTAGGGAGAGCCAAACACTTATGTAGCAGCAGTCAGAGAAATCATTTTAGATCCACACACACACGCAGAGGACAAGAGCGTCTCATTCGTTGAGACGCAGGAGTATACACTCGGGGAGCGGGAAGACCGAGTGAAACCGGAAGACGAGGTCTCAATTTACCGATGGTCGGCGGCATTAGCAGAAGAGGCAAGACAGGACGTGAAGGGACGTGAAGGAGATCGGGTTGAGGGAGTCAAGACGTCCAGGAGCCGAGGAGGTCGAGGCCTAGTGGGTAGTGCTGTAGGGACAAGTAAAGGCGAGTGTTAGGTTTGCCGTAGGGGGCAAATCTAAAACCTTGTATTTTGAACATTGTCCTTCACCCTTTGAGTGGTAAGAATATTAGGTTTCATTTGGTGAGGAGGAGGCTCTGAGTCTATAGCACTCACGATTGGATTAAGGGACATTAGGTCCCCGAACCAGTATAATAATATCCAATGCACCGAGAGGATAAGGATTGACTGATTAACCCACGAATCGTAGTAAATAGTTAATTAGAAATCAATAATTAGAAAAATAACTCATAAACCTAATTCACCCCCCCTCTTAGGTTAATCCACCACCATATTGGGAACTTCAGTAGAAAATCGATCACTGTTCTTCATCTCTGCATGATTAAATCTACTAGATCAGTCACTATTCCAAATTTAAATATTTAGAATCCAAAGAGTATTAGAGTTGTATTGTTTTCACTTCAGAAATGGATGTGATATTGAGGGACGAAGAAGCACGGAGGTTTTATATTTTAAAAATAAAACATATGCAGAACTGAGGCTCACCGGCAATGTGAAGAGTATCAAGGTGGCGATGAAGAAGCGGCGATGAAGAAGCTTCTGACGAAGAGCTTCTAAGAGAGCACAGAGAGTGCGAGAGAGCAAAAGAGCGCGAGAGAGCAAGAGAGCTCGAGTGAGACTGTGAGAGAGTGAATTTAATTTACAAGAATTAAAGCTCGATCACGGCGATTTCATCGATCGATCATCGATCAATCACAAAATGTAATTTGCGCCGGTCGCCGATCGATCGATCGATCGATGTGCGACGATCAAATCGGCGACTCGATCAAAATTGACCAACACTACCTGTAAGTATGTTTTCTGATTCATACTAGATAATAGGATCATTTGTTCTCGACGGCTTGGTGTTTTGAATATCTAATTCAATGTTTTCCACTGTATTTGATTGAAATTTTGAAAGTTTACCGACATAAGAACCCAACACTTAGTCAATCTAATGTTTTCATCAAAATTCCTTGATACAACTTTATCTTCGAGACTTTGATTAAAAAGGTTATTTTCATCAAATTTTACATCATTTGATACTTAAAGGGGTAAAATTTTTACCCTTTTTGAGCATTTGAGTAGCCGACAAACACACATTTTAAAGCTTCGGCTGATAGTTTATGAGTATGTATAGGGCTTAAATGTGCATAGCTTACACACACCAAAACCCTTTGAGATTAGTCCATTTCATAATCTACATTTAGGAAAAAAATTTCCTAAGATTTCTATCGAACTTTTAATTCGAATAGTTCTTGATGGAATTCTATTGGTTTAAAAGGACATTGGTCAAAACTATAAATTTCCCCAAGAAAAGAAAAACTTTGCAACATTTCATTGTATTATTAGTGCTCGACATTTATCCATAATGACACCTATTGTCCTTTCTATGAACCTATTTTATTGGGGAATATATACACAAGATGTTCCATATCTATTCCCTTCATTTCTAAATAATTCTTGTTGTTCTTTATCTCAAATGTCTTTTTGCATTATTAGTCCCAAATTGTCCTCTCACTAGATGACACAGGTTTTTCAAAACTTTAGTTACCTAAAAATTTTGTTTTATTAAGAAATACCAAGTAAACCTACTACAATCATCAACACATATCTACAACCATATAAAGTCAAATACTTCAGCATAGGGTTCGTGGAGATTATGTAGCCTATAAGCCAATCACACTTCCATGTTAATTGAAATGAAATTTATTCATTGTCATTCTTGTGCGAGGTTTGTAATGAAGTCCATGGGCATTGTAGTGAGTAAGTTAATTCTGATGAGATCATAATATATTGATCATTAGTTCCTAAACATATGTTCTAAATATTCCTATTTGTGAGATATTTAAGAAGGACAGAAAATTATCTAGAAAGAATAACAAAATTTGATCTAACTCATATGATGAGTATGTCTGATCTTGTAGCCATCAGTGTGGAGACACTAAGGATAGATATTGGGTGCTCTTTGGAGAAAGAGTTTATTGAAATTGATTCGTATGAAACCCTGAAAGGTATTATACCTAACTATCAATCAAGTTGATTTATGTCACGGTTTTGTATGTGGTCATTTGACTTGAGACACTACAGACATCTTGTAGATGGATTACTATGTTTTGATTATGATTTATGAATCTCTAGCCACGAGATCTCTAAAATGTCATTTATGGGATACGATATGCAGTCCTCAAAGATAACTGTGTGGTCAAGATGGGATCATTCGCCCTTGGTATTTGAGAAGATTGGCTCAAGGAATGAGATACAATAAAATCCTTGGCCAAGGTAGTAAAAATATTGGAGAAGGAGTTATCGATGATTTCCTACACACATCAGTACTAACTTGAGTCACTGATTAGGGTTCGACAGTTGACCATACCCTAAGTTATTCATTAGTCTTGTGGGGATGAAAGATTATACATACATGCTAATCAGTGATGGAAAGGTTCCATAAGAGAGTTCTTACATACTCCATATCTCCTACAGTACGTTGTGTAGCTTGGCACCCAACGGGCTAGCAACTCAACCTATCGATTGGGTTTGATCGATCCTTGATTAATTAATCTACATGTTGATGTGAATAATTAATTAAGGTTGACCAATAGTGTGTTATTTGGCCTATAGAGTTATTAACTAGTGAGATATATATACATAGAAAAAGCGATCTATAGATGTTGGTGGATATAGAAAAAATTATGAGGGTTTTTATGAAAAATCCACTAATGGAGAATCATTTCAACACAAGGATGCAAGGGTTCTAAGTGAACCTAGGTATGAACTAAGGAAGAGAAATCATTCCCAACAGCAACAAAATAGCATGCTCCTCCTTATTCACAAGTTTGAGAAATTATCCATTCATGAAATGAATGAAGAAAACCTCTCTAAGAAAATAAAAGAGAGTGTAGATCCAAGGGAACTTAGCTTCCCTCCTTTTCCAATTATATTCTGATCTAAAGATTGACTTGGTCATATGAAGTTAAGCCTTATTCCTTATAACACTTAGAATCCCATATTTGGACCAAGTCAACCATCCTTTTTCCTTGATATAGGTTCTTCATCATCTAAACTCTACTCACTATATCATAGGTACATTTGTATAAATAAATCATCTCAAAATAGTAGGAAACATCTTCGTTTTTCATATTCCCTTCTTTCTTTGAATACCCACCTCTAATTAGAATCATAGAAGAGATCTATATATTAATAAAGTTATGTAAGTGAAGATCTTTGGGTTCTACTTCAAGTCAAAAGCCCGTGCATGAATAAAAATTAAAGTCAAGGCTGGTCAAAGCGTTATGATGACAAATCAGCATGAAGAAAAATCATAACTACCTCCTATCTGAAGAGTAAAGCCACTGATTCAGTCCATAACTACCCCTAAATGAAGCAAGAGCTCCACGGTTTGAATAATATAAAGATGTGGTCTGAGTTCTCTCCACCGACCAAATAACCAACCACACAACCACCATAACCGTCAAAGGCTCTCATGAGATCCAAGATTATTCCACGGTCCACCCTCCTACAAGAATTGGAGCAATGAGAAGGCATGAGACAATCCACGAAAAGATGCTTAACTACCAATGTAACTACCTCAACGCATCTCTTCATTCTAACTTCCCTCTTTCTCTTCTCTATAAAAGGGACAATTGTAAGAGAAGAACGGATGTTGTTTTATGAAATGAAACTTTTTTCCTTAGTTGGAGAATTTTCTGTGTTCATTGTGTGTTCTATTCCCTCTCCCACATATCTCATTCTGAGTTCTATCTCCCTTTTCTATTCTTCTCCCCTTGCTGTCCCTTTCATCCATCTCAAGAACAGAAGTAATACGAGGATATCTTAGATAGTTTGGTGAGTTCAAGGGCATCAACTTCACGTCTAGTTCAAGGTACTCATCCTCGAAAACTTCTAAATTGATCAAGAGTTCGGATTCTAAATCAATATGTCCAACTTAGATCGACTTGTTCTATCGGTTCTCATTCCTTAACTAATATCCGAAAAAATTCTATGATAAAGCCCAATCCCAAGTGATATCATTACTAGATCCTCTTTCATCTTGCAGGATTGAATTTGAGTTCAATATATTTTATCAAACCATCATATAATTTGCTCACCTTTCTATCGTATTCATCACATTCCTAATCATCTTCTTGCATTTATCATCTTTTCGAAATATCCTACATCATCTACGTACCAAATATCTATAAATAAGGGGAGAATAACCACAAATAAAGGTGCCCATGCAAGTCTTGTGAGAATTCTCTTATTTCTTCTCTTTCTTTCTTGGTGAAGAGCTTTTAAAAAGATATTGATAACATGCAAAAGAGAACAAGTAAATATGCTCATCTTTGCCATAATATAGTTAAAAAAAGTCAAAATCATTTATATTTTTCACATGTTATCATATGATTATGCTAAAATGAATATCCTTTAGATAAATAAAGTAAACGTGTTTTAAGAGGTGATTTACAAAAATTAAAGATGGTTTTAAATTTGTTAAAATTGTTGTTTTCCTTAAACGAATGAACTCTCTTTAAATTGCCGTAATTTCTTTTTAAGAAGTTTTTGATTTTAACTAAAGCCCTTAATGGGCTCATCATTAATGGCTTTAGTAAGCATTATGGGCAGAATATGTATGGAGAAATCGGTGACCAACAGCAAATGGAAGCACGAGGTTGGGTGTAAAGCAACACATACAAACGACAGTGATCAATATAACTATGATGCCGTACCACCAATAAGCTCATACTAACTATGATGCAGGACGGGGTGTGAAAACCCTCGAACCTGATCAATGAGACGCAATGTCTAGTAGATGGGACAGTCGGTCCGATCCGATAAGGGTGTAAGGACCCTAGACTCTAGGTTGACTGCCTAACCTAAGTACAAGAAGGCGTACCAAGATGCAATATCAACTCCGAACGACCCGGGGAAACACTCGACGATGGTAAGCCGGAGACCCTCTCGGTCCAGGTCCGAATAGACGGCGGAACAGTCATCGTGAAATAGCCTGAGGTGGCCGCTCACGATCAGTGACAGGTCTGACGTAGCGTCAGAAATCACGATCCTATACTCCGTTCAATCTTGTCTATGTTCGTTTGAAGGCCGTTGAAGCAAGCCGAGAAAACCCTTCAAAAAGTAATTGACTTTAAATAGGGTAGGGTGCGGAGCTAACCTTCGGGGCTGCGTAGCCCCGCAGGTCGTGACGGAGCGGAGAATCAACGAGGGTAGAATCGTCCGGTGAAGAGCGGTGCTGGGTGCCGAAGGTCTGACCTCACCGATAACCGACAAAGTCAATGCTGGTAGGCTGCACGGACAGGCGGGCGCTCCCGGTAGGCTGCAGGCTGAGCCTGCGCGCGCGGCAGGTTGTTGGAGATGGTAAGGCCCAAGCGCGGGCTGGTCCTCTGGCGGTAGAAGAAGGGGGGTGGGGGGAGAGGGGAACTTAGGTCACGTTGGGGTGAATGCGGGTGGGTCCCTGCACGGACGCCTTCTCCTCTCCTCTTAATTCTTCCTGTGACTATCTTGCTTTCAAGCTGTCAACCGGGATGTGCAGGTAGGTCTGAGGAGTGAGCTGACAGGATGGCGCGCGTGGGGGAGGGAGGGGAAAGTTCTCGACCGATGGGGTTTCGCCTCTTCGCCTTCATCAAAATCGTCACCAGGTATGGTGAAATCGCGATAGACGTCACGTTCACGTGCGGCGGCACCACGACGTTAAGGTGGGGGGTGGAAAAACTCATAGCAGGGTCTCGTCGGGTTGTCGGAATCATCACCCGCGGACGAGCGCGGATCAACTGCTGGAAAGGAGGGGGGGGGGGGGAAGATGATTCTCCTCTTCTCCTTGTCCTCTGTCTTCTATTTCTGTCTTCTTCGGGTTTCTCCTTGCGAGTTCTTCTTCCACGTCACGTCACCGCGAATAGGAGCGGGAATCACAGGCGAGAGCGCGTCGGTAGGCAGGGAATGAACTCATCAGGTGCAAGGGAAGGGAAAGGCTAGGTGGACAGGGCGGGAAACGTAAGGGCAAGAGTGGTTTTCCGAGGACCCTCAAGCCGATATAGTTTGTCGAGGGCCCTTCTTCATGTGGCGGATCGGGAGAGAGAGACGAGATACGAATGGGCTAAGGGAAGGTGGACCTACTTGAGGCCCTCTCCCTTAAGGGGTTTAAGTGTGCTTCCAAAGTAGAGACCCAAATAAACCCTAAAAGGGAAGAAGAAAAAAAGATATAAACACAAACACACACACATTATTGGGTCCGCTAACACACAAACGCGAGGCCCAATAATCCAACCAAAGAAAGAATCACCAAGGAACATATAGTGAGCGTGGGCTCACCGTCGTCACGGAGGTAGATGTCGTCTCGATGGCTAGGTTGTGTACCAAAAACCGGGCTCCTTCATCTTTCGTGCGTCGATCGGGGCTGGACTCGGACTATCGGTCTTTCCTGAGCTGATGGAGATGGGTCTCGCTCGCCATCAAACTACCTGGGGGAATAGCATGACAAGGGTACCCAGCGAAGAGCATCACTATCCTAACTGACTCTCATAATCTCTGAGTTGCGGGTCAGTTAGGTTAAAAGGGGGAGCGGAGAAAGAAGAGGTCGTTCTTGGTTTCCCGTCCAAGGAGGAGGTTGGCCTGGAGGACACAGCGGGGAAAAGAGCCTAAGATCGATTCGAGAGGCTTTCGAAGTGACGTCCCTGCTCATACTATGCAGTTCGGCGTTACGACGAGGCGTCGAAGTATAGTTAAGAGTTACTTTCTGCCTTTGTTTTCTTTTGGAACAATCATTTTGATCCATTTAGTTCATTTCTGTCAATTTAGATTTTATTTTCTACCATTTTCAAGATTAGTATCTTCTTATTTTTAGAAAGATTCGTAGAATTTAATTACAAATTACCTTTTGCAGTGAATGTATTCGTTTTCATTTTCTTTTATTTTCAGTGAATTAGCTCTTAATCAGTCTAAGATTAGGATTTACTAAAAGAGAAATAGGTTGGATTTTCTTTTCACAATATGTTACTCTCCTTAACTCTAATTCAGTCAATATCGGTAAGAGAAATCTTACTGTAAGCTTCAGATTTAGTTGGATTTAGAAGAGATTTATTAAAAAATATCTTAAACATGAAATAATTAGATATAAATCTTTCTCACTATTGTTTCTTTTCTGTTTAGGTTCAAGAGAGTTTGTAAGAGCGGATATAGTGAATATAGTTAAGTCATATCAGCATAATGAATCCCTTAGGGACCTAGTTTACCTAGGAAGAATAAAAAAAAACTAAAGACACAACAATATGATAAGTGAATATTAGAGGACCAAAGATAAAAACATTAAGAAAATAAGTGATGCATTGGAATAGGATTTATACGAGTAATGATCAGAGAAACATTCTTATAAAAATAAAAGAAAAGAAATGCAAAATTCCTTGTAATTCACTCCCTTTTAGATATCGGCCATAAGATTTAGTGGAAAACAAGAGCTACATAGTAGTATAACTGATTTTAGGTGTGCTGGAAGAATAATGCAAAAATGAGATAAGGATTAGTATTGCCTCCCTTGGATTTGACCCCTTACTGAGCTATAATTTGTAGAGATAAGAGATTAAGGGAAAATATTTATGATAAATCACATTGCATAAGCCCAATAAAGCCAATTACAATGACATAAGATTTACATCTTTATTTGGACTTATCAGATATTCAACCATTTAGAGATCGTGTGGATACCGCTAGAGGCTAGGCACTTGAACAACTTCAAGAACTCCTTTAAGATAACCTTGTATGTATGTTTTCTCGTTCATAATCGATGATAGGGTCATCTATTTTTGGTGCCTCAAAGTTTTCAAAATCCAATTCAATGTATTTCACTACATTCAATGTTTTGGTTAAAAATTTGAAAAGCTTATCGACCTCAAATCCCAACACATTGATGGCACCTCCCATGCACCATTGGCACCACATGACGTGCCCTTGCACTACCATTGTCAGCCAATGTCCTCCCCTACACCATTGACCTTACCCACCATCAGTACCTCTTGACATCACCTCTACGTTGAATTTCACAAGTCTTTGTACTATGATGAGACTCATAAAATTTTTTGGTAGATGCAATACATGTTAAAAGACCAAATGGCTCTACTTTCATAAGGTTTAGTTAGTAAGGTTCCATTATCACGTGGTTCGTCTAACAAAAATAAAATCTAATATTGGGAATATATGATCAGTTGTTCTTGAATCCAATATCTAGGAGTCATAATGAGATTGAGATGAAGATACATAACAATAAAGGGCATAAAATATTGAATTTACCTAATTGGCCAGCAACGTTGAACTGATGATTGAGCTTGATGAATTTAAAATATTTTGCATTTGCGACTGCAAGTTCTTCATCTATGGCATCTCCTCCAATTTTTACATTTTTTGAGGAGTATTTTTGGGAGCAATTCGAATTGAATGAGGAGATATAGTTAGGATAGGCGTTGCATTATCATTTGATGAGTTTGGATTAGTCATCCATTGATGTTCCTCTTGAGATATTTGTGGTTAACTAACCATGTGTACTTGATGTTGGAATATGAGGTTGATAAGCCTTCTAAATTTTCTATCAAAATATTGAATGTAGCGTTGAAGATATTGAATATATTGAATTGGATATTAAGGTTGAGAAAACATAGATGACCCTATTATCTAGTATGCGTGAGAAAACATACTTACATGATTCTCCTTAATGAGTTTTTGAAGCTATTCAAGTGTCTAGCCTCTAGTGGTATCCACCAAAAAAAGGTCTCCCTCATTGAAGTGGATAAGGTATCCTAATTTGCAAAGAGGCCTAGATCAAATTCAGCTTTATTTGAACTACAAGTGAGCTGGGATGAGAGTTTTGAATTCTTGTACACTCCTACCATAGTCAAAATGTTTGCGTAGTTGCACATAAGGCTATAGTGATCATCACGATGAACTTATCAAAGATAAGTCTTCTTCCTTTGATCGTGCTTGGAGCATACTCACATAGAAAAACCACAAGAATGATTGCCAGAAGTCTGATCTCCACACAACTGGCCATGATGGGGAAGCTATTGTAGAAAAGGTCGAGGTCTGCAAGAGTAGCAAGTTTAGGATCTATTTGACTCTAGTCAGGCTCTGCTTGAGTCATTCCCACTCGAAATCACACCCTTGAAGAAGAAAAACAAGAATGTATTGATGAAAATAGAAAATACACAACTTTTTGCACACTGCACGCGTACACATAAGACTCTTTATCTCTTCCTACGGAAAGCAAAAGTAACACAGTCTTTATAGGCCCAAAGGGCAGTTATGTATTTTAACTTCCTACGTGTCTACATGATCCACAACCAATCTTCTTAATCCAATGCTCAATCTTTACCCTCCTTAATTTTTGAAATGGCTCGAAACGTCTTTAGTTACGAGCTTTCGTTAAAAAAATTTCGGCTTGATGTATAGGAGGATCACTTCCCACATTCACCTCCCTGATCCTTCCTTCATCTTTCACACTTTTAATGCCAATCTACATGCTCATTTTCTCAAATTTGGTTCTTCACAAGGACTTTGTGAATATATTTCATAATTGATTATCAATGTTGACAAAAATTGATGAAATTATTCCTTACTCTACTGATGGCGAGCTGACCTCGTAAGGTGCACTCGACATCAGGCCGAATTCATCCTATCTTCCCGTCCTTTTACTTCGTATTTCCTTCCCTAAAACTTACAAGCCCTTTGTGTTTAGTGGACCCATTTATCTCCTCTCTCTCTCTCTCTCTCTCTTATTCCTTTTTCCCTTCTTAGGGTTCATTGGGCCTTTCTTTGGGGCCCAAATAAGCCCTAAACTAATGTGTGTGTGTGTGTCTTGTTTCATTTTTGGGCCATTCCTTTGGTCTGGGCCTCGAGTGGGCTTCCCCTCCCTTAGGGCCCATTTTGGGTCCTATTTATGGGAGGGAGAACTCCCCCAGAACCTAGAAGCGCCACATAAGAAATAGAAATGTAGTTTTTTTTAGCTAGTTTTTAGAAGATAGTTAGGGAGGGGAGGGAGAAGGACCGAAGGAAAAGACGAGGAGAGGGGAAGGTGAGCGAGAAGAGGATAACTCTAAGGAGAAGATCTCCAGCACTACTCTCGCGCAAACCCCTCATTCCATCGCGCGCCATTCACATCTTCGGGATGTCGTCGGGCAACCATGGTTGAGACATCATCATCAAATTCCTACAAAACTCTCTCTCTCCTGCGACTCCCGCCTCGACGTTTGAAGTAGAAATAGACACAAAACAAAGAGGGAAAGAGGGATATGCCTGCATCCGTGACTGTCGCTTGACGAGACTAAATCATATGATCGTTCAATGCACACGACTTAGTATCAAAACAAAGTCCTAAAATTACCAATTTATGATTAATCAAAGTAATTAATTAGTATAATGGTAATTAAGGGTCGAATCCACGGAGAATTAGGGAAATTTGAGAGATATATTTGAAATTTGGTCAAATTAGACGACGAATTGAGATTAGAAATTAGGCGTTTTAGTATATTAAGAAAGATAACTCAATTTCGAATCCACGGAATCAAAAATCAGATGATTTGGATAAGAATTCGAAGAGAAATTGAAGTTTGAAGTTTAGAGAGAAATTCGTTTCAAAAAACGATTAAAAACCAAAAATTAAACTAAATCTACGATGCTAAAAGTAAAGTTAACACTAAATGATGAAAGATTAAGATGAAATCACGCAACCTAACCCAAAGTAGCCTTCGAAATGATCCAATTAATCGCCGGATGCAAGGTTTTTCATTCTGAATTTTCGAAGATGAAAGTGGAGTTCAAGATGTGATTTCTTCCTTCTCCTTCGATCAAAGTTTGATTTCAAGCATTCAATTGAAGCGGAAACGAGTCAAGAACACTCTCGAACAAACGGTGCGCGATTTGGGTGGAGTATTCATGGAGAATTTGGGATTTAATCGCGAACCTGTTCTTCGTCGCGAAGAACCGTATTTGAAAAACGAAATCGAATCCACGTGTATAGGCACGGTAAAACCTAAAATTTTTTTGCATTTTTTAATTAAATTAAATATTTAAAAATCGAAATAAAAATCAAATAAATTCAGAAAAATTCCAAAAAATTGTAAAATTCATAACTTTCAAAATATTACTCCAAATTAATTCAAATTTATTTTGTTGGATTCAGAATTGAATAATCTATCATTTTAAAAGGTCAAATTATTAAAATAATAAGAGAATAAATTTATATTAATTTTATACATTTATGTATTATATAAAATAAATGTATATAAACACATAAATGTAAATAAAAGTCTTTTCTCTTATATTTTCATCTTTAAAACATGATTATGATCATAAATATAATTAGGATTAAAGATTATAATGTCTAATTATACATAATAACCCATAAATTGATGTATTTTAAGATCATAACATGAATTTATACAAAATGATAGAAATATGCTTAAAAGATGATAACATGTATATATTTGTAATGATTAATGCATTAATTTGCATTAATAACTATGTAATTACATGCATAAATAGCATGTTATCATCGCTCCACGCCGCCACAGTACCCTCGGAATCTCTCAATGACCTCATTTTGATTCCTTCTAGGACTGATTGTGGGTATTTATCATCGTCTCCCAGCTGTCGCTGAAGAGTGCCTATCATTGAGAGTGCGACGTGGCATCAACAACTTCTTTTAAGTTAGATCAAGAACAAGGAGAAGAAGAGAGGGGAGAACGAAGGTATTGCCGACGATCCATTTCTTCCTCAGCCGGGTGTCTTCTCCCTTCTCCCCCTTCCTCTCCAAAACGTCGTCAACGCATGCACTGGGGGTTAACGGTGAAAATTCCCTAATGAGATGGTGACACTGCTAAGGAGAGGGGGGGGGGGTGAATTAGTTTCTTTTTAATATTTATGTTTTTCTAATCCTTTTTGAATTTGTTGATTATCACTCAACTTTCTCACATCACTCGTACGCCTCATTTTTTGTACTGGACAGGGTATCCAAACCCCCCACGCCAGTCCCAAGAGGAGACAATCCTCCTAGAGTCACTCCTCACCTGGTTAATCCCCCAATAGCAACTACTAGGTGGCCGGGATAATCAGATCAAAGTTCTAACATGATCTTTCGATCTGACTCACTTACGCTCTCGATTAGTAACCTTACTACGCCGCCATCCTTCGGTACCCCTCCGCTCATCTCGTCCCCCGGGGCGACTCCCAAAGCTCTGAGCGCCGCTCCCTACTCTCTTTCGGGCTAGCTTGCCTATATAAAGTCACCAAGTCTTAGCACCAATCCACGTACGCACCAAGTAAGTCACTCGTCCCCGAGTTTGAGTAATCCTGCAAGGTGAAGAAAAAATGTACCTCGAGTTGACTTTCTAGTCAACTCCCTTGGTCCATCTCGACTCGCTACGTTTCCCAAGGAATCTCCCCCTTACCCTTGTGGGTAAGTACGACTCACCCAGAGTCAACACAAGGTACGATGGTATAACTAATTTTCCCTAGTTTGTAAATTAAACTTACAAACTAGAAAGCTATAAAGAGAATACTAAAGATTGAACCAATGATGACAATTATCAACAAACAATTTAAAAAATCAAAGAGGTAAGTTATATAAAGAACAACTGTTAAAATGAAAATAAATTAAAATAACTCCATGATGAGCTGATTTGTATGAGCCCTTGGCTCTGACTTTGACTTTGGCTTTGACCTTGACTTTGATTTTGAATTTGACTTTGATTTTGACTTGACTTTGACTTCTATAGTTGACTTTCACTTCATCCTTGACTTTGACTTTTACTTTGACCTGAAATATAACATTGATACACACATAACAACAACACTGCCTATACCTAGATCAACACTACCTATTCCTACACTGATATGTGCATGTATATCTTTAAATTACCAATAAAATTTTACCTAAAAATTTACCTTGAATATAGTCACCCTTAATTCTCACCTTGGTGGAGATTTATTCAATTCTCTTTCTAATCCAAAAAAAAACTCCTCAACAATGTAATGAATCAGGGAAAACAAAAAAATCAGAATAATAGTAGAGATTAAACTTGATTAATCTGTCCTTAAAAAGGAGGTGGAGATTAGACTAAAAAAATTGACTTAAAATAACAAAATTTAAACAAAAAAATTTGACAGAGTTATGTCTGAATTTTCTTCTAATGCACATATTCAAATGATCAATAAAATAGATATGACCTGCCAGATCTTGAAACAGGAAAAGTAGATATAAAACAAATAACAGATAAAAAAGATTTGATATGTAAAAAAATGAAATAGATAAGAATAGAAGATAAAGAAAACCGATAACAGATAAACGGCTGTTGAGATAAAAATCAAGAAACAAATAAAATAGAAGAAAAATAAAGCCGATAAAAGTGGAATCTAAACAAAAATACACCGAAATTAGGAAAACTGAAAATTAGAATCTAAAGAAGAATACAAAATTACGATGAAAGAAACTTGAGTTTTAAAAGAAACAAAACTGAAGCAAAGTGAAATTGAAATCAAATGGAGGTCGAAGACACAAGAAAGGAAAACAAAAATCAAGCGGAGGCCTAACACAATGATTTCCGTTACGTGCAGTTGCGGAGAACAAAAAGTGAGTGTCGACGGCTTGATCTTCAAGACTGCTGAGGACCACGATTGCTTCAAGAATTTCCTTTGTGATCGTGCACGCGAGGGAGGGTAGGACCGCCTTTCTTCTTTTATTATTCACTAAGGAGAGGAAACCTTTATTTTCACATGCGAGAGAGAGGGTGTCGTTTGATCCCTTTTTTTGATATATGTTTCGTGTTTTAGGGTGTATTCACAATTTAAAAGAAATAAAAGGAAATAGTTAGATAGTATTTAGTTAAGAAGTATCAATAATGAGAAATGAAGATATGTAAAATAAGAAGAAAAAAATACTAGTGGCAATAAGAAAATACAATAACATATTTAATCAATGAATGTTAATAATGATGTTTTAAAATGACGGTGATTTAAAATTAAGCATAGAAACCAGAGATGATAGGAATAACAGGGATAATCCTATCTTTAAAATTTCTTATTAAAATGTCTCAATGACAAATTAGATAAAAAAATATAATCTACAGCTTATTCTTAGCGGCGTCGGCTTTCCCGAAAGTCGAAGTGGGTCAATCACTCAAGCCGTCGGTACCCGCTTGAGTAAAAACCGCTAACACAAACATACCCTTTTCAAATCATTTTCATGAAAAGCTATTAATCAAAATATAAAAACTGCTTAATATAATATTTCATAAACATTCAGAGTGCACCAATATAAATTATCAAACTTAGATTCAACTTACAAACGAAAATTCATCTCAGTGGCACTCGTCTTCAGTAGATCTCCCACGTTGTCGTCAAGCTTCCCACTGGTCGCCGAGGAAGCCTCGATTGTCTTTTCCCGAAGATACCCACGACCTAGGGAGACCTGGTCCCTTGTTTGCGAAGGGAAGTTCCCTGCTCCCGCCGAGTGCCGTGAGTGCGCTTCCGCCGAGTGCCGTTCTGCGGGCATCAGACAAAGGGATAACGGTCTGGCAGTTCCGCGACCCTGCGGCATGGCCGCCTTCTCACTTCGTCCCCCCGAAACCCCCAGCAACCCTGCACTCAACCCCGCGTACCACCTGCCCGCACGCGCTCCACCTGGCACGTCACCTGCTCGTGCGCGATTCATGCACAACGCTTGCACAACGCCTGACTGGGTGCACTCCTGCCGTGTGACGTCACTGTGCAAATATCGCCTGCGCGCACTCGGCGATTCCGAGTCCGCGCGCTCTTCGAATTTTCGGTCTGCGCCCTCCCTGCGACTTCTGTAAGAACTCGGAGACTTTCGCTTGTGTGCACCCAACCTTTCCCGCTCGCACACGCGTTGGGCATACTACCTGACCGCGCGCGCACTGGGCAAACTCTTGCCGCACGCCCGCTCGTGCAATTGCTGCTGGCGCGCACCCGTTTACGACCACGACGCCGAGACGCCATCATCTGTGACCGTAGGAGTTGCAAAGATGCGTTACGCCATCTCCGAGGTTCTTTGGTATGCGGGCGCCCTCTTTCTGTGGACATATCCACACGCCGACTCCTGCGGATCTGCCGGGACGCGTCCAGGACTGACATTCGAGCGTAGTATTGCCCTTCTCTAGTTGACACTGCCTTAGCCGAGTCTCTTCCCCGCCACGACCCACTAGACACGTTGCTCTGAAGATTAGCTCCGCCCCCTCTACATTTTTAAGTTTGATTACCTTTTGAAATCCTTCCTCTACTCGACTCCACCACCCTTGAACGATCTTAGATAGGGTAGAACCGAATATAGGATTGAGAATTCTAACGCATACTTCAGGTCCGGCACCGAGCATGGGCTGCAGCCTTTGGATAACCCACGACGAGCGATTCAACGCCTTTGGACGTGGACCGAGAGGATCTCATCCTTTCCATCATTGTGAGTTTCCCCGGGTCACCTGAAATTGACTTCGCTTATCGGCACACCTATGTGAACTTAGGTTTGATACCACACTTAGAGTCTAGGACCTGCCTACCTATAAGCTAGGGTCGCATGCCCTAGCCACGATCCATCTTGATTACATTGATCACGCACAAGGGTTTCCTATCCTGTCTTGCATCATCTACACAATCTCTTACGAAGTGGAAACGAGTGTCAATTTGCTTTGTCCAAGCATGATACTCCCCATTTTTTCTCAACATATCAGTAAACTTATTGTTCAGTAGAATCTTCACAGGTTTCATCTCTATTCCTATTAATTCTCCAATCAGACGCTTTAGCCAAATACATTGACATGTATCAGAAGTGATGGAGATATATTCAACCTCACATGATGAAAGAACAATGTATTTTGTTTGTTGGAGCTCTATGTGTTTGACATATCTCCAAAAAGGAAAATCTGCCAAGAAGTGCTCTTTCCATCATGTTTGTTGATAAGATGCATATTTAACTCTTATTTTCATAATCATTTTCTGGTATTAATTCTTAATTTTAGTCTATAGGATGCATGTTATCATCTTAAAATGAAATTTTCTTCAATTTAATGCAAAATCACTTAATTCCACATTTTTCCATCATTTGAGCATTCTTGTGTTTTTAAGTGTGTTTGACCCTTTCAAGGGTCAAACCACTTATGTTTGATCTTAAAATTTTAGGTTTGAAATATTTTAGGATTTAAGTGATTGCATGAAGGTTTAAAAAGAGGAAGAAAAGAAGAAAAAAAGAGTTTAAGAGTTAAAGAGGAAATTAGCCTAGTTGACTCTAGAAAGTCAACTAGGAATTAATTCACTAATAGTTTTTCTTTCTATCTAATGTTTTATTTCAGGGCATAGATTTAAAGCTGATCAAATTCTTGATCCAATGAAGAAAATTTCAGTCAAAAAGGCCTTTTAAATTGAAAGTTATGAATTTCTTAAGTTTATATATTTTTCTAGATTTATTTTTATTTATCAGAATTTTTAAAGGCCAAAAAATTGCAAAAAAGGGTTTATTAAGTGCAAGACCTGCGCGGTGTTGATGTGCCAACGTGGACACATGTCAGCGCACCAGCCAGCCAATTGGACCGTCATAGACCCATGCATGCGCCTACGTGGCGCAATGGCTAAGTGGGTTGAGTGGATTGGGCTCACGGGTACAGTGGGCCCAGTATCGGGCATAGTAAGGGTGGCGTCATGGGCCCAGTGGGCGACACAAAGCGATAATGCTCTCTCCCCTTCTATAGGCAACAAGATACATTCCTTTCTTCCGTGTGGGACTAAATGATTCTTTATGTTTGCAGGCAATGTGGTAGCGCATGAAGTGTTGGATTAAAGCACGCGAATCGGCGCGCGTTGATTTGGTGGATTTTGGTTCACTAGAGCGCGATCATACACATGTGATGAATTCAGAACCATCGATCGCATTAGTGAAAGCTAATGGTAGCAATTTAATTTCACACTCGCCGAATCATGGAATGACACGCAGATGCTTGTGGGCGCATCGATGAAGATTGAACGTCAGAAATCAAGGATTAGTGGAGCCTATGTTGTAGGATCGTGATCCCACTTATCACGCGCTACGTGGCTTCATCTCAGCCGTCCAAGCTCTTTAAGCGAAACAAACGGCTCGGATTTAAATCGGGAAATTTCTTCTATAAATAGATGTTCTCTCTTACAGAAATATAACTCTTGATTAAGCGTGAAATTAACCATTTTGGAGGAAGATCTTGAGTTCTTCATAATTCTCTTGCGTTCTAGACTCAATCACTCATGAATTGAGGCAAGTAAATCACGAACATCGTGAGAAAGCGTTTGGAAATCGCCCCTTGAACGCAGAAAGTACTTCGAAGAAGGAATACGAGAAATTAACAGCAATCAAAGAAATTTGAGGCTCAATCCTCACGTCAATCGGGTTAGTGGTGTGATTTCTTTGTAATCCTCACTTTCTAGATAGTTTAGATTAGATTTAGATAGGTAATTAGAGTTTAAGAATTAGAATTTCTTCATTTTCGCCCAAATTTTGTCGCAAATTTTTGCTAATTTCTGAACAAAGATTTCTCCCTCATCTTCAGTCCAATTCAAACAAATTCCTTGTTCCATTAGCTTTCTGTGGATGTCTGATTCGAAAATTTTCATCAAGATTTAACCCTTCAATTTGTCTTTTGACCAACTATTGTTCAAAATCAATCCGAATTTGGGCGTTGACTATTGAGGACAATTATTACAAATATAGATGGTAAAATTTGACAATTTTGGTTTCTTTAGAATCATTTGATTGTAAGCTTTTTATGCATAGGTGAATTGCCAGATTTGGATATCGTTGGCTAGTCCATTTAAGGATTTTCACCAGAATCTCAATTTAAGTAATTTTCTATCTATTAATTTTCAATAAATCACAGTAAATCTAATTCTTCTCTAAAAATCATGATCTTTATATCAAAATTCTCCATTTTCTCTCTAGTTTCTAAAAATACAACTTTCATAATATTCTGTCACCTTTTTCTTCTCTGATTTTCTAGAAAGTCGAAGTATAGTAAAAGTTAATGCTTTGACTTTGACTTTTGACTTTTCTTCCCCAAATATTTTTCAAAATTCTAATTTCTTATTCTCTCATATAGTAGTACTCTTTCTATTGATAATATAGCATGTTTATTTCTTAAAACCCCTGATTAGACTTAAAGTTGACCAAGTCAACTCTTTCAATAAAAAGTCAACTGTGCTCTCTATGGATTCGACTTGATCGCATCGTTATACTTGTATTTCTAATTTTTAATCATCGTGAGTTTGAAATTATAAATATTGTTTGACCGGCGACCGTGTGTTTCAATGACCACACTAATTGTTCGTCATTTGTCTCCAGAAAAGTCACAATCAAATACCCACTAATTTGGCGTCATTCTTCTCCCTTCATATAGATAAGACCAAAGTTCACAATTCCTTTCACATACCTTCGTATTCGCCAGGCAAGCTTGACATGCTCTAGGGTAGGTTTCTCCATGAAACAACTCAAATACTCTACACTAAATATCATGAACGAACATGTATGAGTTAAGTACCTTAAACTTCCTAAGAGCATTCTGAAATTCAAATGAGTCTTCATAAACTTCTCCCACTTCTTTTAATTTCACATTAGCTTCTGTTGGTGTATATGTAGGATTGCACTCATTCATCTTGAATGTCTTTAAGATATTTTAAGCATAGGAAGCTTGACTTAGACAAATCCAATCTTCATCTTGAATCACTTCAATGCCCAAATAGGAAAATAGGCCTAGACTAGTCATCTTAAACCACTTCATCTATTCTTCTTTAAAATATCCAATAAAATCAAGATTTGTACCATTCATAATCAAATCATCCACATATACTCCAACCAATAGCCTTTTAACTTCGCTATGTTTTATGTATACACCACCTTGGTCATTTAAGCTCTTACAAAGCTTTACCTGTGAGAAACTTTGATCCAGCTTGAAATGCCAAAACCTAGTGGCTCTTTTAAGCCCGTACAAGGCCTTTTTGAGTTTCAAAACCCAATCCTTTTTCCCTTTTTCAATACATCCTTTAGGCTATTTCACAAAAATTTCTTCTTTAATGTCACCTATGAGGAAAGCATATTTAACATCAATATGATGTATCTCCCATCGTCCTTGTGCAGCTAATGCAATAAATATTGTGGTAGATTCAATTCTAGCTATAGGGGCATAATCCTCATCATAATCAATGCCGCACCTTTGTGAGTAGCCTTTCACCACTAGTTGTGCTTTATATCAGAAAATGTCACCTCTTGAGTTCATCTTGAATATCTTTAAGATATTTTTAGAACATGAAGCTTGACTTAGACAAATCCAATCTTCATCTTGAATCACTTCAATGCCCAAATAGGAAAATAGGCCTAGACCAGTCCTCTTAAACAACTTCATCAATTCTTCTTTAAAATATCCAATAAAATCAAGATTTGTGCCATTCATAATCAAATCATCCACATATACTCCAACCAATAGCCTTTTACCTTCGCTATGTTTTATGTATACACCACCTTGGTCATTTATGCTCTTACAAAGCTTTAACTGTGAGAAACTTTGATCCAGCTTGAAATGCCAAAACCTAGTGGCCTTTTTAAGCCCGTACAAGGCCTTTTTGAGTTTCAAAACCCAATCCTCTTTCCCTTTTTCAATACATCCTTTAGGTTATTTCACAAAAATTTCTTCTTTAATGTCACCTATGAGGAAAGCATATTTAACATTAATATGATGTGTCTCCCGTCGTCCTTGTGCAGCGAATGCAATAAATATTGTGGTAGATTCAATTCCAGATATAGGGTCATAATCCTCATCACAATCAATGCCGCACCTTTGTGAGTAGCCTTTCACCACTAGTTGTGCTTTATATCAGGAAATTTCACCTCTTGAGTTCATCTTGAATATCTTTAAGATATTTTTAGAACAGGAAGCTTGACTTAGACAAATCCAATCTTCATCTTGAATCACTTCAATGCCCAAATAGCCCAAATAGCCCAAATGCCCAAATAGGCCTAGACCAGTCATCTTAAACCACTTCATCAATTCTTCTTTAAAATATCCAATAAAATCAAGATTTGTACCATTCATAATCAAATCATCCACATATACTCCAACCAATTGCCTTTTACCTTCGCTATGTTTTATGTATACACCATCTTGGTCATTTAAGCTCTTACAAAGCTTTACCTGTGAGAAACTTTGATCCAGCTTGAAATGCCAAAACCTAGTGGCTTTTTTAAGCCCGTACAAGGCCTTTTTGAGTTTCAAAACCCAATCCTCTTTCCCTTTTTCAATACATCCATTAGGCTATTTCACAAAAATTTCTTCTTTAATGTCACCTATGAGGAAAGCATATTTAACATCAATATGATGTATCTCCCATCGTCCTTGTGCAGCTAATGCAATAAATATGGTGGTAGATTCAATTCTAGCTATAGGGGCATAATCCTCATCATAATCAATGCCGCACCTTTGTGAGTAGCCTTTCACCACTAGTTGTGCTTTATATCAAGAAATTTCACCTCTTGAGTTCATCTTGAATATCTTTAAGATATTTTTAGAACATGAAGCTTGACTTAGACAAATCCAATCTTCATCTTGAATCACTTCAATGCCCAAATAGGAAAATAGGCCTATGATAAAACATGATTATTAAAGCAAAATAAGGCATAAAACATTCTATTTATGTGCATGTTATCATACTTTGAGTGTATTTCTATGATTCCATGCAATTTCATGTTATAATCTCAAAATGTGTTAATTTAGGGTTAATTATGATGAATTAAAGATTAAAGATTTTATAACCTATCTTTACTTGAGATTATAAGTGGTTTTTAAAGTTAAATAATGAGAGAAATCATTTTTATGAACATTCATTTAATTTTCTAAAGTTAAAATCTTAAAAAAATGAATGTATTTTTGAAATAAGAATTAAATCTCTTGTTATTTAAATAATTTGAATTTTTAAATGATAGATAATTAAATTTCAGATCAAATGAAAGAAATTTGGATTAATTTGGAGTTGTATTTTGAAAGTTATGATTTTTACAATTTTTAGGGATTTTTTCTGATTTTATTTTCGATTTAAAAGGTTTAAAATAATTAAAAAAAATGAAAAAAAGGGGGATGATTTTTGCGCTGGTCCTATGTGGGTGCGACGTGGCACGCAAGGCCACGTGGCAGAGCCATGCAAGCCCACGTGAGCGCCTGCGTGGCGCGGAGGTGACACGTGGTAAATATTTATATTTATCTTATATAGTTTATAATATATAGCCTTCCGCTTATCAGAAGGGATTTATTAACCCTCATAACCGCCTCACCTTTTAAAAAAAAAGCTTCCCCTTAGTTTTACCGTGTGGGACTATGTTCCACACGTTTTGTTTTAAATGAAGGCCACGTGGAGCAACGATAGGCGTCGGATCAAAGGCGCATTGGAAATCCGCGTGTCGATCGTGTGGATGCGCGGACCACCGATCATTGATCGCGCACGTGCCTTTAAAACGGAGTTATAGTGGCCACGATTTAACACGCGGAAATGCATCACGATCGTCGGATCGTGATCCAACGGGCGCAGTTTGATGCATTTTAGAACGCACATCGCGAGGATTCATCTGGAGCATCCATCCGCGATCTAACGGCCACGACATGTTGATAACGGTTCGATTTGATGCATTTAATCTGGATCGTTGATGAGGATTAAACGCATCAATCGGACAGTTACGCCCAATTCGCCTATAAAATGAGGCGTTCTTCGACATTTGTAAGACATTCTTGGAGGATTTTGCTTAATTGACCTATCTACATGCATCTATCGATTCCGCGTCCACGGAGTGATTAAAAGTGAGATTTCGTCAATCAATCAAGGAGAATTTGTCTCTTGAACACCGATGTTCACGTTCGAATTTGCGGAATGAATAGCCGTCGATCCGGCGATCAATTGGATCGATTGGATCGTTATCTCGGGTTAGAAATCATGTTTTCCCTCTAATCTATCGTCATGTATCATCAATTTGTAATTTAGGATCATAATTTAGTTTAATTTAGTCTTTAATTTTGATTTATGTTCTTCCGATTTTCGGAAATTTCATCTCACTTCACTCTTTGATTTCTCCGCGATTACTAATCCAAATCGAGTGATTTTTTATTCCGTGGATACATCTTGGAGTTATCTTTCTAAATCTACCATTTTCCCTAATTTCTCACCTCAATTCATCGTCCAATTTGATCAATTTCTAAAAGATCTCTCGAAAATACCTTAATTCCCTGTGGATTCGACCCTTATTTACCATTATACCCTTCAATTCGATACATTTTCATCAAATTGGGAAGTTCAGAAATATTTTTGACACGAGACCGTGTGAAATCAACGACCTTGCGGTCCCGTCTCGTCAGCCTAGACCAGTCATCTTAAACAACTTCATCAATTCTTCTTTAAAATATCCAATAAAATCAAGATTTGTATTGTTAATAATCAAATCATCCACATATACTCCAACCAATAGCCTTTTACCTTCACTATGTTTTATGTACACACCACCTTGGTCATTTAAGCCGTTACGAAGCTTTAAGTGTGAGAAACTTTGATCCAGCTTGAAATGCCAAAACCTAGTGGCTTTTTTAAGCCCGTACAAGGCCTTTTTGAGTTTCAAAACCCAATCCTCTTTCCCTTTTTCAATACATCCTTTAGGTTATTTCACAAAAATTTCTTCTTTAATGTCACCTATGAGGAAAGCATATTTAACATCAATATGATGTATCTCCCATCGTCCTTGTGCAGCGAATGCAATAAATATGGTGGTAGATTCAATTCTAGCTATAGGGGCATAATCCTCATCATAATCAATGCCGCACCTTTGTGAGTAGCCTTTCACCACTAGTTGTGCTTTATATCATGAAATTTCACCTCTTGAGTTTTTCTTTACTTTGTAAACCCATTTAAGCCAAAGAGGCTTAGAATTTGGTGGAGGTTTGACAAGCTCCATGTCTTTTTTTCTAAAATAGCTTGAATTTCTTCCTCTATGTCTTTTTTCCACACTTCTTCCTTAACTGCTTCTTTGAACATAACTAGTTCTTCTAGAGAGGTGAAGCACTCTTTCATATTCAAATTTTTCTCCTAATATTTCTTGGATAGACCTATACCTACTTGAACCTTCATCTTCAAAATCATGAGTTTTTTGACTTTTGTCAACACTTCTTACTCTTGGGATTCCAGTCACACTTTCAGAAGCTTCCTTCACACTAATATGTTCACAATTCAAATCAGAACCAAATGAAAGTTTAAACTCACCTCCTTTTTCGTTGATCTTCTTGAAGTCCCAATTCCATCCTTTACTTTCTTCAAAATCACATCACTGGAAATATGTGGCTTGAATGTGACTGGATCCAAGCATCCATAGGACTTAGTGCCTAATTCAATGATGCACAACACCATTTTTTGACTTTGATCATCTAGTTTAGACAATCTCCCAATCAAAATCTTCACATGGATTAATGATCCAAAATTCCTCAAGTGCTCTATGTTTGGTTTTATCCATTCTACATCTTGTAAGAAGTAAATGTTCAAATGCTCTTAGTAGGGACTCGATTTAAGACATACACACAAGTACTCACTGCTTCTCCCCATAGTTCAAGAGGTAAGCATTTCTCTTTTAACATGCTTCTCACTAGATTCAGAATAGTTTATTTTTCCTCTCCCCAACGCTGTTATGCTGGGGAGTATAAAGAGATGTCAATGATCTCTTTATCTCTTGTTGACCACAAAATTCATTAAATTCATTAGAGGTAAATTCACCTCCACGATTTTTTAAAACCTTTCAATTTTACTCCCTTCTCAACTTTAGCCAATGCTTTGAATTTCTTAAAAACATTGAAAGCATCAAACTTGTCATTAAGAGAACCCACATCAATCTAGAAAAGTCATCCACAATAAAAAAAAACCTATTACTGCCAAGCGTTTGTGGTGTAATAGGCCTGAAAATATCCATCAGACTTGAGGCTGAGAAATTCGAACCAAGAAACATCTTCCTTCATTGCTTTCCATCAACACAATTATGACACAGGTAGACCTTCAACAGTGCCAAGTTTTGCCATTTCTTTAAATGAAATTAAAATTTAAATGGGCAAATCCTGTAATGCCACAGCCAAATAGTACCTTCTTCGTCTTTTGGCAAAATAAATAAGTCTCTATATCATGCTTCAACAAATAAAGTTTTTCTCCAATCTTCTTAACTTTAGTGATCTGTCTCCCTTTCTGGTTAATATAGTCAAGAGACCTCCATGTAAGATGGTTCTACAACCTTCACCATCGAATTTCCCAAGGCCAAGGATATTAACCTTCAAATTGGGTATGTATAACAAATTTTCAAATTTTAAAGGGTTACCATTTGCATATTTCACCAATATACTGCCTTTTCCTTCATAGTAGATGATGGAGCCATCTTTAAATTGCACAATAGTTCTTTGTCCCTCATCAAATACATGGAATAATTTTCTTTGACTTGTCATGTGACTGCTAGCCCCCATATCTAGGTACCACAAATCATCAGCGTTCATGTTTTTGCCAATTTATGGCAAGATTACTTCCCATTCTTTGTAAAAAATTTCCATAAGAAGAGTTGACGCTTCTTTTCTCTCTTCTTCAGTCAAATTCATAGTTTCTTCACTGTATTTTCTCTTTTGTTTTGGATTTCATCACTCATTAGCAAAATGTCCAATTTTTTTTACAATTATAGCACCTTACTTTGCTTTTTTCAAAGAGCTTTTTTCTTAGACTCCTTCTCATATTCAGTAGAGGTCCTCCCTCAACCTCTGCCGCTTACTCTTCCTCTACTTCGACCATGACCTTGCCCTCTTGAATACTGACCACCATTATCTTCTTTTGATTTCGTAAAAAAATTTTAGCCACCAAAGCTTGCTCCTCCTCTCTTGTTTCTTGTTCTTTAAGCCTCATCTCATGGACCTTCAAAGATCCTATAGCTTCCTCGAGTTTATAGAATTTAAATCACCAAATTGCTCTAAAGCGAGAGTGAGAGAATCATAACTTGAAGGCATGCATTGAAGAAGCTTAGACACTGATTCTTTCTCTTCCAAATCATCCCTCAAACTCCTTAATACTGATACTACCTTGGAAAAATGATGTGCGAAATCAGTCAGTCTTTCTTCCTTCTTCATGACGAGATTATTGAATTCTCATTTCAGACATCGCACTCTTGATTGAACTACTCGGTCAAGACCCACAATTAACACTCGGTAAAATCTCCTTGTTCTCCTTTCATTTGATTGAAAGTGCACGTCTATCTTTATTGAGATTAACTTGGTTCCATGCGCCACTTCCCATAAAGCTTGGGCCTCAGTATGAACTTCCATCTTCATAGACCAATGTCTGTGATTTGACTCACATAGTATCAAAGAAGGCACAAAAACCTCGATTTTTGGTACATCTTCATAAACTGGACTTTTCCCTACTTGCGACGACGACTCTGCTCTTCTCGTCGTCTTCCACAGCTCTCTAAATCTAATACAATGCTCTGATACCATTGATGAAAACAGAAGACGCAGAGCTTCGCACACCGCGAGCACACATAAGACTCTCTCTATCTCTGTATAGGGCAAGCAAAAGTAACAGTTTTTATAGGCCCAAAGGGCAGTTATGTATCTTATTTTCCTCCACGTGTCTGCACGCTTTCGTTTCAGCAGTTAGGACTTGATATACGGGAGGATCACTTCCCACAGCAAGAGGCTCCGCGGCGACTAGACTGAGGAATCTCAAGATGATACCCCAGCCTCCCGTGTATTCGAGAGCAATCTAAAGGCCGGAAGCAATGATTAGAGCCCCTTGAGTTGCCCTCATCATGTGCCTAAACCTCTCCTGATGGAGAGGAAGGATAGTACCGTTCGGGGAGTCGATAAGCTAATTCCTGTTGATGTCGAAGAACGTCCCCCAGCTGTTGATCACTACCGGGAGGCGGGTTCCAAAGTTTACTTGTATCATCGTGTTGATTCTAGCGACGAAGACTATCGTTTGTATAACTCTTGCTTCCTCAGCTCTTCCACCGCCCATCTATTGATCGAGGATGCTTGCGATGAAGACTACGATTCTCCTTGCTAGAAGCCAAGGAGAATCGCCTTCGCCCATCGACAAGGGCTCTTTTTGTAGTAATCTATGCCGGGCAATTACTCCTTCACCGGAAAGGGCTGGAAACCGTCTTGTTTGTTCGCCATTGTTGCGAGAGATCGACAGTCAGTGTGGTGAGCAATTCCCCTCCCCATATCGGTGTTAGTAGGAGCCAGAAGCCACCAGCACGAAGAGCGGAAGCAAGAACCCCTGCCAAAGTTCCCTCTGCACCGACTGCTCCTTCATTGAGAAGGGCAGGAAATAGTCTTGTTTGTTCGCCATTGTTGCGAGAGATCGAGAGGTAGGTAGACGTTGGGTGGGCAATTTCCCTCCACCCATTGTTGTCAGTAGGAGCCGGAAGCCATCAGCGAGAAGAGCGGAAGCAAGAACCCCTACCAGAGTTCCCTCCACACTGACTGCTCCTTTGATACCTCGAGGAACTATCTTAAAAATTCATAATCAAGTATGCCGTTCACTCGTAAGCTTTTCCCCATCTCGTTGCAAACAATATCACTTAGCTTCGTACAAAAAACTTGAGTTTCAAAAGTTTTTAGAGGTTGAGCCCTTCGGCTCCATAAATAGAAAGAAGAGTGCAAATGCAACCGACAGATCCAATAATGCTTCTGGGTGAAATTTCCTCCCCAAATTTCTTCTGTTAGAAGAAGGGGGGAAAAGGGGGATTCCTTCCCCCATCGGTGATCTGGAAGTGTCAGCAGCAAGAAGGAGGGAGGGGCAGTTCCCTCCCCCATCGGCCTCAATAGGAGGTATCGGACATAGAAGAGACCCATTTTCGTCTGATGCATCGGCAGGAGCAACAGGAGGGGAGGTCGGCTTCCCTCCCCAAATCGCGGCAAGCAGTATGTCTGCCTTAACATCCAAGGAAAAGATGACATTTTCCGAGGAAGATGTCTCTCCTCCCATCACCTCATGGATAAGAACGGTGCATGTCGCTCGCTCACAGTGACGCCAACATTCCGTCAAAGAAGAGGGCTCCCCATAGCCCTGGGGAGATGTCGTACACCTCCGAAGAGATGGAGCACAACTTGTTTATGGACTCCCTTCCCCACGAGTGTCTCTTGGAGATCTTCCATCGTAATTTTTTTTCTTTACCTGTGTCATCGATGATGACGATGATGACAAAGAAGAACAGAGAAGTAGTTGACTAGAGAAGTGTAGGGCAATGGAGGAGAAACCTCGACCTCCCTAGATGACGACAACTCCACAAAACCCTAAATCACATTCTTTCATATCGTATGGAAAAAAGGAATAGTTCATTGCGTTAAGAGAAGAGGCAGAATTACATAAGTTTGTGAAAGGGAGAGAAAGGAGAGGCCATTAATGGCCTGCCCAGAATGGGCGAGATGGCATCCTCTCACAGAAAATACAGAATTAGGGTCCAAGATTGAAAATAAATTGTCTTTGCTCTAAAGAAATATAAAAAAACTTAGTCTTTGCTCCATTTTTCAAATCAGCCATTTAGAAGAAATAGAGTATGAAATGATGATTCTGTCTATAAAATTTCTACGCCAAACTCTATCCAATTCAGAGCATTTATGGTAATTGGTCGTGCCTTAAATGATGCTTGATTGATTGCTAGCTATTGGATTTAAGTAGACCAAGCTCGCAGTGACCAAGATTCTGCCACGTGGCAGCCTCCAGTTTGCCATGATTTCTAAAAAAAGCCAGAGTGAAAGTCATCCATCCGATCTCCTCGTATTAAAGTCATGATGGCCATGAGTCTTGCTATAGTTTCCTCAAAAAAAAAAAAAAAGAAATGTGGGGATTATTCCATTTTCGCATGGACCACCACAAGGCAATAGAGTTGGACATGTGACAAGCTCCCATAGACCCATTCCATGGAATCAAATGGCTTCTAATTGGCTCTGCCCATTGGAGTGTTTTGCTGCTGCCATGTGTCTCGTAAAAAAAACCTATTATTCTCACATTGAAAATATAGAAAAGATATTTATGTTTAAAAGAAAGGCCCATTAAGATCATTTGATTGGTGTTTTACTCTAATGAACATTATTATCTACTAAATACTCCCCTAATTGCGACATGCAAGCCCTGACTATGTGCTGCGTGACAGTCTTATTGGGCCATGTGTGCACGTCGCTCGTTATTTCCATTTAAATTCATTAACAGGAAAAATAAGTTCATGCGCATATGTAATGATTAAGTTGATCTTGTGATAAACATTATTTTTATTTTATAACCGGAAAAATGCTTAGAAAATTCAAAATAATTCTGTAAAAATCAGAAAAATCCTTAGAAAACATAAAGTAATAATAAAAATCAGAGAAAATTCTGAAAAAAGTTGATGGCTATAAGATCAACTATACTCATTATATAAGTTAGATAAGGTAGTGTTATTTTTTTTCAAATATTTTGATATCCTTCTCTAATATCCTCAGAATAAGAATATTTTAAATATCTATTGAAAAACTAGTGATCGATGTAATGTGATCTTATTATTTACTGAAACATTATATATTCTCATGGAATTTTAATTTCATTTGGCTTATAGGCTATATAATATCCATCAAGAAACCCCTATTCTATCTCAATTAGGTGTTAACTTCTTGAGAACCCTCCACCATTTGAGATAATTCTCTTATGTGTTCTCTCTTAATGTTTCTCTTCTAATTTCTGAAGACATCCTCTCCTACATTTAAATTGATCGTTATCTTCTTAACCTTGTGACAAATTTAGAGGATTCCTCAAAATGATGTGGGTTCTCTCTCTCCTCCTAGAAGGAGTGTTGACTTTGTTTGATTGAGCGACACAATATACATAGTTTCTCATCTTTAAGGAATTACTTAGAAATAGTTTTCACTATCAATTAAAATCCACTTAGATCATAGTTTACCATCTTACATTGTGGAAATTAATATGTAAAGATTTTTAAAAATAAAGATAAAAATCACACAACTAATTCCCGATTGTTGGATTAGGTCTTCTCTCCTATTTTCTCGACTTTTTATAACATATCTTCAAGCATTTCTATCTTAATGACGTTCTTCTGGTGTATTAACACTTGATCATCATCCATAAACTCACCTAATTAGTGATTAAGACATTGAAAACCCATTAAAAAGTAAAAAAAAACTCATCATGTTCTTCTCATTTGATGCTCTTAGTCCTCGCTCTCCGAGAGGATCATGAGAAAATCATCGATTGCTGTAGGTAGACAACCACTTATTGCTTATCAGTAAGCTGGAGATGTACGTACAATCCTTATATGGGAGAAACCACCAAAGGAAGGCTCGTAGGCATTGGCGAGTGTTCACGAGTATCTTCAACAATTCATCGATTTCTTCATCAAAGGTAATTGTAAAAGATTTAGATATACTTGATTTCAATTTCATAGGACTTAATTTTTTTAGATGTACATTGTAAATTTATAGAGAATAAAAGTAGGCAGTTGAATAAATTGTGAAGATTGTAGGAGACAAATGAGGCTTTAGTTGATCACCGTGCGATTTTGTAGTCCTGGTTACAACGGTCGAATGACGACTTACCAAGCGTAGCCGGTTGATGACCTGGCAATGATTCGTCAATTCCACACTGATAGCATTTATAATGGGGGTAATCGCCCCATTTATCCCGTGTTTTGGGGTTTATTTCCATTTTATCCCGTGTTTTCAAACTTAGCCTAATCTATCCCGAATTTGTCAAATCAGCCCAATATATCCCGTGTTTGTCACATCAAGCCCGGTGTAATGTCGTGTACGGCCACGTCGGTGTGGAATCCACGTCGGATGCCACATCATCGCGGGAAGAATCTTCCCCGTTATTTCTTCGAGTGTCCTCTTCATATCTCCTGGTCGCGGGAAGAATCCTCCACCTCGTCCTCAACGACTCCGTCGATCTTGTAGAGGCTCTCGAAGGCCTTGACTCTGACGACGAGATCGAGTCCCTGCGCGTCGACCTGTTGGGGATAATCGAAGCCCTGGAGTTCCACAAGAAGACAGACGTCGCGCTATTCGTCTTCGAATGGGCCACAAAAAAGCATGGAATTGCCGAGCTCTTCGGATATTGCGAGAGAGGGTGCGGTCCGCGCGCTCCCGCCGTGATCAGCATTTTAGGCAAGGAGGGGCGCGTCTCCGATGCAGCTGCTCTTCTTCAGTCTCTCCGGAAAGAGGGTTGCCCTGTCGACGTTTACACTTACACTTCGCTCGTTTCGGCTTACGTGAGAAACGGGAGATACAGGGAAGCTCTCTATGTCGTTCAAGAAATGGAGGAAGACGACTGCAAGCCCACCATCATCACCTACAACATCATCCTCAACGTCTACGGGAAGCTCTCCATGCCACGGACGGAGATAGTTTCCGTGGTCGACTCCATGAAGAGAGAGGTATCTCCCCTGATCGGTACACTTATAATACGCTGATTAGCTGCTGCGGAGCGAGGGTCTTTATACGAGGGAAGCGAGATCGATTTTTGAGGAGATGAAGTCGGCTGGGTTTTTGGCCGGATAAGGTGACCTACAATGCGCTGCTGGATGTGTACGGAAATCGAGGAAGCACAAGGACGCTATAGGCTGTGTTGCGGGAGATGGAGGATGAAGGATTCTCTCCCACCATCGTGACGTACAATTCTTTGATCTCTGTGTACGCCAAGGACGGGATGCTCGACGAAGCCATGGAGCTCAAGGAGCAGATGAAATCCAGGGAATAAACCCGGACGTCGTTTCCTACACCACTCTTCTCTCGGGCTTCGAGAAAGCCCAGGCAAGGACGCGCTGGCCATGGAGATCTTCAAAAGAGATGAAGGCCCAAGGCTGTAAGCCGAATCCTGCACGTACAACGCGCTGATTAAAATGTACGGCAACCGGGGAAATTCCCACGAAATGATGCAAGTCTTCCGGGAGCTGAGCTCCGGGGGTTCGTCCCCGATATCGTCACTTGGAACACTCTACTCGCCGTCTTCGGTCTGAATGGAATGGACGACGAAGTCTCCGGGGTCTTTAAGGAGATGAAGAAGGCAGGGTTCATCCCGGAGAGAGACACGTACAACACGCTGATCAGCGCTTATAGTCGCTGCGGCGCGTTCGATCAAGCTATGGTGGTCTACAAAAGAATGATCGCCGCGGGAATTATGCCGGATCTCTCCACCTACAACGTCGTTCTCGCTGCTCTTGCTCGAGGAGGACTCTGGGAGCAAGCGGAGAAGATGACGAGAAGATAAACCTCCAACATCAGAAGAACTTCCCGCATTCCAACTCCCAATAAACTTTTTGATTCGGCTTAGATATTGTTTTTGATTAAGGAGAAGAAGAAATTATTTTCATATATGTGAACAAGAAAGTACCCGGCTTAAGAGACTCCTTTTTTTCGCATTAAAAACTACAATACTCGTAATTTTCGATAAGACAGGGACATTCATATTCTTCCCTTCATGATTACGTAAGTGCAGTTTACTCTTCTTAGATTCTTCCAGGGAGGGACGAGGAAAGGCGGTGGGGTAACCTATCCGTCAGCTCTGCCGGGCTCTTAACCCTACGACAGGGGACGGTCGGGTGCGAGAAACCCTACAAGCCGACGAAATAGCAGGGGAATGTGATCCACGGTATTCTACGGCAACCCAGCTCAAAAAGTCAAGCGCACTTTGGAGGGTCCGCCGCGACGGTCAAACTTCAGCACTTTGTGCCCCGTCGTCGGTCCCTCTTCTCCACCAGAGCGAGCGCGGTTTGCCGGGACCGGGCGTGGCCGCAAGTTGCGTGGGGACTTTCGGTTTCCCGGCCTCCCGGTCAACTCTCTCTGGCCACCCAGTAGGAACGGCCATGTGAAAAGTGAGCCCATCGAGGGCACGTCGTCAAAGCTCAAGACCACAGAGTTTGGGAAGACCAATCGATCTCTCTCTCTCTCTCCATAAATTTATCGCCCAATAACTGTTAATCTCTCTCTCAAGTCTCAATACTCATTCTCTAGTCTCTCCCCCGTCCCGATTATTGCTTTTCTCTCTTAGTTTCTCGCTCTCTCAATAACTGTCTCTCTCTCTCTCGAACAAAAGTTTCTCTGTCCTCTCGCTCTTTCTCCCAGCCTACCTCTCCCAAGAACAGTTTCTCTCTCTCTCGTAGCCGTCTACGTTGACGCGGGAACGATTTTTCTTGCGTTCATCAATTTACTGTGGGTTACGTAGAATTATCCATCTTAATTTAAGGGTACTTCAAGAATATCAAACGGCTAGAATTGATAGGCGAAAGACTCTTCCTTTCCGGCCTCACCAACACTAGAGAACGACTGCATCTCCTAGCCCCCCATTCAACAACAATCAGCGGAGGTCACGAGGAGATGAAGCTCCTCCTTACGCGGAATCCCCGAAGGCCATGTACCTTTCTCCTGGAATCTCCGCCGTCGATTCCTCATATCAATCACCATTCGCTCCGAGCGGTAGCGCCGCCATGCGAGAGCTCGTGGCGGCTGAGAATTTCCCTCTCAGGGAGGGCAATCCTGCCAATCTTCGACGTCCACGCCACTCAGTACTGCGACTTAGAAGACCCCAGGACGCGGAATCGTCGAGGAACGAAGATCTGCACCCGCGGGCTGGCTGGAAGATATTATACTCAGGGGGAACAACCTCCGAAACTCTCCAAACCTTCACCGACTTATCCAAACTCCCGCTGTACACGATCCATCGTAGATTCCCCATGAAGGGACCCCCGCCCTCCCGCTCAAGCTGCGAGACATTTTACCGGTCCCGTGTGCCCGCTCGAGTACGGAGAGGCAAATATGCACTCCCTCCTCTCTTCGCCACACGCATATCGTCTTGTCCGCGGAGCCGCTAAAAAAACCGAGACTACCCGCTGCCGCTAGACGAGTACCGCCATCTTGTGCCCTCTCAGAACTCCTCCATGTGAGAACTTCCCGTCTGCAATTCTCCCGGACTTTAAATGTTTTTATCCTAAGACCCCGAGTACGAAGACCCCTGATCTTCGTTCAAACTCAATGAAGAAACCGCGTCTCTGTGCCTTATCCACTGAGCATTCCTATGTCGGCGCACTTCGACGTAGTTACTAGGGTTCATGGAGCTCGGAGCAAGTGCTTGAAGGTGGGCATGGTGCCGATCCTCTTGTGCACTCTAGGGTTCTTTCCGGAGACTCTCCAAACCCCTAATCTTGCCGTCCTGGTGGCCGGTGAAGATGCGGTCGCCGGCGAGAATTATGGCTTTGACCAGCCCGCTAGTTGACTTGAACGCGGAGAACTCCGTCTCGGTTCTTCCACACGCGGATGTTCTTGCTGTCGGGAACCAGTGTGAGAAGATCTCCGGATGCGGCTAAGGAGTAGATATGGCCTTCTTCTCTCACTAGAGAGCCGATGAGGCCCGTGGCGGTAGAGAAGGTGCCGCTGTCGTCGGAGAATGGCATTAGTGGTGGGCCCAGGCTGGACCAGGGAGATTTCATGAAGGGTGAAGCTTGGGTCCATGGCGACATGTTGTAGGGAGAGCTGTCGCCGCTCATTGGGCTTATGTCGAAGTAGTACGCAGGGCTTGCTGCAGAGGCGGCGCTGACTCTCTCGGCGAAGTCGTCTTCTCCGTTGATCATCGAGGGATGGATGTTGGGTTCGGAGTGGAGGAGGTTGGAGAAGCGGCTGTGGCGGAAGAAGGCGCCCATTTCTTCTCTCATTGTCTAGAGAGAGAAAGAAGAGGTTGGGGGTGGGAGGGTGAAGAGAGAAAGCCGACTATTGGTTTGCGGCGATATTAAAGTGACCGCAGAAAAATCGACGGCCCGCGATGATGTGGCGTCCGACGTGGATTCCACGTCGACGTGGCCGTCCACGACAGTACACCGGGCGTGATGTGACAAACACGGGATATATTGGGCTGATTTGACAAATTCGGGATAGATTAGGCTAAGTTTGAAAACATGGGATAAAACGGAAATAAACCCCAAAACACGGGATAAATGGGGCGATTAACCCTTTATAATGTGGCAATGTTTTTTAAACTCTACAAGTGAGGTGGCATCGACATGTAAGCAAAATGATGACATGGAAGTGCCACGTAGGTGGAATCCGACGAGGCATGACACGTGGTGCCTAGGTTGATCGGCGGATGACGCCATCAACATGGCAAGCTGACATCAGCATGATGACAAGGGCCTTCATTTTTCTGCTCGGTTGGCCTTATCGTGGTTGCTGGCTCAAGGCTTGGCCCATACGAGTAAGAATTATTGGAGTCTCTGATTCAGCAACTACTCAGAGGCGAATTTATTCCCCATCGGTCCGATCACATCTTCTGTCCCCTAGCCTCTTCATGTAGAAGAAGATCGC
Source organism: Lemna minuta (assembly GCA_024174645.1). Taxonomy (NCBI): domain Eukaryota; kingdom Viridiplantae; phylum Streptophyta; class Magnoliopsida; order Alismatales; family Araceae; genus Lemna; species Lemna minuta. The sequence goes on along the minus strand of CM044101.1, from coordinate 7,398,941 downwards.
TAGAAAATAATTACTGAGAATACTGTGGGACGCCAAACCAGAGACAAGGTCACTGTCTTAGTTCTGGGCAGCAGAGAGAGCGAGAGAGAGGATTACAGCTTGGGAAATATAGAGAGAATCAGAGGCGGGAACGAGAGAAAGTAGAACAGAAATGGGGACTCGGGAGAAAGGAAGAAGAGTAATGGGCAGAAGACTAAAAACTAAATATGCAGTCAGTGGCGTGAAAATTATTTGTTTAATTTTGTGAAAGTATTTGAGCAATCCGAAGGTTTTATAGTCTGACCGGTCGGACTGGGCCAACCAATGGCGGAAAAATAAAGACCAGTGAAATGTCACTCCTTGTGGTCTTCGCGCAAGAAAGAGAGCCAAGTTGTCTTCCCGAAGGAGACATCATCACGGGAGAGGGGGAGAGCAAACTGTCAGCGCTATTTAAGTGACCTGCCTTTACTGGATCCAGACTGTAGAAAGAGAAAGTCGCGAAAAAGGGTGAACGAGATCCCATTTTTCCTAGTTCCTCCAGTTTTCTACTCACTCATGGAAGGTCTCGAGAAGATTTCTCGCGACGAGATCCCTCGCCACACCTCCAGGAAAGACTGTTGGATCGTCATACATGGAAAGGTACTCTTCTCTCTCTCGTGGGCCTTGCCAGTTCTTTTACTTTCCTCTCTCTACCCTTCTTTTCAATCTCTCCAGCCTCTCCTCGCTCTCTATCTCGCGGGTCTTGTCTCTCTTTCTTTCCTCTCTTTTTCTTTCTCGAAGTGGCCATCTCTTTTTCTCTAATTTGGAAGATCAGGTCTATGATGTGAGCAAATTCGTGGACGTACATCCGGGAGGTCATGATATGCTACTGCATGCATCGAGCATAGGAGATGCCACGCAGTTGTTCGAGGACGTGGGACACAGCTCCACGGCGAAGAGGAGGATGTCGAATTTTCTGATCGGGGAATTGGAGGGCTACGATCCTTTCAAGGTGAAGATCACGCGGCGGAGATCGGACGCTGTAATTGCGGCGGAGCTCAAGCAGATAACCTTCGGCCTGAAAGACTACGCCCTGCCTCTCTTCCTCTTGTTCGTCGCCATCGCGGCCTGGTTCTTTGATAAGAAGCCTACTCCCTGAGCTGCCTGATAAACTCTGAATTTCTGAAATTTCCCGGAATTTCTGGAGATCGTTTTCTTTATTTTTCTGGTTGAATTATGGTTGTGTAAGATAGTCAATTCATTCTCCGATTATCAGTCGAATGCAATTCATATGAATTGATGTCTGGAAGTCGGCATCAATTTTTCTTATCCCTCTCTCTCTCTCGCCAGCGAACAGTGGACTTTAGGCCCATTTCAATCGAACGAATGGAGGAGATAACGCCCAGCCTGAGGTGGCGACCGCCACGATTATTTCGATAGCACATCAAATTCAATGCTGGGAATTAATTTATAGCGACAGATTTTGTTTCACGCCTCCATTATTTATTCGCAGAGCCCACCACCATTTATCTCAGAATTCTTCTCTCTCTCCAACCCGGAAAACCCAGTTCAATCTGAAGTTTCGAAGAGATGAAAGAAAAAATTTTCGTATCCGACGAATGTCGGCCGAGACTTCTGTGGAAGAAGATGAGCTCTTTAAATGCACAACGCATGCGAAAGCAAATAAACCAACTCACCAACGACGGTGGAATTTCAGAATGCCGGCGTGGACATCAATAGGATCGCATTCCGCCGTCCCCATCACGTTAAAAGACCTCTTTAATGCATTCGGAATTCGTCTCTGTCAGATCTGGTTACGAGATATTTCGAAAATATTTATCCAGTATGGCCGATTTTCATCGATCGACATCGATCGATGTTGAGTCGATGCACCGATCGATCAAATTCAGCGAGAGAGAGAGGTGCTGCCTCTTCCGAAATTCAGAATCTAAATCCCTGTCTCGCCGGCAGAGCTCCATTTCCCCAGCGAGAGAGAGAGATAGAAGGGTTGCTGCCGGCAGGAGAGAGATAGAGACGAAGAGAAAGAGAGAGGGGTTGATGCCAGTGGAACTCCATTTCCGCCGGGAGAGAGAGGTTGCTCCCGGTAGAACTACATTTCTGCCGGGAGAGAGAGGGGTTGCTGCCGGCAGGAGAGAGAGATAGAGAGAGAAAGAGATAGGGAGAGTGCTGATGCTGGCGGACCTCCATTTCCGCCTGGGAGAGAGAGAGAAAGAGAGTGGGGTTGCTGCCATCTGAACTCCATGTCCCGGGAGAGAGAAAGGTTGACGTTATTCTGCAGGGAGAGAGAGAGAGTGGGGTTGCTACGGGCGGAAATCCGCCGTGAGATGTTTGGGGAAGAGAGAGGTTGGCAATCATGTCCATATGATCGTAAAACTTTACTAACTGCGAACCATCAGAACCTTAACCAAAAATGCCAACCTAAGCAGACCGATCGTTTTTTCCAACTGAAAGTCGGCCGTGCAAGAGAAGAAGCGTGACGTACATTAAATTCAATGCTTGGCATTAATTTCTTGCAGGAGAGTCTACAAATGACAGATTTAGGGTCTGCAAGCCTACCTTAGATGTGGCCGTCTTAGTTTTCAACCGAACTCTCTCTCTCTCTCTCACACAGACAATTCTGGATCTATTCGGAGTTCGGGTCAACAATCACGGTCTTTTACTCAAAATCGAACTTCTTCTCTCGCGGCAGTAACTGGAAAGGTAGAAATTCCTGAGGTCACCATCGTAGAAGAGATAACTCTTTCAGATTAAATTCAATTAAAAAGAGATCATTATGACGAAGATGACAGCTTTCCATTCTCTGGCTCTCTATTGTCCGTTTAAGATCCTTTTGATTTTTCTTTCCAGCGCATTTAATGGAATGGAAGACAAGTCGTAGAAGGAACCATTCGTTTGATCCTTCTACTACCAACCTGTTTCTCAACTCTCTCCTCTTTCTCTGTTCTATTGAATGGAAGGGTTAATCCCCGATATCTTTAGGACAATGAAGCGTCGGATTTTCATGGATGACGAAGGAAATTTTGTCCGGAATCGCAATGGACTGAACAAGAAGTTGAGGCGAGAGTAGAAGATAAAAGTCTGTTTCGGATTAAGTCGATAATTCTCTCACTTTCTGATTCAATCTCTTGAAGATCAGTTGTAGAGAATGGAAATTTGGCTGCAACTCTGTGTTATGGGGTGCGTTGGAGAAATCGAAGCGATATAAGATCTACTGCCGCATGAATTGCACAAAATTTGGATACATAAGTGATTGGAGTCCCTCAACCCTAGTGTCTAACCGGGATCCTATCTGTGTGTGTATGGACAACTGACTCTGGAGAGAGAGAGAGAGAGAGTCACGATAGACGGAGAGCCATCTGCTGAAGGAGCATCCTTTTCTGAGAGGCATTGATAACGCCATTGCTCTGGGCATTCACCAACACATCTGTCATTATAGCCGCCACATGCCCGGTCGGCTCTTCAGAAGCCTTCCTCAGCATGAACGCCTGAAAGTCAACGGGCCCTCAGTTTCTCGGAACTCCTTTAAAAGTCAACACGTTGTTGTCCATGATGACTGATCTCCAGACTCCCCGGTTGCTGTATCCACGGCTCTCCGTCAATCTGAACAGGGTATGGGTTATGAATGTTGACTTTTATTTTTCTACCTTGGGCCAGTCTTGTAGCTCGAGAAAGTCCAACCTGTTGATGACGACCATATCTAGAGGTCAAAACCATGAATATGAGAGTGCTACTATATACTTTCATATATTTTATACCTGAAGCTTTCCTAGCTGCCAAGTTCCAGAGATACACACAATTTCTAGGGTTTTATCATGCATTGACTGCAAGTCAAAGTCGTCATCATGGTCGTGGCCATTCTGCCAAAGGTCTACACCACCCATGTAGCTCCCGATGTTGAGTACAATGATGCCTTCTGAATCCTGACGAGAGAAAAATTACTTGAATAATTTTCAGAACTCTACTAACAAATTAAAATAGAAAATTAATAAATAGGAAAATTCACCTCTGGGATTTTAATCTCACGACCATCAACTTCAAGGCTGACTTGCCATGGAAGATCAGCACATGTTCGGTCAACAATATCCTTCGCCCCTTCTTTGGCATATCGAAGCTTATTCACAAACTGCCGTGTTTCAAATTGATGAGTATTACTATTTTATTATGCTAAATAATATGGGTGTAAATCAAAAGGCACACCTGACTGGAAAACTTTTCCGGGTTCTCCTCTCTCATCACATGGAACTCATAGGCTACCTTTGCATCACAACCAATACCTGTAAATAAATATACAAGGAAATACTTAATTATTAATTTACAAAAATAATCAACATAAACAAAAATTATGACCTCAATAGTACCTAGATAGTTCATCATGAACTTCTCTTTGCAAGGATTAGATCTATTATCCTCACTGATGGAAACATTCCATCGATCAAGCATTGTAACTGCAGCACAATCTATATCTTGGAGCATAGATGATAATCCACCTTGACTGTTGAAGGAAGAAAGTCCACCGCCCCATCGAAGAACTCTAGATAAGTCATTTCCAGTTCCAAGAGGAAGAATTGCCACTGGAGGAGGAGAATCAAAGTTCATTCGTTCGATGGCATCGAGGACCCAAGCCACTGTCCCGTCTCCTCCACAGACAAGAACCCTAAAATAGTGTACATCTCGAAATAACTCCAGACCAGCCTCGGGTCCATGGGAGGAACTCAATTCAAATACCTGATAAATATAATTTAACAAAGAGAAATATGAATAATTAGATTTGAAAGAACATTGATAGTCATTTTTAAGGGTAGTTGTTATGGCATTCTTATCCTATTGGTAGGGTCAAGTAGGCTTCAGGAGTGGAATACTCAAAATCATCAGATTGATTTATTAATTTATTTATACCCAGGAGCCTTATGATTGATTGATCCTAAGGAGCGAGTAAGATTGAGACACTTTGAATCTGAGCTTTTGGATCTGTCTTCAAAAGGTTTTGACACTGGGGATGGAAAATGTACCTCATCAGAGAGAGACTAGAGAGATAGCAAAATGCATTTGACCCACTTTTTAAGAATCTCAGAGACATATAGAAGCTATCCACACCTGGATATAGAAATCAGGGGAGACAAGTGGTCATTACCATCACAATCATCACTGGATTGTGATTCGAATTTATCCCTGAAGCCTACAGCCAAGGTGGGGAACACCTCAAACTCTACAGAATTAAACTGATCTCTCTATCTCAATGATCTGGAAACAGCATGGAAACTCATAACTGTGTAAATGGATAACTCACAAGCTCGTACCTGGACTGGATTCAATAGAATGTTCAATTTCTGACGAAGGGAAGCCCCATACTGTCCACCACTCTTGACATTGATGAAAACAAGCAGCGGCCTTGAATCCTTGGGCAAGTTCACAAGGGCATACTTCATTGAATTAAGAGAAACATTGTGTTCTTTAACACTCAAAAAGCTGTTGACTTGCTTCACAGGGTACTGATCACTCTTCAATGGTTTCACAAGAGCAGCCAGCCAGCTAAAAAATATTACAGTGTAAGAATTTTCCTTCAACTTTCCATTCTGAATGACAATATTTTTGCTTCTTCGGGACCTCCTTATGCGACGCCGAACCGAAGAAGCAATGATCTCTCTTTGGCTAACTTCTCTCACATTGAGCGGAGAGAGAATCAGTTTTCTGAGAGGACCAAGATCACAGACATCTCCTCTATCTCTCAGCAACTTTTTGTGGCAATTGACATGAATTGAATGTTGACACCATAGACAATGCCATACAGGCGAGGCTCCGAGGATGGGTAGGCCACATGGATCATCACAGTAATAACAGAAAGAAGGGCTGTCTAAGTCATCATCAACATCTATCGGTCTCTCTGTCCAGTGATGAAGCAAATCAGTCACACCCGCTTGCGAGATGCATTTGCAATCCTTGGTGGCAGATGGAGAGCAGTGATAATGGGCCGCAGATGCACAAATAGAGCAACAAAGAACAGGGAAACTGTGTACACTGTCTGAGAGTAATGACTTCAGGCAAACACAACAATTAGATTGCTGGCCACTTAGTGAAAAATCTTCTGCCCAAATGTGGCGAGAAATTGGAATATTGAACTTCTTGAAGACCCTTTTCTTTGCTCGTGCAGCGGCCTTAATCCACTTGCCTGACATTCTTCGATGCCAATTTTGGATTGCGTAGATTATTACAATAAGGCCGGTGAGTCCAAAGATCCACATCACCAAAATGAGAGGAGCAGATGGCGCCATCTTCTAACAGTATTGAAGGATGAGGGATTCGTATAGGCAACTTACGAAGAAAATCTTTTGGGTTTCGCCTGTGGATTTCATCTGAGAAGCAAGAGAGAAAATTAAGTCAATCATAAATGAGGACACGAAGATGGATGTTTGTTAACAACCTCTTTTTACGATTTCGCCAATTCAGTTTGATGATCATAGAGTATCAATAACACAAGAAATGGTGGCAGAATCGAAGGAAAAGATAAACAATGACGAAAAGAAAAGATGCACCCATTAGAATACAACGAAAACAGAATCACAATAAGGGACGCAGAGAAAAAAAAGAGGCCGACATTGACAGATCACCCCCAATTCGAGGCGCCATTACGAGAAACAAGCGAAATCGGTTTCGCGCAGGAAACTGAACAAACAGAACGTTAAAGATTCACCTGAAGAAAAATCACCGACAGAGCTAGATCTCACGCTCGGAGCTTCTTCTGCATTTTACCCTTCCCTTAAGGCTATCTTGACGGGAAAGTCTACCAAGGAAGAGACGCGATACTTTTCTGCCGACCTCTCTAACAACGCTTATTCCACTCGTGCCCAAGTCTTCTTCAATTGTAGATTCCGCCGGCGAATAAAGTCAGCGTCGGCAGAATGTGAAGTAGTAAAGAAGCAGAAAAGATAGAAGAGAGAGAGAATTGCGGAAAGTTGGACTAGGGAAAGTTAGCTCCCATCGTCGAAGAAAGTCGCCATCGCCTTTAAAATTCCGAGCCAAAGTCAAACGCCGGTGCGACGGCCGCCGACCGCCAACGAACTGCGTGCCGGGTCTTCCCCGCGGGTCACCAACATACCAAATCACCCTTAATAAATCGCAACTTGACGAAAATGACTCACTGAAATGTATTTAGCTTACCCCACATATGCAAAGCTGACACAACATGAGGGAAAAAGTCGCAGACGAGAGACGACCGACTATGCACATGTTTTTCTCTGGGCCCACTCACCAAGAACTGAAAGATCCAGCTGGGACTGGGTCGCCTGAATTCGCCGGGCGTCCTTTTTAGAAGAGTGTTTGAAATCGTAGAGCGGAATCACGTCTGAAAATCTCCTCATTGCTTCCTTACAATGCCAAGTTCCGGAATGACGATGGCAGGTTCCGGAAAGGGTGTGATTTGTTGGCTGTCGACCTACTCTAATGGCATCACTAGTTGGTGGTAACATACGTCCTAAAGGGGACGCAGAACAAATGAGTTTATGAACGAGGGATGAGTTGTAGAGGTACGAAGAAGACGTGGAGAGTGAGATCCTCCACGGGGTTCCTGACACCGATCAGCCTGTGTTTTCCTAGCTTTCCAGGTCCCTCGCCATAGGGGGTGCCGATCGTAGAGCTGGAGTTGATCTGTCACTCAACTATGGTCAAGGAATCAATGCCATCTACCGCATTGATGGTAAACCACTGTCTTTGGTGACTATAACACTACATCTCACCACAACAATTCAGCTTGCATATCCCATGAATCTTCAAAATACAATGACGGGTCTTCTTGTATACTCTATGCCTTCATTTTATGCTTACAAGCGCATTTATTTTGAATGTAAGCATGTATAATGAGTAAAATATATGTTACAAAGAAGATGCAAAAAGATTTGAAATAAGCAAAAAAATTTACAAGATGCGAAACATTTCAAAAATTTTATGCAATTAAATATAAATAAAACATTTAAAATTTCTAGTTTTTACAGGGCTCTCATCCCTACTTAAATATTTTATCATCCTCAGTAAAACAATCATGCTCAAGAGGATTGATAACATGTAATTTCATGCATTAATATTATAAGCAAAAAAATTAGGAGATGTGAAACATTTCAAAATTTTTATGCAATTTAATATAAATTTAACTTTTAAAATTTCAAGTTTTTCTAGGGCTCTCATCCCTACTTAAAGATTTTATCATCCTCAGTAAACACAATCATGCTCAAGACGATAGATAACATGTAATTTCATGCATTAATATTAAACATTTTATGCTTTTCTTCTTAAAAAATATAACCATAAATGCATATTATCATGAATTAAAATGATCAACTTGATCATTCTAATGTTTAAAGTACATTCTTGATTTTTCATCAATTGATAATATTTTAAGATCGTTTAATGACTTTGATTCATCAAGAAGATAATCTTATTTTTTATAAAATAAAATTTGTAGCTATTTCCCATTTAAAATGCCTTTATTGACATGAAAATAACTAAGAATGTATTTTACCATAAATTTTAGTGAATAAATTTATTTCTAAGAGGAAGTTGACATTTTTCTATATTTTTAAGAATTTTTGGAACTTATAGAATTTAAAATCATTAATAAACGATATTTTTTATAATAAGAAAGTAAATAAATAATAAAATTAAATATAAAAAAGAGAGAGAAAACCCTCACTCCCTCTCTCTCTCTCTCTCTCTCTCTCTCTCTGCCACCCTATCTCCCATGATGGAAACAATTTCCGTTGCGCGAGGAGAGGCACGCCTCCTCCCGTGCCCTCTCCTCCTCCTCCTCCTCTTCTCTACTCGTTTCCCCACTCCCTTCTTCCTGTGCACGTGCATATGCATGCTCCCGTGAGGGAGAGAAAATTTTCTCCCCCTGTCTTCCTCTCCTCCTCCTCCACTTCTCTACTTGTTTCCCCACTCCCTTCTTCCCGTGCACGTGCACATGCATGCTCCCGTGAGGGAGAGAAAATTTTCTTCCCCCTGTCTTCCCTCTCCTCCTCCTCCACTTCTCTACTCGTTTCCCCACTCCCTTCTTCCTGTGCACGTGCACATGCATGCTCCGTGAGGGAGAGAAAATTTTCTCCCCCTGTCTTCCTCTCCTCCTCCACTTCGATGCTCTCCTCCACTTTGATCGATTCATTTCACTTCCCTTGTATATTTTCTTGTTTTCATCAATCATCTATGATTTATTAATCTAAAAAGTACAAAAATATTCCTTGATTTCAAAATTTTAACCTTTCTCTCCTTGAGGATTTGACCTGAAATCACCACTTTTCTAAATTTCAAAATTAAATTCAAAGAGTTGACTATAATTTTTGATACGTGAACTTGCACATTCAACGACCATGATTTTACGTTTATCAATGATCATGTAATCGATAGAGATACATGAAATTAAAATGATATAAATTACAAAAAAAGTGGGCTTAAAAAAATATTGATCTAGTTATGACATATTTACATCAATATTCTATTCTTAGACATCTCCTCTCTCTATTCTCTTATGACCTTGGGCAGCTAAACAGGAAAGAAAACAAAAAACAAATATACAATATTGATGCAAAATAATGTTGGGTTGCCTCCCAATAGGTGCTCAATTTAACGTCTTCAACTAGAAGTAGCCAGAGTAATTCTTAAGATTGGTATAAAGTTGATGTCAATATCAAATCCTTAGTTGTCTCCATGGGCAGATGCGTATCAATTCTTTCCTTAAGTGTGGGTGGTTTGGACTTCTCATAAAAAATTAGAAGTGATCCATTTTCAAATGATTCTAGAACCCCATATATGTTGTCCCGCCATGAGCATAGTTTCCTTGGGAACAACTTCAGATGATAATTATTGACGTAATGTGATCATGCACTCTATGAATACACACATCTACACGTCAAAATTAAAACCAAAATCACTTAAATTCAAGATTAATTAGGATTAATTTAGTATAGAGGTAAATAAGGGTCAAATCCACAGAGAATTAGCGTGCATTCTTGAGATATTTTTAAATTCGATCAAGCTAGATGATGAACAAAGATGATAAATTAAGAAAAAATATTTGGAAAGAGTATGCGAAGATCTATATCCATGGAATAAAAAATCACTCAAATTGGATCTATATCCATGGAGAAAACAAGGAGTGAATTTAGGGAGAGAAAATAATAAAAATTATTAAAATTCACCCAATCTAAGCTTTGAAATTAAACTCTAAGGCTAAAAGATCAAAGATTAGGAGGAAAACATAAAATCCAACCCATAACTATGCTCAAATTGATCCGATTAATCTCCATATTAAGGTTTTTCATTCGGCGATCTATTACTCCATTCTATTTGTCGCCTTGTCTAGGGATCTCCATGATTGCTACACCATCTACTACGTCAGTCCTTGTTTATCTCTAATAATTTTTTTACTCCACCATTACTGTGATGCATACTCTTATCTCTTTGTTCTGCATGTGCCTCACTAATTTGTCTACTCCTTTGGTTATCACTTTTATGATATTAGACTCCACTCTATCATCATTGGTGAGCTAGATTTTGAGATATTTTTAATAATTGATTTGGATCAATTTCATCCAATAATATTTATAATTCCTCACTCTGTATAATGATAAAGTAAGGGTCAAATCTTCAATTAGCCTAGGTAGTGAGATTAGTAATTTTTATGGAGCAAAGACACTATTATAGGGAAAATAACAATAGAAGTGATTTCAAAGAAACATGGAAGGATGAAGAAATGGAATATGGTATGAAAGAAATTATATATATATATATATATATATATATATATATATATATATATATATATATGAGAAACAATGAGAAAAAAGATTGAGAATGAAATGATGGAATGGAGAGATGAGAGCAATGGGATAACATATCATAGAAGAATGTTGAAAAAAATGAGGAAATCTGGTAATGATAAGAGATTGTTTGAAGAAAAGAGAAAAAAATGTAGCATCTAAAAAGGGAAATAGGGTTTAGAATATCAATGGAAGGGATTAAAAGAGATAATCATATCTAAATCCTCACACAAACACTAGTTTTGATGTCAGTCCTAAGTTGGGCAATGCTAAACTCATTACAATCTTGATCCTTTGCTTGATCTTACCTCCATGATAAACTCAAGCATTAAACAATGTCAAGCTTGCTCAAAGACTCTCATTTTCCTTCTAGTATTTTGATGCTAAGAGAGAACAAAAAAAAATAAAAAATGAAGAAGAAGATTCTTTTATATGTTAGGTTTAGAGGTTCCCTTAGATTAATGATCGAGATTGTCTTTTTGGGTGCCAAAAAATGAATGGTGGAGATTAGATCCATATTTGATGACCATAACCAATTGCTAAGAATTTTGAAGGGTAGCTCTTAAAGAGTTGGGCCCCATAACCACCTCCTAAGGAAGTGGGGTGACCACTCTCTAAGAGGTGGTAACCTTACCATTTCCCTAAAGAGGTGGGCTTACCCCTCTCTTCTCCTATAAATATAGATTCTTCCTAAAAGATAAGAAATATATAAATTGATTAATAATAAATAAAAGAGAAACCATTTGACCTCTTTGGTCCTTCAAGAATGCCTTTGACTACCTTTGACTTTTCAAGAATCACTTTTATCATCATTGACATCCAAGAAAAAGAGAGTGACTAGTCCCCTAAAAAGGTGGAATGGGTTGACCCTACCTAAGAAGGTGATTGAAAAACCTCCTAAAAGGTTGAAAGGTTTGACCAAACTCCCAAAGAAGGTGATTAACGAATCAAGACCACGAGGACGTTGAAAACACATGGTCAAGAGTCAAAACAATTACCAAACTCACCAATTTTATCAAATAATCACTAATTGAATAGTATAGTGGTGAATAAGGGTCGAATCCGTGGAGAATTAAGGTAATTTTGAGGGATATTTTGAATTCGATCAAATCGGACGATGAAATGTGGATATAAATTAGGAATTTTGATATTTTTGGAAAGAAGACTCAAAAATGAATCCACTAAATTTGGATCAAAGATTTGCGGAGAAATCATCGAGTGGACAAGAGAGAAATTTTTAAAAAAATAAAATCACGAAAAACCAAAATTAAAATTAAATTTGACTCAAATTATGATTCAAAATTGAAATCTAAAGCTATACGAAGGAAGATTAGGATGAAACATGATCTCTAACCCAAGATTGCGCTCGAATTAATCTAATTACTCGCCAGATTAAAGGCTTTTTATTCCCAAATTTGAAAAATGATCGCTGATGTTCAAGAGCCGATTTCTTCCTATTCTCTCAAGGAAATCTCACTTTCAAGCAATCCGTGGATGCGGAAATTGATCTAGAATCGATTGGAAACAAGAGATTTACGGGATTTGGTATCTAAACAGTTCGATTACTCAAATTTTCCTGGAATGCTTTACAATGTCGAGGAACATCTCAATTTATAGGGTGAATTGGGTGTAACCGTCCGATCGAGCATATAATCTTCGATCAACGGCTCAGATGAAACACACGATTGTGAATCATTACAATTAAGTCATGGTCGTTGAATCTCTGATGGACCGTCAAGATGATGCCCGTCGTGCGCGTTATAAGTAACGCATTGAACCACCGTCGTTTGATCTCGATCAGACTCTCCCGATGCATTTTGTTGGTTTTAATCTCAGCCGTTATAACACCTCAAATCGACGACTGAGATTAAATCATTTTAAAATGATTCATCGGCGAATCAGATTGCGCCACGTACCCCCGTCTTTAAGTGACGATCAACGATCACAATAAAACGCGCAATCTGACGCTCCACACTGTGCCACATCACCTGCGCACTTATAAAATTGATTTTAAATTAAATAAATCAATTTTAAATTCATAAAAATTCAGAAAAATCCTAAAAAAATCATTAAAAATTTAGGAAAATTTAGAAAAAATCCCTAAAAATGAGAAAATTCACAACTTTCAAAATATAACTCCAAATTAATCTAAATTTATTTCATTGGATCAGAAATTAAATTATCTATCATTCTAAAAATTCAAAGTTAATAAATAACAAGAGAATAAATTTCTATTTTTAAAATACACTCATTTTTTTGAGATTTTAAAACTTAGAAAAATATATGAGTGTATATAAAATGATTTCTCTTATTATTTAACCTCAAAAACTAATTATAATCTCAAGTAAATATGGGTTATGAAAATATTATCCTTAATTCATCATAATCAACCCTAAATTAATGCATTTTGATATAATAATGACTTTTTCGTAGAATGTTAGATAAATACTAAAAAATATGATAACATGCAGTAGAATGGAATGATTTATGCCTTAATTTGTATTAATAATCATGTATTTTCATGTTTAATTAGCATGTTATCAACCAACCTCCTAAAAATGTGACAAGGTTTGACCAACCTCATAAAAAGGTGGAAAGGCTTGATCATCCTCCTAAAAAGGCAGAAAGGGTTGACCAACTTCCTAATAGATATTACGTGACCTTTAAGCTAATCTGATGTAGGATATTTCTAAAATGGATAATATTCCTACAAATTAGGGAGGATCTATGAATGATATCACTAGGAAGTGAATTTATAAATCAGTGGAGATATATTTCAAGGATATAAGGTTATAAGAAGATTTTAGTAGAGACGATAATAGGAATAATAAGATAAGAGAAGAGAATAAAGGAAGAGATTAAGAGCAGAAATAAGAGAGAGGTTGTGAATAGATATAGAGGTAATAATATAGAGGAATAGAAGAGTGATGAAATAGATACGAGGTAAGAACAGATTAGTTAGAGGAGAGATTTAAGAAGAGTGAATAATGATGGACTTATGATATTATTAAGCGAACTATAGATCACGGTTTGGAGGATAGGGGATGATACCTGAAATGATGCGAAGTAGAAGCCCTTGGAAACCACTCCACGATCAAGATGAAATCTCTGTTTGCTTCTTCTGTGAGGAATATGAAGGATGACAGAAATGGGGGAGAAACGAAAGAGGGATAGAACTCGGAATGAAGAAGAGGCGGGAGGAGTGATGGAGATACGGGGGAGGAACACGAAACACAAAGGTAAACACGAACCAAAAGGTAACCAATTTTTCATAAAACAACTGACTTTTCCATCTTACAATTTGTGTTTTATAGAGTTAGAGAGGAGAGCAGTTGCGAGAGGCGTCGCTCCATCCTCACTTTCGCGTACGAACGGTTACGCAGGTCGACCGGGAGTTTACGCGGAAGTTGACGGATTCGGATTATTTCCCATATTATTTTCTTTGCGCATCCATGTCGCGATCGTCGTCAATATATGATACTGCCTTTTGCTTTATGGAGTTGACTCGTTGACTTGGTTTTATACTTTGGAAGCCTGTCGAGAAGGTGTGCCTTCCTGTGAATAACGGGAGGGTCGCGGGTGCTCGTGCTTTACCTCTCGTCGAGCAGTTTCAGTGTGATCGGTATCCGCGTGGATGTTGAAGCACACGGTGATCTGGGGAACTCCATGCGGGGTCGAGGGAATGCCGGACAGCTCGAACTTGCCCAGCAAGTTGTTATCGCGGGTGCAGGCGCGCTCGCCCTCGTATACGAGTGATAATATCGGGGAAGCTCCCTCTAAACCAAAGTTGTTTCGCTGTGGGTTCGTGACGAAGTCAACAGCTGCGGAATGGAATATTTGACTATTCTGCTTCAGAAGTCTCGGGTTATCGTCGTCGTTTCGTGATTTACTCCGGATTGTGTTGGTGATGTCATCTCGGATTTTGTTTGACCATTCGCGATTCCATCGTGACCGCTTCATGTTCTTCAAGTTGCCGTGCTTCATACGAGTTTGTTGGATCTTCAGTGTCGTTCAGCAGTCGTGATGATCTCCAGCTTGTCTTATAATTATTCAGGTGTTTGGGATGTTGAAGTTTTTCTTCAGTTTGGACGTAACCAAAATGTTTCTCATCGGTGAACCCGACGTAGTCAGAAGCCTTTATCTTCGTCAGGTGTCGGAGACACTCTTCTTGTTCGAACAGGCCTTCGAACAAAGGTAGATATTCTTCAATTTCAAAGAAGTTGACTGCTGATCGTGTTGTCCAGTCAAGCCTTCGAAACAAAGAATATATATATATATATATATTTTTTTCTCAGCCGGGAAGTTATCCTATTCGGTTGACTTATCAGGATCAGTCTTCGTTCTTCTCCGCTGGCAAGTAAGTTCCAATAGGTGTGATTATTCCAGTCGCATGCTGAGAAATGTGATGGGGAGGTTGACGCAAAGTCTTTCAGGCTTCATAGCAAACAGTCATTCCTACTGCTGTCTGGATTATTCACAGATATACGATAGGAACAATCCAAGAATACAAGTGTCCCAGCTGCGATAGAAGGTATTCATCTTTGATGCAATGCAACTTGTGAGCATGGAGGACGAGTACTCTCATTGTGAGGGCCGTAAGGGTGAGCTTGTTATTATCCTCATGATGTTCTTCCTTGATGGTGTCTTGAATAAGAAGTAGAACCAGTAGATAATGTACTTTCTTAAGAATAGATCTCTTCTAAACTTTCTATTTATGGGTGGTTTTCAAGGAGTAAGGGAGTTTAACACAATATGCTTCCTAATAATGTTTATTGAGATCATTATTTATAACTATACAAGGTTACCTATGATATAGTGGATAGGTTTGGAAAATAAGGACCCTATATCAAGGTAAAATGGTGGTTGACTTGGTCCACTCAAGGAATTCTAGGTTTCTAAAGATAAAGATTAAATGCTTTGACCAAGTCAATCTTTAGATCAGTGTAAAATAGGGAAGTAGGGAAGGTAATTTCCCTTAAGATCTACACTCTCTTTAATTATTTAGAGAGGTCTTCTTCATCCATTTAATAAATGGATAATTTCTCAAGTTGGTAGATAAGGAGGAGGAGGAGGATAGGTTCACTTGGAACCCTTGTGTTCATGTTTCAAAATCATTCTTCATCATAATCACACTATTATATATCTCATTTATGTTCATCAAAATGAAACTTATTGATTGTCATTCTTGTGTGATGTTTGCAATGAAGTCCATGAGCATGTGCAATGACTAAGTGAATTATGATGAGATCATAATATAGTGATCACTAGTCTTTAAACATATGTTTTAAACATTCCTATTCTTGGGACATTCGAGAAGGACATCGAATTATCCGGAAAGAATAGCACTATCTAATCCAACTCATATGATGAGTATGGCTGATCCTATAGCCATCGGTGTGGAGACACTAAGGATAGATACTGGGTGCTCTTTGGAGAAAGAGTTCACTATATTGATCCGTATGAATCCCTTAATGATAATATACCTAAATTGTCAATCAAGTTGATTCATGTCACGGTTGTGTACATGGTCCTTTGACCTGAGACACCAAAGACATCTTGTGGATGGATGATCGTGTTTTGACTATGACTTACGACCCCCTAGCCACGGGATCTCTAAAACATCATAGATTGGATACGACATGAAGTCCTCGAAGGTGATTCAGTGGTCAAGATGGGATCATCCATCCTCGGTATATGAGGAGATCAACTCAAGGAATGAGATGCGGTTAAATCCTTGGCCAAGGTAGTAGAAATATTAGAGAAGTTGTTCTCAATGATTTCCTACTCGCATCAGTACTAAATTGAGTGACCGATTAGGGTTTGACAATTAACCATACCCTAAGTCATTTATGAGTCTCGTGTGGATGAAGGATTATACGTACACGATAACCAATGACGGAAGGGTTCCATGAAAGAGTTCTAATATACTCCATATCTCCTAGAGCACGTGATGTAGCTTGGCACCCACCGGGCTGGCGACTCAACCTATCGATTGTATTAAATCAATCCTTAGTCAATTAATCTATATGTTGATATAGTTAATTGATAAGGAGGACCAATAAGTGTTATTGGGTTGATAGAGTCATTAACTGGCGAGATATATGGACCTAGAGGGTCACACACATAAGGTCAATGGACGTCGGTGGATATAGACATAATAATAAGGGTTTTGTGAAAATTTCACATTCCTAAAGTCTATAAATAGGGGGAGAACGACCATAATAGAGGTGCCCATGCAAGCCTAGTGGAACTTCTCCTCCCTCTTCTCTTCCTCTCGTGGTGACGAGTATTCAAGAGGAGATCTGATCGTCTGGAGACTGTGTGAATACCGCTAGAGGCCGGACGCTTGAACGGTTGAAGAACTTTTTCAAAAGATATAAGTAAGTATAAATTGTATTCTATACTAGATGATAGGATCACCTAGAATGGATGATGAGATCATCCATTCTTGGTGCTTCCACGATATTAAATGTTTTGATTCAACAACTTCTGCTGCAATCATTATTTTGGACAAAGATTTGGAGAGCTTTTCGAGCCTCAGATCCCAGCAGAAACCTCATAAGTATATTGCTTAGGGGTAGACTTCCCAAGTTTGCCTTCTTTGTCATGCTATCTATGGGCTGAAATAGAGTCCTTGTGCCTAAATTGTTAAGTTTAATAGTCTACTGATGGCTTATGGCTTTAACACGTGCAAGTTTGATCTGATAGTGATGTACAAGACAACATCAATGGGCTGTGTGGTGCTTGAAACATATGTGGATAGAATTCTATTGTCTTGAAGTGATGGGGTTGATATATATGCTACCAAAGCTTATCTTTAGATGTACTTTGTGATGCGCGATTTTTAGACACTGCAATATTTCCTTAGGATTAAGTTTGCTTACCACTAAGGTAAGTTAGCATTATCTCAATACAAGTATGTACTCGATCTTCTCCAAGAGACAAGACTACTTTGGTGTAAACTAGCTAAATCACACTTGGAGGCATGACATAAGTTCCGAGACACTAACTCATCTATGATGGCAGATGTCAACTGCTATCAATGTCTATTAGGGAAGCTAATGTATCTAATAGTTAATTGCTTTGATATTAATTATAATACTAGTTTCCTTAGTCAATTCATCCATGAACCTCGCGTGGCAGATTGGGAGGGTGCATTACGAGTTCTTGCTTTCATCAAACATGCCCCTAGCAAAGGGCTTATCTATTGATACCATGATCATCTTCATATTGAGGCCCATTCTGATATTAGATATAATGGGGACAAAGGAGAATATAAACATACTATAGGGTATTGTACATATATAAGAGGTAACCTAGTCACTTGGTGTTCTTATAAACAAAAGGTCGTCTATTGTTGGCGTGAGAAAGTTGAGTATCGAGCTGTGGCTCTTACTGCACATGAGACAGGATGACCACAATCTTTTCTACAAGACTTGAGCATCACTACTCCAACGTCTATGCCTATTGATGGCGTGTCATGATACATTCATTTTCATAATTATAAATGGATTCTAAAGCATAATTCATCCTAATATAATGCACCTTATCATGTTTTTAAGATATTTTTGTATTCATAATTTCATTCCACTCATCTACTCAACTTGTATCTACTTAGTGCTAACTAGGTAAAAAAATTGAATATGTCCTATCATAAATCATTCTTTTCAATTAAATATATCATGAGACTAACCCCATTTGACTCCTTCAAAGTCAAGTGATTGAATTCTCCCATTTTTTATGAGTTATATGGATGCAAGGACATAGGCATGCAAGTAGGAAAGCGTGGATACAAATGACAATGAGAGAGAGGAGGAAATAACTCTCCATAAAAATTGAACACCAAGTCAACCCTATTTTCATGAAAGAAGTGGTAAATGAGGTTTGATTTGCTAGAGGGATCATCCTAAGCTTTTTAGGATGATCCACAAGTATTCAAAAAGTGAAAGTTGGGCTAACGTCCTTATTTTTTTAATGAGGTTGGATCAAACTTAATTTTTATTAAATGACCCCTTAATTCTCTTCATGAATTTTTGGATTTTATAAATGAAAATATAGAGAATTAAATGCTTGATCCAATGGAGAAAATTTTATGGAAAACAGAGTTGTATTTTTTGAGATATTAAATTTCTTACTTTAGGGATTTTTAAAAGGTTTGTACGAACTTTTTAAGGGATGTTTTCTAATTTTGCGAGCATTTATATAAAAAAACTCCGATTTTTGAAGTAAAATTTTCAGAAAATCCCCTTTGCACTTAAAAAGGGTGAGACATCTTTTTTTTAGCAATAAGAGTGCGCCTTGTGGCACACTCTGGTGGATGATCTCAATCAAATGGCTAAGATGTCTCTAAATTAAAATCATGATATCTTATGTTATGGACAAATTTTTGAGCTGAAATTTTATTTCTAGATTCATAGTCTAACTCTCCATCTATTCATATACTCAAGATGAAGAATCGAGTAGAAAAAATGATTTTAATTGTTGGACTCTTTTAACTTTCTTTACACTGAAACCCTATGAACCCACCAATAAGACCATTTTCTCTCTCCTCACATTTTTTTGGCTCTCTCTTAGTTTTAGGGTACCAGCAAGAAAGGGAGAGTAGGTCAAGACCCAAGGATGAACATTCTTTTATTTTCAATCTTGTTATAGAGAAGGAAGCAAGGAAGGATCACGATCGGAGGGGATCGTGCATCACGTGGCCAAGAATAGGCAATCCAATGGGGTTTGTGCATAAATTTGGATTGGATTTTGGCTAGTGAATATCTCCATACATATTAGGTATATGTTTTATTTTATTTTTATTTTAATGTAGTAGCTTTGACATCATTGCACACATGTATCTCTTCCTCTTGCTATCGCAACATAGTGATTCGTCACTCTCGCCAATCATATTTTCTCTGCTTACCATTTTATCATTCCCATTTAATCTCTCTTTATTTAAATTTTTTCTTTAGATTCTAATTTCTATCTCAATTCTAAGAGAAACGTATAATTATTGCTCACACTCACCTCCATACATTCCATTCTCACTTGCGCACATTACCCCACCCTCGTCTTTCATTTGAACAACTAACCTCATTACTTTAGCTCCCTGTAGATTCGACCCTTGTTGACTCTATACTAAGTAAGGAATTATACATTTATCAACACACAACGACAATGAAAAACACATGCAATCAAGATCATGACCTATGTGTTTTGATAACTAGGTGGCTATCTTTATTACTAGAAACCTTGCATTTTGTGAGAGGACCAAGTAGATTGAGATCTACTATCACTTTACCTGCGACAAGGTGTTGATGGGATTTATTTCTACACCACGTGTCATCATCAGAGCAACGCGCTGACATCTTCGCAAAGAGCTTCGTCAGTGTGTCATATGATTCCTGGGATCTAAGCTAGGCACGATTGATTTATACACTTCAAGTTGAGGGGGAATGTTAGATATAACCTATTTGAGGTTTACCGCACTAGTTTTTAGAAGAACTCTAGAGTTAAGCATGCTTGGGTGAGGGTTTCATATACCAGTTGTTAGAAGAACTCTAGAGTTAAGCATGCTTGGGTGAGGGTTTACTACACTAGTTTTTAGAAGAACTCTAGAATTTAACATGCTTGTGTGAGGGTTTACTACACTAGTTAGAAGAACTCTAGAATTAAGCGTGCTTGGGTGAGAGTAATACTAGGATGTGTGACCTCTTGGGAAGTGCTCATATTTATCTTGATCTTAGAATTAGTTCCACATAAGTTATATTTTTGTTTCTATCGCTTTCTCCTTTATAATTAAAGGCTAGCAATATCTTCTTTAATCACTAAAAAAAATTGAACTTTGATAAAATTCAATATTTCTGTTAATTATGTAATTATTAGCGTATTTTAAGGTATAATTCATATAATTCTTATGCAGGTTACCATACTTTGAGTGCATATTCATCACTCTATGTAATTTATATCAAAAATCTCAAAATGTATTTAATTAAGGGATAATCATGTATAAATCAAGAGTGAAATTTTAAATAGATTGGCTATAATTCTATTTGAGCTTTTTGTTTGAGTTTTAAATATATAATAATAAGAGAAAAATATTTTCATATGTCCTCTTAAATTTTTTATTTTTATTTACCATAATGATAGATTACTATAAATTGAGTCTATTTTGGAGTTAAATATTTATTCTCCTATTATTTCTTAAATTAAATTACAGTAATGATAGATTAACTATGTTTTTATGAAACAAAAAAGGAGTTATATTTTAACATATATTAATTTTCTAATTTTCTAATTTTTTTCAAGAATATTTTAAAATTTTAATTTGAATTTTCTTTAATTAAAATGGTTAAAAATAGTTATTTTTAAGAGTGGACTGACGAAGTAGCTAACATGGCATGCATGCTTGCGAGGCAAAATGCAACGATGCCTAAGGGCACCATGTGGCACGTAGGTGGTGCACACATGGTGTCAAATGAAGGGAGTAAACATCACCATTGATGGTTTGATGGGACAGTTATTATCTAATTATTCAGTCTCTCCATTTAAAGCTGAAAAGCACCTAAATATTTTATGTGGGAGATTTTTCAACATAGTTTTTTATGTTTTAGGTTACATGGCATCATCATGAGCATCAAATTAGAGCAAACCAGGGAATTTAATATAGACTCTTGATCTTCACTTAAGCAAAGGGGGTACATGGTGTGAGGTGATTCGACAAAGATTTTTTTAAATATATATCAAAAAATCATAGCCCTTCATCTAAGGAGTTATACTGGTCACAATTAAATGTGTGTGTGATGGACTCTAATAGACGCATGTCGTGATAAGAGGCATTAGATCAAAGTTCAACAATAGAAATCACCCAACATTTCCTCTTCACATGGCTTGGATTGATATTTGAGTATTCTTTTAAAATATATAGTTTCCCCTAATTTCTTATCTCAATTAATCATTCAATTTGATTGAATTCTAAAATATCTCAAGAACACACCCTAATTATCCATAGATTTGACCTTTACTCACCTCTATACTAAATTAATCATAATTATTCTTGAATTTAAGTGAGTTTGGTTTTATTTTTGACGTATGATTGTTTTTTATACAATTGCATGATCACACATTGTCAAGTTGCACCATGAAAAATCTTCAATGAACCATGTCTCAATGTACAATAATCGAGGGGTGTGAGGGGGTGACGAGCGATGAAACGTGCGGTCGTTGAAACACACGATCGTCGGTCAAAAGATATAATTCCGAACTCACGATGATTTAAAAATTAGAAATCAAGTACAGTGATAAGATTAAGTTTGAACACGGTTGACTTTTATCGAAAGAGTTGACTTGATCAAACTTAAGCCTCATTAGGCTTTTTAAGAAATTAATATGATATATAATCAATGGAAATAGTACTAATATATGAGAAAAGATGTTATTAGAGTTTTGAAAATGTTTGGAGCAGAAAAGTCAAAATTCAAAGTCAAAGCATTGACTTTGACCGTACTTTCACTTTCTATGAAATTAGAGAAGAAAAAGGTGAGATAATATTACGAAAATTATATTTTTAGAAATGAGAGAGAAAGAGGAGAATTTTGATTTAAAGATCGCGATTTTTGTAGCACACTTGGATTTACTATGATTTTTCACAGTCAATGGACAGAAAATCACCAAAATTAGGGTTTCAGTCAAAATCCTTCAATTGACAGGTAAAATGGTATCCAAATCTGACAAATCTGCTATGCATAGAAAGCTTACAATCAAAGAATTACAAAGACACCAAAATTGACAAATTTTACCTTCTAGATTTGTAGTAATAGCCCTCGAAAGTCAACTCCAAAATTCAGATTGATTTTGAACTATAGTTGATCAAAAGGCAAATCGAGGCGTCAAACCTTGATGAAAATTTTCAAATCAGATATCGAAGAAAAGCTAACTCAACAAGAAATGCAATGATACCAAATTTGTTAGAATTGGACTTAAGATCGTGGAGAAATTCTTGTTCAAAAATTAGCAAAAATCCATGAAATAATTTAGGGAAAATGACGAATGTTAGGTTCTTAAAACTCTAATTACCCATCTAAAACTAATCTAAATGATATAGAAAGTGAGGATTACAAAGGTATCACATTACTAACCTGATTGACGTCAAGATTGAGCCTCAAATTACTTTGATTGCTGTAGATTTCTTCGATTCCTTCTCTGACGTGATTGCGGCATTCAAGGGGTAATTTCCTTCCATTTTCTCACAACTTCCGTGAATCTCTTGCCTTAATCTGTGCGTGATTGAGTCTAGAACACAAAGGATTCATGAAGAACCCAAGATTTTCCTCCAAAAATGTTCGATTCAACATTTAATTAAGATTTCAAATTTCTGTAAGATAGAGAACATGAATTTATAATGAAATTTAGCGATTTAATCCGGGTCGTCTATTTTCTTTTAAGATTTCGGATGGCTCAGATGAGACCACATCACGCGGAAGAAGCGGGTCATGATTCCCATGACACGAGCTCCACCTTCTGTCTTCATTTGCACTGTTTGATCTTCATCAGAGCATCCGCTTGCTGCCACGTGTTGTTCTAAGATTCGCTGGTTGCGTGATTAAGTTCTAGCAATTGGATTTCACTAGTGAGATTAACGACTACGAATTTTCCTATGTGTGCTTGATTGAGATGTGGTGGACTGTGGTCCATCAGATCAATGCGCACCAATCGCGCGCTTGATCCAACACCTCACGAGCTGCCATGTCGCCTAAAAAAAAAACTTTGGCAAATAGGATTAGTCCCACATGAAGAAAACTTTGGCAATCTGGAGCCTTTATAATGGGGACCTCCCATTATGTTTGTGTTGCCCTAATAGCCCATGACGCCCCACTCTCTCTCTATGCGATATTAAGGTCCACTATGCCAATGGCCCAATAGCCCACTTTAGACCACGCGTGACTTACCCTATGCGCCACGTAGGCGCCAACGTGGGTTTGTGCCGACCTAGCTAGCGCTTCCACAGGGCCGCATTGCCACGTCAGCACCGTGCGGGTCGCGCGCCGATTTTGCCCTCCCTTTTTTACATTTTTCATTTCTAGAAAATTTAGAAAAAATTTAGAAAAAATCCATAAAAATCCAGAAAAAATAGTTAATCTTAAAAAATTCATAATTTCATTTCTAGAGCTCCTTTTTGCATGAAGTTTTCTTCATTGGATCAAGAATTTGATCCTCTTTAAATCTATGTCCTGAAATAAAACATTAGATAGAAAAGAAAATTATGAGTAAATTAATTCCTAGTTGACTTTCTAAAGTCAACTAAGTTAATTCCCTCTTTTACTCTTAACCCCCTTTTTTTCTTCTTTTCTTGATCTTCTTAAACCTTCATACAATCACTTAAATCTTGAAACATTTAAAACCAAGAATTTGATGTCAAATACAAGTGGTTTGTCCCTTGAAGGGGTCAAATACACTAAAAACACATAAGAATGCTCAAATTGATGAAATTAAGTGATTTGGATTTAAATAGAAGAAAATCCCATTTTATGATGATAACATGCATCATATAGGCTGAAATTATGCATAAAAAGTGTTTACAAGCCTGTAAATGCATATAATGAGATGCATGTTATCAAGGGGGGAGGGGGTCATTCATGAGAAAAGAGAGAAGACCATGAATTTGATAATGGCAACATAAGTTAGAGAGCCATGTAATATACTTGGTTTCACTGAAGATGATGCATGAGCTTTGACGATGGTGGATGGACACATTTGTTGTAAGATACGAAGAAGTGTTTGTCAAATTTATGACCATACTTAAAGTAATATCTGATTGTATGACTATGACGGGAGCAATAATTGGAGAGGGAGACATGAAATGAAAGGATCCATAGAGAATCTTCACTCGCCATGAGTGAACAAGTTGAGTGAGCTGGTGTACAGAGTTTTTGAAGCATAAGTAGTGTTTGCAGGACGCCAAGACTAACAAGGCTAGCATGTAAGATGTTGACTAAAATAGATGTTGATAGTGGAAATAGAGGGTGTCAAAGGCTATAGTGCAAGAAGATGTTAGGGAGCACAAGGTCAATGCATAGAAGGCTAACAACTATGTCTAGTGGCCGAAGAGGGTGTCGACAATAGTAGAGGGTGTGGGCAATAGCAAAAGGCACAAAGAGTAGTAGTACGAGAAAGACAATCAAGATCATACAAACCGCAAGTAGGAGGCCAACAACTATGGGTGACAGAATGAATAGTTTCCTCACTTTTCATATTCAAGTTTTCAAACTTTCTTCTAAAAGTTTGTAACTTCACCATTGCAACTTTCTCTTTTCCATGGAATTCTTTTTTCAAGATATTCCATGCTTCATGAGCTGTTGTGCATAAAAAAATTCAAGGATATATTTCATTAGTAACTGATGAATAAAAAAAATCATCTTTTTCATCCTTCTTCCTCAATTCTCTTAACTCATTTCTCCTCATCTGATCTTCAACATAACTAAATAGTGAGGAATGTAGGGTGGGCAGCGAATCAATGAGAAAAAATGCACATGAGCAATGGGGAGCAGTAAGAGAGGGAGAGTAATAGAAACCCTACGCCCCATTGATATAGTAAGAGAGAGAGAGAGAGGGTATTATGAGAAATAGAGAGAGAGAGAGAGAGAGAGAGAGGGAGGGAGGAAGAGAGTTTTTTACTCCTAGAAGGGCATGTTTTCTCACAAGATCAATTGAGGTTCTTTTCAAAAGTAATATTTACAGTCATGGAAGAACTTATTCTTCATATGTTTCATCTAATAAGTGAGGATAGATCTAGTCACCAAGAGGTTAAGAATATGAGTGAGCCATGACATCTTGCTAAAAGCCACAAGTACACGGTCATGGGGAAAAGAGTCACAAATGTCTCCATTATCACTAATCCAGAGATGGGAAATATGATATGCCTCTAAATTTTGTCTACCCTTCTTATATTGGGTTTCAAGATTAAATTCTCAAAAAGAGTAGCACCCTCATAAATCCATCGAGGCTTGGCCTCCTTCTTGGAGAGAAAGTACTTCAATGTAACATGATCAGTATAAACAAGGATATTACTCCCAGAGATGTATGTCTAAAATACTATAGGGCAAAGACCACCATCAACAACTCCTTTTTGTAGTCATATAATTACCATGCGCATAGAAAAGCTTCTTTCTTGCATAAGAAATAGCCATTGGTCTCTTATCAATCCTTTATCTCAAAAGCATGTGTTGCATAGTCGGAGGCATTGTGCATGAACTCAAAAGTGTAAGACCTAAGTAGGTTTTTGAATAATCAAAGCCTCTAGTAATGCTTGATAAAGTATGCTAAATGCCTGCATTCCTTCCTCATCAAAGATAAAAACTCATTATGCTTTATTATTAGGGTAATCAATGGTCTTGAGAATTTTTCAGACCCTCATATAAAACTCTGATAAAAGCAATTGTGTCCTAGAAATCCTATCGACTCCTTAGGGGAACTTAGTAGGGGAAGGTTGTGAATAACCTCTGTCTTGAGACTAGGTGCCAAAGCACTACTCCCTCTTGTACCATAAAATGGGATTTTTCACGACTGTAAACTACCTTTTATTGATTCAAACCTTAAAGACTTTTGTTAAGTGAGCAAGATGGCCAACAAAGCTCTTGCTAAACGTGAAAAATTCATCCATGAAAATGGTTAGGTTATCACATACAAAATCGAGACATGAGTCAACCTAATTTATAATAAGGTATAACGCCATTCAAAGATTCATAAGAATCAATTCAACGAAGTACTTCTCCAAAGAGCACCCAATATCTATCCATTATGTCTCCACGCCGATGCCGATAGGATCAACCATACTCATCATGTGAGTTGGATCATACAATGCTATTATTTCCTAATATTTCTTTATCGTTCTCAAATATCTCTCAAATAGGAATGTTCAAAACATATGTTAAACAACTACTCATGGTTGAGCTATGATCTCATCGTAATCCGCTCAGTTATTAAATGTGCCTATTGAATTATTACAATTGTCATACAAGAATGACAATGAATAAACTTCATTTGAATGAATATAAACAAGATACATGGAAGTATAATTTGGCTTATAGGTCATATCATGTCCATCAAACATAACTATAAAAAAAGGGCTATAAGCCAAATTACACTTCCATGATTGATGGACATAATTTGATAGTTATGTTTGATGGACATGATATGACCTATAAGCCAAATTATACTTCCACCTTCTTTTAAGAGAAGAAGGTGAAAATTGACACAAAGACAACAACTATGGATGGCGGTAGTGACAATGGATCCCTAGGGCACTCTTTTGAGATGAAAATATTTCTTAACTCATAATATGATTATCTAGTCTATTGCATGGATGGCCTATCTGTAGGCCTTAGAGGGAAGATAAATTTTAAATTAAAACTTAAAAAGAAAATTTACAAAATGTACAAGAAAATAGATCCTAATATTAGACTAGGCCTAGCTTCCATGATGGGGCTAGGTTGCTTGCCCCATCAATCCTCATTGGATTACTAATGTAGCACAGAAGTGCTACGAGCCAGGACCTTGTCCGGGGCTTGGGCCTTAGTGGGCTTCCGGACGCTTCTGGGTTCCTAACAATGGGCAAGGGCCCATTTTCCTTTTATTTCTTTTTAGGGCTTTATTGGGCTTCAGACAAGGCCCGTTAAGCTTCTGTAAGGGCTTCATAAGGCTCGTGGATCCACTGTTGTGCGTATCGGGTCCAAGAAGAACCGTTAATGGGAGGTCCATTTAGGAGGAAACACCCTTTATGTTCGCGGATCTTCGTGCGGGTCCGATGGAAACCAACAAGGGAATTCGATAGGGATTAAATAACCCCTTTTCGGACTCTTCTTCCCCGACGAACAGGTACGCTTTTCTGCTTCTTCCAGAGACAGTGGCAACGATGGATTTTCGGCGATAGCGTGAGCTTTAGGCACGGAAAATAGCCGGAAAGAATCGTCTGAAGGAGTAAAACTTCCGGAGGCAGATCGACGACAATTTTCTGGTGGCAATCGAGGGTTTCGGCGAAGATTTGTCGTCGGCGTCGGGAGATGGCGGATCGTCAGGGCTGCTTGGGTCAATGGGGTTTGACTGAATGCAGAATTGGATCAAGTGGACAAACAGGTTTACGACGCCATGCGAGGAGAATGCTGCGGAATAACCCGGGAGGGGGAAGAGAAGAACGAAGAAGAACAAAGAAGAACGAGGAGGATACCATTGACCGACGTCAACTACCTTTCCAAAAATTTCATTTCAAATAACTTGTCTCAAATGTATTACATCCTTTCAATTTATAAGGAACAATAGGAAGTTATTAAACTGCCCTAAATATGAAAAGGTGTCAATCGACGGGATGCTTTTTTGGATAGCCTCCCAAACCACCAATAACTCCTCTTTGAAAAGGTGTGATGATGTGGCACCTCTGGGTTGATGAGACGTGGCGAGGATGTGGTAATTTGCTGACAAGGCTTGAGCGTTGACTTTTCCTTGTGTGTTGACCTCAGATGTACTTCAAGAAAATAATAAGACAAAGGGAATTTTATTCCCCATCAATTCACCTTGTCTTGAAATGTTGACTTCAAGGTTCCATTTTTTACCACTAAAAGGTTGACTTTGAAATTCTGGTTTGACCATTGAAGCTTTGACTTTTGATCAAGGGTTGACTTTGACCGAAAGGGGTCAAATTTGCTCCATCAATTACTCAACCCAAAAACAAATACATAGGAGAAGACAAGGCCAAAGATGGTGGTGATGATTCTTGTAGCTATTGATGGATATCATGTATAAGCCAATCACACTTCCATGTATCTCATTTATGTTCAATAAAATGAAATTTTCTTCATTGTCATTCTTGTGTGATTTTTGATAACACACAAATTATACCAGAGATTACATAATTATTTGTATATTTTTAGGCATAAGTCATATCATTCATATGTATGTTATCATACTGATAACATGCATATTTAACTTAAATTCTTATCTTATTTAACTAATACTCACGCTTATTTTATGTAATTATGATGCATGTTATCATAGTTTTTATGAATTTTCTCCATTGGTATGCTATTCTACTAAAGTCCATATTTATGCATTATTTAGGGTTAATTATGTGATTTATGGATGTTTAATCTTTTACAAGGTTAAATAAATAGAGACTAATTAATTTTCTTGATTTACTTTGACTTTAGTAAATTATTAGAATATTTAATTTCAAGAAGAGAATGTTTGGATGATATTAAATACGCTTCTTAAAGAAGTATTTAAGTTTATCTGTGAATTCATCTTATATTCCTCTTTTAATTTATTTTAGATGGTATGATATTAAAAAGGAATAAATTTTGTGAGCCAATGAAAAAATTTTAGTCAAAAAGGAGTTGCATTTTTGAAGATATTAATTTTCTGAACTTTGTAGATTTTTTTCTGGAATTTATTTTCGATTTTTAGGAATTTTTCAGAATTTATTTCATTAAGAAAATGGTAAAAGGGGGTTATTTTCCCGCAAGAACCGCGGGCTGACATGGCGCAACTTGGACACGTGGTAGAGCCACGCGAGCCACGCGGCGCCTGCAAGGCGCTGATGTGTCACGAACGCGTGGCAGGGACGTGCGGGCCCATGCGGACGCTTGTGTGGCGCCTACGTAGCATGAGAGTGATGGGCTGGCAGGTGATGGGCCTCATGGGTATAGTGGGCCCAGGTAATAGTATTGGGGTCGTATCGCATTTGCGTTAGAGCGCCCCTACCATTAATACTCACCAAATTTAGAAATTTTACTCGTGTGGGACTATGTTCCCTTTTATTTTCTTATTACAGGCAACGTGGCATCGTGTGGCGCGTTGGATGTGATCCCAATGATGGAGATGCGTCAATCGCATGGCCATAGTCCACTCGATCATCATCAAGGCACGTGCGCAAATAAGGATCGTCGATCGCGTAAGTGGAAGTTGGACGCTCGAGATTTAATCTTTCTTTCTGTGATCGTGGGGCGACACGTGGACGCATCAAAATCCTCTCGATCAAGATCGGACGGGAAATTTTTTGGGG
This sequence comes from Lemna minuta, assembly GCA_024174645.1. Lineage (NCBI taxonomy): Eukaryota > Viridiplantae > Streptophyta > Magnoliopsida > Alismatales > Araceae > Lemna > Lemna minuta. The sequence goes on along the minus strand of CM044101.1, from coordinate 7,369,124 downwards.
ATCGTAGGATCATGGCCCACGATAATTGCATGATCGTGGCCATCGATCTATCTTCACCAAATCGGACGGTCCACAATTATCGCGCGATGTTTTTTTATAAAACGGTGTTCTCCCTTCATTTGTGTCTGAACACTTGATTAAATCGTGAAGGAATTAAGTGGTTTTTTTGAGCAAAATCCTGAGTTCTTCGTGATCCCCCCGCATTTTCACTCGATTGCAATCCAATTTGGGGCGGGATTGATCACAAATCATTGCTTGATTTGATCGAATTCTCCCCTTGAACGCCAAAAGTACGCCGAAGAAGGAACCGATCAAATACACTCTAATCGACGCGATTTGGAGCCCAATCTTCACGTCAATTGGGTTAGCAGTGTGAATAAATAATTCATCTTGCAATAGTTTTAATTTAGATTAGATTTAGGTAGTTAATTTCATGATTTATATCGAATTGTTCTTCATTTTTGCCCAAATTTGGTTCCGATTTTTTTCTGATTTTGAAATAAAGTATTTCTCCTTGAGCTTAAGTCCAAATTGTTTGATTTTAGTTTCATTGGATTTCTTGTTTCATCAGCTTTCCGTGGATGGCAAAATCGTAAAATTTGATCAGCATTTGACACCTCAATTTAACATTTGACTATCGAATGTTCATTTTCAATCCGAATTTAACGTTGACTTGCGGGATCAATTACTCTTAAAATACAAAGTGAAATTTGACATTTTTGGTCTTTGGAATCCTCTGGTTGTTAGCTTTCTATTCATATGTGGATGAAAAAATTTGGATATCATTTGGTTAGTCAATTGGAAGATTTACACCGAAGTGTTCATTTCAAGATTTTATGATTTTTGATTTTCAATAATTCATAATAAATCTAATTCTTCTCGAAATTTCATGAATTATATATCAAAAATTTCTATTTTCTCTCTAATTTCTGAATATATAATTTTTGTAATAGTTTAAGCTTTTTTTATTCTCTGATTTTATAGAAAGTCAACTGTTGGTCAAAGTCAACGTTTTGACCTTGACTTTTGACATTTTTGCATAAAATCAGTTTCTTAATTCTTAATTCTTAAAATTTCTTATTTAGTATATTTATATCATTATCATGAATAAAATATCATTTTAATTTCTTAAAAACCCTAATTAAACTAAGTTTGACCAAGTCAACTCTACGATCAAAGTCAACCGTGTTCTCTGTAGATCGACCTCATCTTTACATTATACTTGATTTGTTATCGTGAGTTCAAAATTATAAATTTTGTTTACCGACGTTTGTGTGTTTTAACGATCGCATGAAAGGCTTCGTCACATACTTCGAGTGCATATTTATCATTTGATGCAATTTTTATCAACAATCTTAAAATCGATTATTTTTAAGGATTAATCATACAAAAATCAAATTAAATTTTAAATATAAATTATCCCCATTTACATTTGAGATTTTTATTTAAGTTTTAAATGCAAATAATAAAAGAAAATATTATTATAAAGACTAATGTATTTTTTTACATAAGATGAGTGTATTTTTGAGTTAAAATTTTAATCTCTTTTTATTTCTTAAATTCAAATGTATATAATGATAGATATTTAATTTATGACTAAACATGGATTAAAGGGAGTTTTTTTGAAATTTATGAATTTTCCCGAGTTAAGGATTTTTTGAATTTTTATGAATTTGTTTGAATTTGTTTGAATTTATTTTAATTTAAAATATTAAAAAATTGGTTTTAAAGTGTGCGCTGAGTAGGTTAATGGCGTGGCATGCACACTTGCTTATCGCCACGCTTTGGCGTGTGCGTGTGCCATATGGCGAGTGTGTGGCACACGTGGTTGAGATTAGCACGCATCATTAGTACTAAGTGCCCTTAAATGGGCGGGATTAATTTAAGAAGCTCGCTAGCCATTTTATAACTATGATGTGCCCTTTGTTTTCCTATATGGGACTATGTGAATTTTTATTTTATTATGGTTGGCATGGTGCAATTTGGAGCATGTGATCTTGTGATTTAATCATAAGCTTCATTTTCACTTAAACGGAGGGGGCACGTGGGCGGCTTTCATTGGGCAACAATTTAACTTACCTCTTGCAATGAATCATGGGTGTTCATCATGAGAGTTAGAACAGCTAGGATTCAATGTAATTGATGGACTCCAGGGACATGTGGCATCATTGCGGGCATTCAATGGAGATCAAATAGCGAGTGTTTCACAATGTTCAAACCTCATGCGGTGACATGGCATTATCACGATGCTCATTGAGAATCTAAATGGCTATGATTTAAGAATAAAAATTTGGCTCCCTTGATTTAATCTTGGCCGCCGATCGAAGTATTAATCCTTGAATCCTTGAACGTAAAATATAGTCTTGGATGTTTTGATCAATCAAAACGTTTTGAATATATTAATCCTTGAATATCTTGTTTTGAACCTCTTCTAGACTCATTTTTGCATCGAGTGCTTGAAATCAAGATTTTGTCAAAAGAATTGTGATTTTGATATTTTCCTCTCTCTATTCATGTGACTTTATTCTCCTCACTTAGCTCCTTGATTTATCTATGGATACAAGTTCAAATCGAGTGTTTTTTATTCCATGAAAAGATCTTTAAGTTTTCTTTCCAAAAATAAATTTATCTAATTTCTCACCTCAATTCATTGTCCAATTTGAATGAATTTCAATTTTTTAAGAAAAGTCCCCTAATTCTCGATGGATTCGACCCTTACCATTATTCCAATTCAATTCTAACTAAACCTTGATTTGGGTGAGTTTGGGGTTTATGTTGACGCGTGGGCGTGTGTTTACAATCATGACATGAACGTGCTTTGTTAATTATTTTTAATAAAGTCTAGGAGCATATGCAATACGTAACTCAATTATGATGAAATCATAATACAATGATTTCTAGTATTTAAATATATGGTCTAAACATTCCTATTAGTAGCATACTTGAGAATCATATCTAATTACCTAGAAAGAATACTATTATCTCATTTGGCTCATATGATGATAAAAGATAATCCTATAACCATCGATGTTGTGACACCAATGATAAATAGTCAGTGTTCTATGAAGAAAGTTTAGTGAATTGATTCGTATGAATCCTTGAATCGTATTATACCTAACTATCAATCATGTTGATTTCTGTCATGGTTGTGCATGTGGTTGTTTGACTTGAGATACCAAAGTCATCTTGTGGATGGATGATCATGTTTTGATTATGACTTATAAATCCCTAGCCATGGGATTTCCAAAATATCATGTATTAGATACGATATGAAGTCCTCAAAGATGATTGTGATTAGGTTAAATCTACCCTTGATTATTTAATCTATATGTTGATGTAGATAATTAATAAAGATTGACCAATAAGGTTTTATTAGGTCTACATAATTATTCACTAGAGAGATGTGTGTATCTAGAGGGTCACACACATAAGGTCTATCGATGTTAGTGGATATAGACATAATTATGAGGGTTTTATGAGCAATCTACAAACCAAATGTCTATAAATAATGGGAGAATTATGACAACTCAAGGTACCCATGCAAGCTGATAACATGCAATTGCATTAATTAATATCATGCATATTATGCATGTCTTATTTGAAATATGATCACTAATAAATCTTATCATGCTTTAAAATGATGATAATGATAGTTCTTAGGTTTTAAAAGGATATTCTTGATTTTTCATAAATTAATAATATTTTATGAGCATTTAATGACATTGATTCATTAAGAAAATATTCTTATTTTATTATAAAATGGAATTTTTACTTATTTCCCATTTTAAATGCCTTTTTTTGACATGTAAATATTTATTCAATAAATTTATTTTTGTTAGAAATTTGACATTTACATTTTTTAAGGGGGAGGAGATTCCTCTTCTCCCCTTCTCCTTCTCTCTTCTCTCTTCTCTCCCCCTTCTCTCCTCCTTATTGCAAGGAGGGGAAAATGTGCGAGCGAGGTGCGTCTCCCTTCTTTCCTTCTCCGAGTGAGGAGGGGGAGTTTCCTTTCTCTCCTCCTCTCCCCGTTCTATCTCTTGCTCTCAAACTCTCCCTCTCTTTTGTGTCCCCCTCAACCACTTCCTCTCACGCCTCTCTCTTTTGCCTCTCTTTTGCATGCACGCGCGCACGAAATGGAGAAATCTTTTCTCCCTTTTCCCCTCACTCTCTTGTGCGCATGTGCATGAGTGAGCTTGTAAGGGGAAGAGGATGGAGGAACAACCTTCTGTCCTGCCCCACTCTCTCGAAGAGATGCATCTTTCTCTGCCTTCCATGCCTCCCTCTCTCTCGCTCTCTCATAATGGAAAATCTCTATCATGAGGAGAGGTGTACTAACATACAATTTATACACGTAATTATATAGTTATTAATACAAATTAAGCCATAAAATATTCTATTCTTATGCATATTATCATACTTTGAGTGCATATCTATCATTCTATACACTTTAAAGTTATACTATCAAAATGCATTATTTTAGGGATAATCGTGCACAATTAAAGAATATATTTTATAGTACATTATTCTCATCTTTATTTGAGATTAGAATTAAGTTTTGATTATAAATAATAAGAGAAAATATCTATATATACACTCATTTATTTTCCAAAGAAAATGAGTATATTTTTGAGATAAAAATTTATTCTCTTATTATTTATTAAATTTGAATTTTTCAAAATATAGATTATTCAATTTCTAATAAAACAAAAAGAATTTGGATTCAAAAGGAGTAATATTTTGAAAGTTATGAAATTTCTAATCTTTAGGGATTTTTTAGAATTTTTCTAAATTTAATGAAATTTTCTATATTAATTTTGAATTTATTTAAGTATAAAAACATTGAAAATTCATTTTTTTTGTATATGCACTGATGTGGCAATGTGCTTATGTGTCGACGCGTGGCAGCCAATGTGCGGTCCATATGTCGCTCATGTGCACAAGCCATTAGTGTGCGATTAATGATTAAGAACCATGTTAAGGGTACATGTTAACCCTTAATATCACATATACATTGATTTACAATTTTTTCTATCATTTTTCCTATGTGGGACTATAATTTTTTTTATCTCTTCATAGGTGACGTGGCGCTTTCAGAATTGTCGAATCTGCGAAAAAAGACTTAATCTCAGCCCCTCATTTTCACTTAAGAAAAGGGGGTATGTGGCAACATGTTACTGGGCGATGATTTGTTTTATTAAATGAATCAATCTTGGCCATTAATCTGAGGAGTTATAACAACCAAGATTTTGGTTGAGAAAACAAAGGAGAGAAAGCCAGATCAACGGTAAAAAATGATTTAAATTAAATTGCGATATCTTATAATCCAATTCTAAGGCTAAAATTTTGTGAGAATAATTATCATTTCAAGCATTACAAATCTACTAGGGCTGATTATAAATCTAGGATAAAAAAATTAGGGTTCTTAATGTTTCATTGTGTGCCTCTACCATTGGCTAGCCTGAAGGAAAGGAGGCAATGATTGATCATTCTTCGTGTATGGAACATCATTTTTAGTGAGTTTCTTCTCTTTCTATTTATCCCTTGTGTTACATGCAAGACGCCATGTTTGGGAAAAATGTACGGGCTCTTGAAGGTATGTTTTGATTGGAGAGCATCACTAGAGTGTGCTTTCATCGCAAACCCTTGTATTAGAATCATTTTATATAAGTTTCACTTTATTAATCTAAAAATACCAAAAAATATTTCTCTTGATTTCAATCTTTTAATCTTCCTCCCTGTAGATTCCGTCAAATTTGAAGCATTTATTATAATTTTTATACGTTGAATTTTCACGTTGAACCACCGTATTTTTTATGCAGATCATAAGGTGTGTGAGAATTCTCTCCTTTATTTTCTTTCGCTCTTGGTGAAGTGCTTTGAAGAGGAGATCCAACCATTCAAAGATCTTGTGGATACTGCTAGAGGCTAGATACTTGAATATTTTCAAGAACTCCTTCAAGTGAACTATTGTAATTATGTTTTCTTATACATACTAGATGATAGGATCATCTATTTTTGGTGCCTCAGTGTTTTAAATATCCAATTCAATGTATTTTGGTGTATTCAAATGGTCAAAATTTTGAAAGGCTTATTGACCCCAAATCCCAATATCCCACAGGAGGCCTGCATTGACCAATCAAATATTGAGTTGGCTGTCACGTCACCACATGGGACCCACCACCTTGGTCAACATGGATGGTTGACTTATGAACTCGATTACGCGTGTTTTTCATCATTGTTCTGTATCGATTTCATGCAATAAAATTTATATCTCCTTACTTAGTATAGTTTAAGTAAGGGTTGAATCCACAGGGAGTTGAGTTAATGAGATTAGACGTTCAAATGAAAGGTGAGAGAGCGTGGAAGAAGTGAGAGCTTTCAAAGAAGTGCGAGCATAAATGGGGCATATAGAGATGAATATGAGTGATAATCTTTAGGTTTCTTTTTTAATTCAGAGGGAAATCTGAATTCAAATGGAAAAGCAATGTAAAAGGAAATGCAATGGGGATAAGATGAAGGCAAGGTGAGAAGAGTTGTCGGCGGTAGCGATGGATCAACGAATTGACGCACAGCGATAGGGAGAGAGTTGTGAGCGTGGATGACATCAAAGCCATTACATTAAAAGAAAATAAAAAATAAAATTAAAATTAAATTAAAAATTTTGTATTTATAGAGATGAACACAAGCAAGAACTCAATCCGGATCATTGCACAAACCCTATTGCGATGCCCGTCCTAGGCCAAGTGATGCTCAATCTAGTCCGATCGCAATGCTAGCTTGATTTCTTCTCCACTACAAGATTTGTCATCAAGAAATTCTCTCCTTGGGCCTTGACTCCTCTCCTCTTCCTTTTGGTATCCTGATGCTAAGAGAGAGCCAAAAAAAGAGGAGAGAGAAAATAGAGCCTTATATAGAGAGGGTCTTTTAGAATTCTAGGTGACCAAGGATGTAGATCTTTCACTCTAATGATCAAGGGTGGAGATGCACCATCCCAAGGAAGTCTAAGAGTGTGGTTACCTCCTTTAGGAGGTAATCTTACTGCTAAATGAGGTGGCCCAACCCCTTTCTAACGAAAGAGTCTCACATTCTCAAAAGGAGGCAATAACCCCTCTTTCTAAAGATATGGGCCCCACCTCCTAATAGAGGTGACTCCAACACCTCCTTAAGTAAGGAGGTCGTCAACCTTAAGAGGGTGACCTCCAATGAATTTTAAACATAAAAGAATTAAATTTAAAAATATTTTAATATAGGTTAGTCAACTTTCCCTAAAATAGACAAAGTTGACCAACTTTGACTTACCTTGACTTATTTAGTGAAGTGTATGCCTGCAAAAGGATAGGATGATCTTCATAATTATTTAAAAGATGAAATTGACCACCTTTGACCACCTTTACCCTTATTACACCCTTTGAATTTTGGGATTTAGAGTTGACTTGCCCCTTAAAACAATGAAGAAGTGATTTTCTCCTATCTTCCCTTTTAATTTGTCTCCATGTATTACCAAATGCTTTCCTATGTCCTTTGCATTCAAAGAAGTCAAATGGGGTTAGTCTCAAGATATACAAACCAAAGGAATGATGTATGACAAGGCATATTCATCTTTACGCGTAATCAACACCATTTAAATGCAAAATGAGTACATGAGAGGAATAACATGATGAATGCAAAAATATCACCAAAACATGATAACGTGTACCATATTAGAAATAATTATACGTTTAAATCTATTTCTGATGATCAAAATGAATGCATAAATTACACGTTATCATTGACCAAGGCCTTAGAAACGTTCTTGCCAAATTCTAGCAATCATGTTGCTGCAGCCAGAATTTGGCTTGTTTGGATGTTATTGGGCTCATTGGAAGGTTTATCAAGTATACAAGCTAGCTTTGATACCATTCCTGGGTTCTAAGGTTGATAAGGCTTCCAAAATTTTATTCAAAACATAAAAATTCCGAGGCACAAAAAAGCAATGACCATATCATCTACTTTATTTTAGAATTCATACTTACTAGGTTCACTTAAAGGAGTTATATGAACGGATCAAATGTTCACCCTCCAGCACTATCCACAGGATCACCGAATAGTTGAATCTCCTCTTCAATGCTCTTTACTAAGAGAGAAAGAGAGGAAAAGAGAGAGTTCCCATAATGCTTGTATGGGCACCTTGAGTTGTGGTCATTTGTATTTTATTTATAGATATTGGGTATGTGAAATTTTTACAAAAACCCTCATAATTATATCTATATCTACCAACATCTTAAAACCTTGTGTGACCCTGTAGGTCCATATATCTCACCAATTAATAATTATAGAGACCCAATAATAACTTATTAGTCAAATTTATTCATTATCTATATAAAAATATAGATTAATTAACTAACGATTGATTTAACCCAATTGACAAGTTGAGTTACTAGCCTGTTGGGTGCCAAGCAACACCTCATGCCCAAGAAGGTATGGAGTGTATAGGAGTTTTTGTATGGAACCTTCCCATCATCAGTTATTGATAACATGTTATTGATGTATTCATTTAAATCGTGATAAATATATTTGAATATATAATTCTTTTTAATGCCATGCACATTATCATGTTTTTGTGATAGTTTTACATTTATCATGTTATTCCACTTATATACTCAATTTGCATATAATTAGTGTTAATTATGTATAAACATGAATATGTCTAGTCATGCATCATTCCTTTGATTTATGTATCTTGGGACTAACCCCTTTTGACTTCTTTAAAGTCAAGTGGTTAAATTCTCACGTTGTTATGAGTTTTGTGGGTTTAATGACATAGGAAAGCATATGGAAATACGTGGAGGGAAATTGCAATGAAAGAAAGGAGAAAATGACCTTTTCACCATTTTGGAGGGCCAAGTCAACTCTAATTCTATGAAGTCAAAGGGTTTAATTGAGTTTCAAGGTGGTTAAAGGTGTGAAGAAAGGTCAAAGGTGGTCAAATTCATTTTTGAAATGAATATAGCGATCATCCTATCTTTTTGGGGTAGCCACTTCACTAAGCTAAGTCAAGGTAAAGTCAAAGTTAGTCAACTTCTCTATTTTAGGATTAGTTGATCAACCTATATTGAAAATATCTTTTTAAATTAAATTATTTTATATTTAAAATGAAGTGAAGGTCACCCTCTTAAGGTAGACGTCCTCCTCATTAAGGAAAGAGTTTGGCATCTCCTTTTAACGGGTTGGGCCACCTCACTAAGGGGTAAAATTACCCCTTTGAGGAGGTAACCACACCCTTGGACGTCCTTGGGGCGGTGCATCTTCACCCTTGATAAAAAGGGTTGAGCATCTCCATCCTTGGTCACTTTGAACCCTAAAAAAATCCTCTATGTATAATGTTCTGTTTTCTCTATCATCTCTTGTTTTTGGCTCTCTGTATAGAACGCTAAAAAAATCCTAATGCCTAATGCTAAGGCATTAGGCTACAAGAAAGAAGAGGAGAGGAGGTCAAGGCCCAAGGATGCTCACTCTTGTCGTGGATAAGAAATCAAAGTGAGGATTATGATTCGAGCAGATTAGGCATCATTCGACCTAGGACATGCATCTCGATGGGGCTTGTACGACAATGCAGATTAAACTCTTGGTTGTGATTATCTCGATAAACGATAAATTTGTATTTTCCTTTTCTTTTATTTTAATGTAATAGCTTTGACATCATCCACACTTACAAACTCTCTATCTATCATTGAGAGTCATTACTACCACCAATCATTCTTCTCACCTTACCATCATCTCAGCCCCATTTCATTTCTTTACTATTAATTTTTCATTTAAATTCTAATTTCTCTCTTAATTAAAAATAAACCTAAAAGTTATCACTCACATTCATCTCTACACTCCCCATTTATGCTCACACTTCTTTTCATGCTCTAGCCTTTCATTTGATTATCTAATCCCATGACCTCAACTCTCTATGGATTCGACCCTTCCTTACACTATAATAAGTAAGGAATTATAAATTTTATTGCATAAAATTAATACATGACAACGATTGAAAAGATGGGTAATCAAGTTCATCACTTACCGTGTACTTATAATCCTTCATCTGTGCGAGACTCATGGATGACTTAGGGTATGGGTAAGTGTCAAACCCTAATTATTCACTCAAGCTTGTATTAATGCATGGAAGAAATCATCAAAAACTCTTTCTCTGATATTTCTACTGTCTTGGCCAAGCATTTCATGGCCTCTCATTGGTTGAGTCTATCTCCTCAATTACTGAGGGGGGATAATCCCATTTGAAACACAAAATCATCTCCGAGGACTTCATGTCATGTCAAATATATGAAATTTTGGAGATCTCATGTCTAGGGATTCCTTAGTTATAATCAAAACACGATCATCCATTCACAAGATATCTTTGGTGTCTTAAGTCAAAGGACCATATGCACAATTATGACATGAATCAACTTTGATTGATAATTAGGTATAATATCATTTAGTGATTCATACATATCAATTCAATCAACTATTTCTCCAAACAGCATTTACTATCTATCCTTGTTGTCTCTATATCGATGGCCATAGGATCAATCATACTCATCATATGAGTGAGATCAAAAACTACTATTCTTTCTGGATAATTGACAAAGTGAATCTGCGAGGTTGTATTCACCGTTCATATTCAATGAACTATTTCTAGATGAGCGTCAAAATAAATATCAAACTCACCAAATTAGAGAAATAATCACGAATTGAATAGTATAGAGGTGAATAAGGGTTGAATCCACAGAGAATTAAGGTATTTTAAAGCTATTCGTTGAAATTTGATCAAATTGGATGATGAAATAAGGTGAGAAATTAGATATTTTGATATAATTAGAAAGAGAACTTGAAGCCGAATCCACAGAATAAAAAATCACTGAATTTGGATCAAGATTCACAAAGAAATCGATGAGTGAACCAGAGAGAAATTTCCAAACAAGAAAATCATAAATAATTGAAATTAAAATTGAAATTGACTAAATCTACGATTCAAAATTGAAATCTAATTTTATAGGAAGAAAGATTAAGATAAAAACTAGATTTCTAGCCCAAGATAGTGCTCGAAGTGATCCAATTTTTTGTCGGATCAAACGCTATTCATTCTGTGAATTCGAAGACGATTGTTGGCATTCAAGAATAAATTTCTCCCTATGCTATTCATGAAATCTCAGTTTCAAACACTCTGTGGACGTGGAAATTGAACTACAAGCGATTGGAAGCGAGAGATTCAAGGATTGTGGTGTCTAGACAATTTGATTACTCGAAGAACACACGAATGATTTACATCATAGAAGAACATCTCCATTTATAGGGCAAATTGGGTGTAACCGTCGGATGGAGAGTTTAATCTTCGATCAACAGCTCGATGAAATGGCAGGAGTGGGAATCGTTACGCTTAAATCACATCCATTTGATCGGAGATGGACGGTCCAGATCTTGTCGCGTTGAGTGTGAAGAGAAAATGCATTAAACGGCATCCGTCTGATCTTGATCTAACGCGCCCGATACATTTTGTTCAGTTTTAATCTCAATCGTTATAACTCCTCAGATCGATGGCTGAGATGAAATCATTTTTATGAAAATTTTCCGATGAATAGAAATGCGCCACGTACCCCCCACCTTAAGTGAAGATCAACGATCTTCTTTTAATGCACGAATCGGGCGCTCCACACTATGTCACTTCACCTACGAAGATAATAACATTAAAAATAGTCCCACATGAAAAAATGCAGGTGAATGTACGCATATTTAAGGAATACGCAAATAAGGAGTTAGCAAAAATCCTTAACAGGATGTTTTCTCCTTATTCACATACACACACACGGACACACGTGCGCACACATGCACACACATGCACTCACACATGCACTCACACATGCGCGCACATGTACATTGTGTGACACATGGGGGTCTCATAGGTCGCCACATGGCGTCACCATTTTTGTCCATGCCACATCAGCTGTCATGCCAGCGCGTGATATAAAATTAAATTTTTATTCATTTAATTCAAAATACATTGAATTAAATTCATAAAAATTCAGAAAAATTCCAAAAAACTCCCTAAAAATTAGAAAATTCATATCTTTTAAAATATAACTCCAAATTAATCCAAATTTTTTTCATTAGATCAAAAATTAAATTATCTATCATTCTAAAAAATCAAATTTCATAAATAAAAATAAAATAACTTTTTATTTCAAAAATACACTCATTTATTTTATAATTTAAAACTTAAAAAAATAAATGAGTGTATAAAAAAGTGATTTCTCTTATTATTTAGCATTAAAAACTAATTATAATCTCAAATTAAAAATGGGGATAATCTAAAAAAAATTTAGTTTATCATAAATATCCTAAATTAGTGCATTTTGAGATTATAACTTGTTTTTCTTAGAATGATAGATAAACACTAAAAAATATGATAACATGCATTTGAATGGAAGTTTTTTTGCCTTAGTTTGCATTAATAATCATATATTTTTATGTATAATTTGCATGTTATCAACAATTCGATGTCCTTATCAAATATCTCATGAATAGGGATATTTAGAACATACATTTAAAGACTAGTGATCACTATATTATGATTTGATCCACTTAGTCATTACATATACTTGTGGACTTTAGTATAGATATCAAACAAAATAGGCGATAAAAAAATTCATTTCAATGAGCAAAAATGAGATACATGAGTGTGTGATTGTCTTGTAGGCCACATAAAACCAATCAACAATCACATGTGAAGCTAAAGAAGAAATCATTGATTAATCAATTGTCATTAGATCGCTATCCAAAAATCATTATAATTCCTTGAAGAGAGAGAGAGTGAGATGTAGATGATATGATGTATTGATAAGAATTTAATGGAATCAAGAGTGTTGGTGTTGCCTTATGTCAAGAAATGTGGGTGTCTTAGATTACATTTCTTGTTGGTTAATCAATTTTTACCACCACCCCACCAACGTTAAGCGAAGATTAACTGCCATTTCTTAATTAGGCCATCTTATGGCTCTAATTGAATGATTTCTTTAAAAAATCTCCAACAGCTCTATAGTTGCCTTGACTATAATTTTTTCATGATAATTTTACATTCTAAATCTCCACAGCTTTTTAAAAATGTTCTAACATATTTGCATTTTTATATGTTTTGGGATACTTTTTAGATCCTTTTTGGTATTTTTAGAACTTCACTGTTCTCAAAGAATTAGATAATGCATCCAAAATTTTCATTAGATTTCCCTTTTTGTCAGTGAACAATTGGATATAAGAGTGTAGAGATTTTCATCGTAGTTTCTCCATTGCATCTTTCAGTTCTACCATCTAGTCTACAAATGAAAGAAAAATAGTTTTCTCAAATAAATCATGAGAATGTTTAACAAACATATTGGCTTTGATTACTCTTTCAATGGGAACAAGATTTTCTCAAGTAGGTATTAGTGAAGCAACTTTGGGATACCCATCCTACCCCAAGTGCCATCAAAATATGTAGAAATGCCAACAACAGTGTGAAGGTATTCTCTCTTGGAAGTTTCTGACTCCTCAACCTTGATAGAAGCATAGACAGTCAACTAAAACTGGAAGAAGCAGTCAAATCAATATTCGATGATTATTATTAATTCAAAATGATTATATGAATTATTTCTTTGATTTCTTTAAAAAGTGAATTGATTTTGTTCAGCCATTTTGATTTATTTATGTCAACAAATATATTTTAAAAAATGGTGATTACCATATATACCTATAATCTAATAAAACAAAACAAGAAAATAGGTACAAGAAAGAGGTTTGTAAGTTAATTGCCTCATACAAAAAACTTCATTTTTTTGGGTTGCCAAGCCTATTACACTAATGCCATGATGGCCTTAGGAGTGCATCAAACACCTTGATCTTGAGTCTAGACATATATTTAAAAAGAAAAACTAAATGGTGGGCACTCTGAAGCTAAGCTTTCTTAGGGTTGGGTAATACACAGATAGGCAAATTCCTAGGAAGAGGCATGGCAGGGTGAGAAGAACTCTATGGTTATGGTGCCTAGGTTTGGGCAGCCAAGGGATTGGTGAACTCTTGGGTGGCAAGGAGTGAGTAATTTTATTGGCTAATCATCAATTTTGGGGTTGTCTTCCTCAATGCTTAAAAAAATTTATAGCAATACCACAGGACAAACTCTATAGAAGAGGGAGAGAGACAAAGAGGAGAGATAATTAATCATTCTTCCATTTGATTGATGGTTTGGACTAATTGGATGACTATGATCTTGAGCTTGAGAGATATAGAGAGAAAGAGAGGGATCTCGTTGAGGACTGTAAGGGCCTTCACCATGTGGGATGCTTTGCTCTAGCTCCTTCATTGCCACCTTCATCACTACCTCCTTCTTCCCCTTCATCTTGCAACATTTCCAGAAATTCCAATTTTTTTAATTTGAAGGAAAACCAAAAAAATTCAGGGACAAGGCAATCACACCTAAGAGTCTCTCTCTCTCTCTCTCTCCTCTTCTCTCACTAAACTCCACAACCACTATGCAGCCTTAATCATTATCCTCTCTAAGCTCAAAAAGAGCTGCTTCCGCTTGAACTTCCATCTCTTTCTCTAAACCTGAGAAGAGTGGCATCCGGATCATCTTAGCTTTCTTCAATGGGAAAGATTTTGTAAGTTGGCAAAATGCAAACAAGGCCTCATCATTAGAAGAAATGATTCTTTTGCTAATGTATAGATGTCATAGCTCATTAAAGTTAGGGATTTTTCAAATGAAATCTTCGGATAAATTTTCACAATTTTTATCTTGAGTTTTATCTCTCCCTCAATGTGTGAAAACAAATTTGCTTTATTTTGGATGATATTTTTCAAATCATAACATATTTTCTCAATTTAGTATTTTTTTAGTATTTCTTATTTGTATCATGCATTTATGTTTTCTTAATTATTTTTATTTTCTTATATATTTAAATGAGCCCTTCGCTCTAGTAAATATTTCATTATTTATGTAATAGGCTATCCTAGTAGTCGCATGAAAATTTCTTATAAATATCATATTTCAACTATTAAGTGGATCATTTCTTAGTCCAATGATCCTCCTAATCTTATTTAATTCATTGGACCATTTTCAACATTATTTTTTCTATACATGGGCCATTCTATTGTAAACCTACATCTTTATTAAATCCTGGATGGGGCCCCGGAGACGATATTGGCCCTGTTATTTTTTATATCGATTGGCAAGTGGCAATCGATATCCAATCGAGTCATTGATGATGGATCCCAGGGTCCATTAGTCCACGTGGCCTTGAGAGAAAGAAGATGTTTGGGATTGCATCTGGCTTCTCCCTCAACAGGTTTCTTCTTCCCAGAACAGCGAGCGCTGCTGCCCGCCGGTTCTTATCAAGCCCGAGGTTCTCAGGCACTCCGACGCTGTACGCCGCATCGACAATGACGGAGAGCGGCGGCGGCGCCACAACCCCCACCCCAGCTTCCTCCCCCGAGCCCCCCAAGTTCCACTCTATTCTCAACCAGGAGACCCAAGGTGCCGACACGTCAGCACCTCCGGTTCCAAGAACCCAATCACTTCTAAATATTGAAACCTCTCATCTAATGATCAGGGGACTGGGATAGATGCTGGGTCGAAGGAGTCACGCCGTGGGATCAAGGATCTCCGACGCCCGTGATTCTGCGTCTCGTCGAGACAGGAGATCTCCCTTCCGGAAAAGCTCTGGTTCCTGGCTGCGGCAGCGTGAGAACTACTGCACCTTTTATTAATATTTAGCGGAATTTCCCGTTACGTTGTTCGCTCAAGTTGAGAGCTTCAGGGCTACGACGTGGTTGCCATGGCTTCCCCCGAGAGGTATGTTCTTGGGGTGGATCTGTCGGAGACTGCAATAAAAAGAGCGTTAGAGGTAAGTCCGGTAGAATGAAAATCTTAATGATAAAGAAATACCTACCCGAGGGAAAATTCTCCGTTTTTCTGCTGATTCAGTGGACTGCCGGGTTGCCAAACAAGGAACATTTCGGGTTTTTGGTGGAGGATTTCTTCAAGTGGCAGACAAACGAGCAGTTCGATCTGATATTTGATTACACGTGAGTTTCTGAAACAAGCCGTGTAATTGATCATTCTTTCTCGGATATATGATGCGGCGTGTGCAGGTTCTTCTGTGCAATCGATCTGTCCTTGAGGCCTGCTTGGGCTGAGCAAATAGGGAATCTACTGAAGCCCGGAGGAGAATTGATCACGCTGATGTATCCGGTATTGTCTTCCAGCTGTTTGATCACCATGATCATCATTCTCAAGCTTTGATGCGCTTCAATGTAACCGTGCTTTCACAGATTGATCAGCATGATGGGGGACCTCCCTTCGCCGTTTCAGTCAGCGCGTAAGTAAAAGCATCAACGACAGAGAGGGCATGATCCTGCAATCTCAGAACTAGATAGATGTTATAATGATTTTTTATTAGTACCTGATTTCCACTTTCAGCTACGAGGAGGTTCTGGGTCCATTGGGCTTCGAGGTGGTCACGGTGGTGGAAAATGAGCTCGCCATTGAGCGTCGAAAGGTTCTCTCGATCGAGCACGTCATAAAAAATTTCGTCGAATAGAAAGTCTTCCCCTGTTCAGTTTCTATCATCTTCTTCTTGGCAGGGGAAGGAGAAGCTTGGGCGGTGGAAGAGAAATTTACCTCAGGCAAATATGTGAATGGAGCGACAAATTTGAGCAGAACGAGAACTTTATTTCTTTCTGTCATGGGATATCTACATGTATAATAAGCCTCTGCGCCGCTGACTAATGTGGGGTTATTACTTGCTTTGCCAAAGAAGAGTAAACATACCTGTTTACCCGAGTTAACTGACTGCTTCAGCGTTGGAGGATTGCTTTTCGAAACTTGCGAGGCTTTCTTCCATCCCTCGCACGTAATTGTCCATGCATTTAAGGTGTCGGGCCAAGTCCAGGCCCATAATCATCCATTTCATCGCTGTTTCCACTTGCCCCAAACGGACAGCGCAGCCCGCCCTGTTCCAAGCGGTCATAGCTAGCCATTTCCCCTCTTCAGCCGGATATTCTCCTTCTTTAAGGCCCACTATTATCCTGTAAGCTTGCCGATAGCCAGTGTAAGCTGCAGTCTCACCGTCCGCTTGCCCTCTGAGCAATCCGGCGAGCCCAATTAGCTTCCTCATGACAATGCTGACAGTTTGGTAGTCCGGTGAAGGGGACGCGAGGAGGGAAGAGAGGCATGAATTGAGTGCCACGTCAGCAGCTTCGTGATAAGGGCAAGGTCCTTGTAAAGCGGTGAGGCCCAGCTGGAGAAGGTCCTGCGCGTTGGACTGTTTTGAAGATGAAATAAAGTTGGTTATCAGTTGAAGCTGTTTGTCCCGGGAATCCTCCGAATCCTCTAGTCTAGAGAGAAGCTGATAGGCGCAGATAGTGTGGAGGAAAGAGTAATCTCGGCTCCAGAGACTTGTGTAGCTGTAACAAATCAATATCGCCATATTAACTTCCATTTACTACGAGGTGAACGCTCAATTTATTCTAGGGTTACCTTAGCAGCCTTTTCCAGTATATTCATCGCTTTCTTGACATCAGAGTCAGTCATATGAGTCTGTCCTTGCTCATCGCTGCTAATCATGGCACCCACGCTTATAATCATCGACTTGCATACCATGGGTTCCGTTTCGACTGATCCATCGTCAGATGCGAGATAAAATTCCGAAGCCAACTCAAGAAACTCCGAACAGTAGCCGTATTTTTTGTCCGCTCCGGCCCTTAATCCCATGTTCCATGACGTCCCAGCAAACCATCCAAGCTCTCGAATGCCGACTGAACCCTTTCCGAAATAGCCCTCTTTCCCCAAATCAGACATTCGGTTCTTGGCATGTCGAAAGTGTTTCAAGATTTCTCGCTCGTTGTCTTTATTTTCCTGCAGCAGCGTGATAAGGTTCCGACGCACCGCAACGTCTGTCATAGGCATCTCTCTGCCAGGAGAGTATAGGTCAAGGATAACAGATAAAGCCGCGACTGCAGCAGGAGTGCAACGGCTAGCCATTGCTTCGTGGGCGGATAAAGTCAGGTACTCGGGGTTAAAGTCAACGCTGTTGACCATCTCTTGAATTTGATCGATCGCCTCCTTCTCTGCTTTTCTTTGGAGGTGGACTTTAAACTGCAAGTGCCGATATATCTAAATGAGATGCCCACTGGAACACATAAAAATTCACCAGAAGTGTCTGATACCTTCAGAAATGCACAGTTTATGGTGGGCTCTAGCTGTAAATAAAAGACGGTTAAGAGATTTATATGAAACTTTCTTAGAAATGTGCTTTTATATGCATTTCTCTCTTACCTTTGCTGCCTCGTCGATGAACTCCTGCGCCTGGTCAAGCCGGGAGAGCCCCAGGTGACAAAGACAGAGGACTCTGTAAGAATTAGCCCGACGTCCCTTATGTTCATCGTCATGAGGGACATAGAGCATAGATTTCTCAAACATCTCCGCTGCCGTCTCGTAGTCCCCCAGTCTAAAATGCTCCGCCCCACTACATCACAAAAACCGGCATAAACAGACATGAATATAAACATGTCTTTACTGATAACCCACCAATTCCACAGTAACGCATGCATAGTTCCTCTTTCATTCACGACATCCGCCCCGGCAAAAAGCGCCAAAACCCTCTCATCCGACACCATTTCCCCCACCACTCTTGCTCTCCCTCCTCCTTCTCCTACCGCCACTTTCTTCACAATTCTAATGGCCGCAGCAGGCCCCAAACGGCATCTTGAGACAAGTGCCATAACTACCCCCAGTGCAGCTTCCGGCCCAACTCCCTCGAGGAAAATCTCAGCAGCGGCAACACATACATTATCAGGAACAGATCTCGTCACCGCCATGCGTCGCAGTTCTCTCTCTCCTTCCTCAAATTTCCCCAAACCAATCCACGCCTTCAACGACATAAAACTCACACTCGGATGCTCCTCCTTGCCCGATCCCTCTCTCATCACTTTCACGCACTTCACAACAGCCTCGAAGTCCCCCGCTCGCAACCGCTCCGCAGCGAGAAATCTCAGACACCTCAACTTCAAATTTTCCAGCGGGAGCCTCTGATCCGGCCTCTTGCAAATCTCAATCCCTTTCTCGCATAAATCTAAAGCTTCGTTCATCACCTTCGCCGCAACCCCGGATTCCAACGTCGCCGACAGTGCCACCTTCCCGAATTGCAAATACTGCTCCGCTAAAGCTTTATAATTTCCCGGAGAGAGAAATAAAACGCTCTTCGAACGATTCAGCAGCGCGACCGCGAGATTCCTATCGTTAGCCTCCCAAGCGGTTCTCGCTCTAGCTAGATGAACATCCAAGAGAGTCCTCTTTTCTTCCGGATCAGTTATCCGGTCAATCTGGACGGCGGAGATTAGATCCGTGGCGCGCTCGAAGCAGATCGCGGCGAGATCGAATTTCCTCAAGTCCTGCCACATGAGGCCCGTCTTGTAGAAGAAGGACGCGCACTTGAAAGCCGGAGATTGTATTCCAGTAGGGTTACCGGCCAGATTGAGGAGATCGGAAGCGACTTGTCGGACATTGACGTGAGCTTCGTCGATTTCGCGGCTTCCATCCGGTCGAAGCTTCGCGTTATTGGAGATATCGACGCAAGAGTTCCAGAGACGGTAGCTGAGCTTCCAGATCTGTAGCTTCCCTGGATCGGAGAGCGGGAAGAGGGAAGATAGGCGAGAGAGGGATTTTTGGAGGGGAAACGACGAGGGAGTCTGGGATTCTTGATTCTTCGGTAGAGAGGTCTTCCGCTTCCTTGACTAGTGATTCGAGATCCTGGAGAGGACCGAGAGGAGTCTCTTGGTGCCTGGAAATGGGGAGATCTGGAGAGATTTCGGAAATTCTCATGTTCGCCTGAGCTGTGGAGAGAAAAGGGCACCTCCATTTGGAGGCGGGAAGTGGGCGTCCGTTATTTATATCAGTCAGATTTTAAAATCTTCGTGATGGAATCAGGTTGATGGGTATTTAAATGGGCTTCGCTTATCGGTCGTTTATTTAATTTAATACCTAGCCATGTATATCGCATTCTATGAGCCTACTAAAATAAAGAGATTACCTCGAATAAAGAGATAAAAGATATCAAAATAAAGATATGAAATAAAATTTCACGTTCATGAAAATATCATATTTTACCCTTTTATTTTTTAAAAAAATTTGAAAAGCATTACATGCATTTCCTTAAAGAGTCAATCAAAGGAAATTAAGAAAAAAAAGATATTCAAGAATATCAGACACTCATTCACATAAAGTGTTCATCCATTTATTGAATCCATGTAAGCTCATGAAATCTTCAAATACAAAAGTTAGCTCAAAAAATGGGTCAGTTATTTTGAGAGTTAAAAAACTTAAGAAAATGAAGAAAATAAATATTAGATACCGATATAGATAAATTAACATAGAGTATTTTGATTCATGAATGTTTAGGATGACCTTGAGGCCCATGTTGGCTTGAATCATAAGGCCCACCTTAGAATTATCAGTGGGTTCCATCTCCCTATGACCTTGTTGCTATCCCCATGTCTCTACATCTCTTTGTCTACCATCTTCTTTCTATATAAACTTAATTGCTTCTTCATCATAATATATAGACAAAGTTTCTAAACTTTCTTCTATCTTCTCTTCCTCTAGTCCAACAAAGCTTGGAAAGGATCTCCTCTTACTCCAAATGAATATTAGAAGTTAAGTTAGAAAATCAAGTAAAATCTAAGAGCATTATAACAACGAAATAGAATATAATCCACTATAAAGAATATTATCATTAATCTAACATCAACAACCTTTTAATCACAATTATTGACCTTGTTCGATTATTCTCCCTTCTCAATCTTAGAGTTAGTACCGTGTTGTTTCTTTGGTTGTTTCTCTCCATCATATACATCTAATTTGTTGGGATTTAATGTTTAATAGGCTCTCAAAATATAAAATGCGACATAAGATATAGAATTGGACACTCAAAATTATGTCATACTAAGAATCGATGATCCTAATAGTTCGTATCGATCAAAATTGATACTCATAGGCTTCATTGATGGACTTCCTTATTGTTCAAGTGTTCGGGCTCTAACGATATCTGCTCTTTCTCTAAATTGTTTGATCTCCTCTTGGAACTCTTTACTTAGAGAGAGTGACAAGAAGAATAAAGAGTTTCTAATAAGGTTTGTATGGGCAATGGCACAACCTTAGCGCATGAACATTATAAAATAGGAACTTGAATCCATAAGCCTTGCTATACAAGAAGAGTTAGTATTTGAATCTATAGAACTAAACTCTTCAACTCATGAATCCAAAAGGGGTTACGTGAATCCACAAGCACTTGAGCACTTTTAAACAAGGAAAACTCTCAAGAGGGAGAAAATAAATGTCTAAAAAAGGAATAATTTTAATCGTGTCCTCAAAGGTTACAATTGGGGCCTTATATAGGCCTTATATAGGGTCATCCAAGTGACTAGACCCTTGAAAAAACAATTCAAAATGTTACAAATACAACTCTAACATCGTGTTAGTGTCATGGACTAAACTTGACAGAAAAAAGAAGCTTCTAGGCTCTAGTAGGCCTAAATAGAGATATTTTGTAGGTTCTAGGAATTGTAGAATTTGACAAAAAATATTTGTGTGTCCTCTGGTGATCCCGTGTAGATATTTTCAGCTCCTAGAGATTCCATCTTGGCCTAATAAGCTTTAATTGGGCCACATAAGTGGGCTTTGTGGGTTCTTGGGCTACACCAACCATAATTGGGCTTTGTGGACTCTTGGCTTACATCAGGCACCTTTAGACTTTCATGTTGTGAAATATTTATTAATGTCCTC
Source organism: Lemna minuta (assembly GCA_024174645.1). Taxonomy (NCBI): domain Eukaryota; kingdom Viridiplantae; phylum Streptophyta; class Magnoliopsida; order Alismatales; family Araceae; genus Lemna; species Lemna minuta. The sequence goes on along the minus strand of CM044101.1, from coordinate 7,347,292 downwards.
AAAATTATGTCTATATCCACCAACCTCTATTGACCTTATAAGTGTTACTTTTGTAGTCGATATATTTCTCTAATTAATAACTCTATAAACCCAATAACACTTATTGGTCAACTTTATTTCTTATGTATATGAACATATTGATTAATTAATGAATGATTTATTTAAGCAAATAGATAAGTTGAGTTACCATGCCATTAAGTGCCAAGCTATTGATGCATAATATATGGCCTACAAGTTAATCACACTTTGATTTATCTCATTTGTAATCATTGAGTTAAAAATTATTCATTGTTATTCGTGTGTAATATTTAAAATGAAGTCTATGAGTATATGCAATGACTATTTAAATTATTATGAGATCATAATACATCTATTACTAATTCCTAAACATTCCTACTCAAGGAATATTTGAACACCACATCAAATTATCCAAGAAGATTATCATTGTCTCATTTGACTTATTTGATGAACATAATTGATCTTTTCGCCATTAGTGTGGAGACACCCATGATAGATAGTGGGTACTCTTTGGAGAAAGAGTTCACCAAATTAATCTATATAAATTCTTGAATGGTATCATCTGCCCTCAGTGTTTAAGGAGTTTGACTCAGGCAATGAAATGAGATAAAATCCTTGGCCAAGGTTTTGAAAATATTAGATAAAGAGTTCTTGATGATTTCCTCTGTGCATCAGTACTAACTTGAAAAAATGAATAGGATTCAATAATTAACTATACCCTAAGTCATTTATGAATAAGTCTTGTGCGGATTATATGTACATGATAATATGATTTGTCCTGTAACCTTTGGTGTGGAGTCACTAAGGATTGATAGTGAGTGCTCTATAGAGAAAGAGTTTACTAAATTGATCCGTATGAATCCTTGAATGGTAATTATACCTAACTGTCAATCACATCGATTCATGTCTTGGTTGTGTATATAGTCTTTTGACTTGAGACACCAAAGACATCTTATGGATAGATGATCGTGTTTTGATTATGACTTAGGAATCCTAGCCTTGGAATCTATAAAATGTTTTGTATTAGATATGCCATGAAGTCCTCAAAGATGATTGTCTGGTCAAGATGAGATCATCCACCCTTGATATTTGAGGATATTGAATCAAGGAATGAGATGCGATGAAATCCTTGGCCAAGGTAGTAGAGATGTCGGAGAAGGAGTTACCGATGATTTCTTACACGTATTAGTACTAACTTGAGTGACTGATTGGGGTTTGATAATTGACTATACCCTAAGTCATTCATGAGTCTAGTGCAGATGAAAAATTATTCATACATGGTAATCCATTACGGAAAGGTTCCATAAGAGAGTTCTTACATACTCTATATCTCCTAGAGTGCGTGGTGTAGCTTGGCACCCAACGGGTTGGCAACTCAATTTATCAATAAGGTTAAATCGATCATTGATTAATTAATATATATGTGGACGTGGATCATTAATTAAGGTTGACCAATAAGGTGTTATTGAACCTAAAGAGTTATTAA
>CM044101.1:7254887-7345288 GCA_024174645.1 Lemna minuta | reverse complement strand
GTATTTTGATTCATGAATGTTTAGGATGACCTTGAGGCCCATGTTGGTGTGAATCATAAGGCCCACGTTAGAATTATCATTGGGTTCCATCTCCCTATGACCTTGTTGCTATCCACATGTCTCTGCATCTCTTTGTCTATCATCTTCTTTCTATATAAACTTAATTGCTTCTTCATCATAATATATAGACAAAGTTTCTTAACTTTCTTCTATCTTCTCTTCCTCTAGTGCAACAAAGCTTGGAAAGGATCTCCTCTTACTCCAAATGAACATTAGAAGTTAAGTTAGAAAATCAAGTAAAATATAAGAACATTATAACAACAAAAGAGAATATAATCCACTATAAAGAATATTATCATTAGTCTAACATCAAGAAACTTTTAATCACAATTATTGACCTTGTTCGATTACTCTCCCTTCTCAATCTTAGAGTTAGTACCATGGTGTTTCTTTGGTTGTTACTCTCCACCATATATATCTAATTTTTTGGGATTTAATGTTTAATAGGCTCTCAAAATTTTAATCAAAATATAAATTTTAACATAAGATATAGAATTGGACGCTCAAAATTATGTCATACTAAGAATCGATGATCCTAATAGTTAGTATTCATCAAAACTGATACTCATAGGCTTCATTGATGGACTTCCTTATTGTTCAAGTGTCTGGGCTCTAACGATATATGCTCTTTCTCTAGATAGTTGGATCTCCTCTTGGAACTCTTTACTTAGAGAGAGTGACAAGAAGAAGGAAGAGTTTCTAATAAGGTTTGTATGGGCAATGACACAGCCTTAGCACATGAACATTATAGAATAGGAACTTGAATCCATAAGCCTTGCTATACAATAAGAGTTAGTGTTTGAATCTATAGAACTAACCTCTTCAACTCATGAATCCAAGAGGGGTTACTTGAATCCACAAGCACTTGAGCACTTTTAAACAAGGAAAACTCTCAAGAGGGAGAAAATACATCTCTAAAAAGGAATAATTGTAATCGTGTCCTCAAAGGTTACAATTGGGGCCTTATATAGGCATAAAAAAGTGAAGGGTCATCCAAGTGACTAGACCCTTGAAAAAACAATTCAAAATGTTACAAATACAACTCTAACATCATGTTGGTGTCACGGACTAGACTTGACAGAAAAAAATAAGCTTCTAGGTTCTAGTTGGGCTAAATAGAGATATTTTGTAGATTCTAGGAATTGTAGAAATTGACAAAAAAAAATTGTGTGTCCTTTGGTGATCCCTTGTAGATATTGTCAGCTCCTAGAGATTCCATCTTGGCCCAATAAGCTTTAATTGGGCCACATACGTGGGCTTTGTGGGTTCTTGTACTACACCAACCATAATTGGGCTTTGTGGACTCTTAGCTTACATCAAGCAACTTTAGACTTTGATGTTATGAAAAATTTATAAATGTCCTCAAAATTATGTTTATATCCACTAACATCTATTGACCTTATAAGTGTTACTTTCTTAGTCGATATATTTCTCTAACTAATAACTCTATAAACCCAATAAGACTTATTAGTAAACTTTATTTCTTATATGAACATATTGATTAATTAATGAAGGATTTATTTAAGCGAATTGATAAGTTGAGTCACCATATCATTAGGTGCCAAGCTATTGATGCATAATATGTGGCCTACAAGTCAATCACACTTTGATTTATCTTGTTTGTGTTCATTGAGATAAAAATTATTATTTGTTATTCTTGTATAATATTTAAAATGAAGTCTATGAGCATATGCAATCACTATCTATATTATTATGAGGTCATAATACATCGATTACTAATATTTAAACATATGTTTTAAATATTCCTATTCAAGAGATATTTGAGTAGTACATCAAATTATCTAAGAAGATTATCTGTCTCATTTGACTTATTTGATGAGCATGATTGATCTTGTCGCCATCAGTGTGGAGACACCCATGATAGATAGTGGGTGCTCTTTAGAGAAATAGTTCACTAAATTAATCTATATAAATTCTTGAATGGTATCTTCCACCCTCAATGTTTAAGGAATTTGACTCAAGCAATGAAATGAGATAAAATCCTTGGCTAAGGTTGTACAAATATTAGATGAAGAGTTCCTGATGATTTCCTTTATGCATCAATATTAACTTGAACAACTAAATATGGTTCAATAATTAACCATACCCTAAGTCATTCATGAATGAGTCTTGTACGGATTATACATACATGATATTATGATTGATCCTGTAGCCATCGGTGTGGAGTCACTGATGATATATAGAGAGTGCTCTTTAGAGAAAAAGTTTTGGTGGCGTATGACTTCCGTCGCCACCCAAACACGATATCACAACGCCAAAGGAGCCCTTTCGCGCGCATGGATCTATCTACTTATCTTCTTTCTTTATTGTGAACTTTTCGACCCGCACGTGTTTAAGTGGGTCCTCGCTTATTACCCTCTCCCTTTTAGGCCTCCGGGTGGGTTCTTCCCTTTTCGGGATCCTATTTGTCAAGCCCTTCTTCTTTGTGAACCTTATTTCTATGAGTATGTTTAGGTTTTGGGTCGTGGGCCTCAAGTGGGACCTTTCCCCTCTTGGCTTATTTTGAGCTCTATAAGAAGGGAAGGCACCCCCCACAAACCCTAGCCGTCATTTGAGAAAAGAAATGGGTTTCCTCCATCTCGAGTGTCTACTCATGAAAGGTTGGGGAAGGAGTCCAACGCCTCCATTACCGCCCACCACTCCTTGACCCGACCACGAGGACGTTGCTACCACCACCACCGTCACCGCCGCCGCCGTTACCGCCACCACTCCATGACCCGACCATGAGGATGTTGCCGCCACCACCGCCGCCGTCGCGCCTCGCTGCCAACCCACCTTCGTGATGCCGCCGCGCCTCGCCTCCAACCCACCTTTGCGACATCGCCGTCCCCAAGCCGTTGCCACTGCCGCCGCCGCCTTGGGATCGCCACATCTTCTTCCTCCACCAATCCATCTCCTTCCCTGCCTCCCCTACTGGTTCCCCCCGCCAATCCTCGCTTTGGCGAACTCCCCCCCTCTCTCGATTTTCGTTCCCCATTTCCGTTCAATTGCACCCAGCCCGACCTCCACCCGACACCCACCCGACATCAACCCAACGCCCTCTAGCATCCCCTCTACCGTCCCCTGACTGACTTTTCCCCTTCCCCTCCAACTTCCGTGTTCAACACCCTGCTCCTCACGTGTCATCACCCCTCCCTAATTTCAGATTTCCGACGGCACCCTCACCTCCTCGACCTGAAAATTCGTGTTGGGCACGGGGGTGGCCGTGCGGAGTGCGCCTTGCATGCAAGCGAAGCGCTATTGGCGGCACACACTACGGTTTTGAGGGTGGGCGCTTCATTCCCCTCCTCATTTCCCATCGTTCCCCATCTCCACCTACCTGCCGTATTGCCATCTCCTTCCGGACACCCCAACAAATTCCCTTCCCCTCCCCCCTACTCCTGACCATCGCCAATGCCTCCTCTAACTCAAACCTCCCACTACCGTTGACCACGACACCTCCCCTTTCGTCCCTGCCGAATTTCGTCCCCTTCCCTGCGGAATTTAATCCGCAGCCACTTCCCCTCCCTAGCTTCCTTCCCACATCCTTCTCTCCTCCCGTCAACTCGCCCCAATTCCGCCCTCCCCACCTCGAGCCATCCTCCTCCTAATTCGCGATTCCCCTCTCTGCTCAACCGCATGAGTTCACGCAGCCAACCTAATTTTCACCCACCTCGCTGATCCATCTCGCGACCGCTGACCTTTCTTCCTCCATCGCTCATTTTCCCTCGGCGATCATTTCGTGCATTGCTGACTAACGCCTCTTCTCTCATCTCTACCTCTCCTCCTCAACCTACTGACTTCAACCTCTCATCCTGAATTTATCTCCCTCCGCTTTGCCGCCTCCTCTCGCTCTACTAAGATCCTCCCAAACGCCCAACTGTTGCGTCTCCTGCTCGCTCTATCGACTCCATCGGCCTCGGGCGAAATTCACCCAGACGCCCAACCGATCTCCCTTACCCTCCCATTTCCTTTGTACTCCTCCCATCGTCCCACTGAGATGGTCCCGTCGCCCTACCTCCTCCTTCTTGCATACTTGCCTTCCTCAACCCCATCCCCTAGCCAATTCTACCTGGTAATTCGGCCATTGATGAAATTCGCAAGTTTGTCATCAAAATTTGCGCTTGCCCCTGCGTTCGCGCTTGAGCCCACACACACGTTCGCCCTCATGACTGGCTCATGTCGGTCATGCACCTGATTGCCTCACTCCGTGAAGTCGTACCTGCTCGTTGACCGCGGCTAACCTACGGTCCACACCCGCACGTTGACCCTTCCTCCCTCTATTTCTTTACTGTTCTATGAATTGAACCTCTCCTAGTACCTGTGCGCGCGTGAAGCCCTCCATGTCGGAAACGCGCCCGCACGTTCCTACCCAGTCACTTGGTTGCGGCCACATCGCCCGCCTTTGTGCTCATCTCCTCGCCATGTGGCAGCGCGTTTCCCCGGCTTCCCGTGCCCCTACTGACTGTGCCCGGCTGGCCTATGCTCTACCGGTTCGTACCCTACGGGCCTGCCCCTGATTGCCGCCATCCCATCACTCCGCACTAGCGCATGCCCGAAAGACGACCTTGCACGCGTTGCTGGTTGCACTTCCGATTGCCACCCAGCCCCCACCAGCAATTGGCCCATTGCTCGTGCGTGCCCGGATCTTCTCGCTTCTTTCTCCCCTCGGATTCGTGAAGTGCGGCCATCTTGCTCCTTTCCAAGACCCCCCTCGTTCTCCCAGACGTCGCTGATCCGGCCCACTTCTGTCGTCCATTTGTGCAGCGCATGAACAATCTCCCTCGTTGATAACATGCAATCTTAACATGATAAAACATGATTATTAATGCAATTTAAGGCATAAAACATTACATTTATGTGCATGTTATCATACTTTGAGTGCATTTCTATCATTCTATGCATATTTATGCCATAATCTCAAAATGCACTAAATTAGGGTTAATTATGATAAATTAAGGATAAATAATTTTATAACCCATCTTTACTTGAGATTATGAATGGTTTTTAAAGTTAAATAATAAGAGAAATCATTTTTATGAACATTCATTTAATTTTCTAAAGTTAAAATCTTTTAAAAATGAATGTATTTTTGAATTATAAATTAAATCTCTTGTTATTTAAATATTTTGAATTTTTATAATGATAGATAATTAAATTTCAGATCCAATGAAAGAAATTTGGATTAATTTGGAGTTGTATTTTAAAAGATATGATTTTTACAATTTTTAGGGATTTTTCTAATTATATTTTCTATTTAAAAACCGTTTTTAAATTAAATAAAAAAAATAAAAAAAACCGCAAAAAGGGCGCGGGACCCGCGTGGATGCGACGTGGCACGCAAGGCCACGTGGCAGCGCCACGCGGACCCGCGCAGCGCCTACGTGGCGCCTATATATATTATATTATATTATTATTACTATATATAATAAGAGAGTTCTTCAGCCTCGCCTAGTTGGGGAGGGTATTAACCCTCTTAAATGTCGGGTATTATATACCCGACATTCTCATTTTTCTTTCTCCGTGTGGGACTAATTCCCACACTCTACTTACCTCGCAGGTGACGTGGAAGCGCGCTGGACGTTGGATCGACAGCGCGTGTCGATCACGAGCGTTGATCGCGTGGAGCGAGGACACCAGATCAACATCAGACGCACGTGCTTAATTAGAGTTATTATAACGGTTTTGATTGACGCGACGTGGCGGCATCACGCGCGCCGATCAGGTGGACCCACGGCCCATGGATCAAGGATCAAACACGTGCCTTATTTGGAGCGTTATAACGGTCCAGATTAAATCTCGCGGGAGACATCCGGACTGTTGGATCAAGAATGAAGGGGCGCGATCGAAGCGTTTCTTATAAAGCGTTTCATTTGATTAAATCGTGGCCGTCCATCACAATCCGACGGCCACGACTTAATCGTAACCGTCGATCTAAATGATCGGACGGTTACGCCCAAATTTCGCATAAATAGCCTTGTTCTTCCTCGTTCTATGTATTCGAGTGAGAATTCAATGAAATTGACTGTCTAGACACCTCTCTCACTCGTTTCTCTCGAGTTCTTCCTCCTCCTCTCTCAATTCCGCATCCATGGAGGGGTAGAAGTCGAGATTTGGTGGAAAATCGAGGGAGAAATCGACGCTTGAAGCTCGGCGTGACGATCTTGATGCTTTCGGCGATTAATCGGCTTAATCACCTCGTTTTGATCGCTAAATGGGTTTAGTGGAAGCGGTTTTACCTCAATTATCCTCCTATTATCTTTAATTTTCGTTTAGATTAGGTTTTAGATTTCAATTTCATAAATTTTCATTCTAAATCACGATTTCAACGTCCGAAAAATTCTCTCCACTTCAAATTTCGATTTCTCCGCGAAATTAAGTCCAAATTCATCGATTCTTGATTCCGTGGAATCGATTTGAAGTTATCTTTCTAAATCTACCATTTTCCCTAATTTCTCACCTCAATTCATTGTCCAATTTGACCAAATTCTAAAAGATATCTCGAAAATACCTAAATTCCTTGTGGATTCGACCCGTATTTACCATTATACCCCTCAATTCTCTCTTAATTCCCCAAATTGGTAAGTTCGGTATTATTTTTGACACAAGACCGTATGAATTCGACGACCTCGTGGTCTCGTCCCGTCACTCGTCTCGACCGACCGGGCTTGCGCCCCTCAGGTTAGCTTCAACCCCTCATTTCAAAGTTTAATTACTTTTTGAAGCATTTTCTTTTACTCGTCTCCACCGTCGTCGGACAACTTAGACGGGGTAGTACGAGTAAAGGTTCGAGACTTCTATCGTGTACATCATGTCCGGCACCGAGCGTGGGCTGGAGCCTTCAAGCTACTCCACGACGAGTCACATCTACGCCTCCGGCCGTGGGCCGAGAGGGTCTCACCCTATTCATCATCGCGAGTTTCCCCGGGTCACCCGGGGTCGACTCCGCTGATTGGCATGCTTTTTTGTACTTAGGTTTAGGTTAGATATCATACTTAGGGTCTAGAACTCGCCTACCCGTAGGCTAGGTTTGACCATCCTATCTTCAGTCAGCGTCAGTTCCATTGATCAGGCACGAGGGTTTTCACACCCCGTCCTACATCAAGTTTACTAAATTGATCGGTACGAATCCTTAAATGGTAATTATACCTAACTATAAATCAAATTAATTCATGACACGGTCATGTACATGGTCATTTGACTTGAGACACCAAAGACATCTTGAGGATGGATGATTGTTTTGATTATGACTTACGAATCCCTAGCCTTGGGATCTCTAAAGTGTTATATATTGGATACGACATGAAGTCCTCAAAGATGATTGCCTGGTCAATATGAGATCATCCGCCCTTGATATTTGAGGAGATTGACTCAAGAAATGAGATGTAATGAAATCTTTGGCCAAGGTAGTAGAGATGTTAGAGAAGGAGTTCCCAATGATTTCTTACATGTATTAGTACTAACTTGAGTGATTGATTAGGCTTCGATAATTGATTATATGATGGAGAATTATTTCCAAACATGAACACAAGGGTTCCAAGTGAACCAATATTCCTCCTTATTCATGAGTTAGAAAAACTATCCATTCATTAAATGGATGAAGAAGACCTCTCTAAATAATTAAAGAGAGTGTAGATCTTAAGGGAATTATCTTCCCTCCTTCTCCTATTTTACATTGATCCAAAGATTGACTTGGTCAAAAGAAATTAGCCTTATCCTTAGATAATTAGAATCCCTTGAATGGACCAAGTCAACCACCTTCTACCTTGATATAGGTTCCCAATTTCCAAACCATATCCACTATATCATATGTACCTTATATAATTATAAATAACAATCTCAAGAAACAATAGTAGGAACATCCTTGATTCCCAATTCCTTTTCTTTGAAAACCTCCCTTAGTTAGAATTTAGAAGAGATCTATATGTGATAACTTATGGAAGAAAGCTATCTTCTTGCTCTAAATCACGACAAAAACTTTTGCATGACTAACCTATGCAAGTATGAAGATAGATCAACAAGAAGAGCAACTAAATGTTGATAAAAGCCTGAAGAAAGACACCACTAGAGAAGATTACAACAAGGAGAGCTGTCCAAGGACCATTCTCCTCATTATCCAAGACTTATAACACATCTCCAGGCCGTCTAAATACATTACTAAGTATAGAAGACAACAAGCTCAGTCAAAAAGAGCTCACGATCTCTAAAGATCTTGAAGAGCATGAAGATCTTCTCCTCGACTGATCATTGCAGCAATGGGAGACAGCCATTACTCATTCTCTCTCACTACATTCAGTTCTTCAGGAAAGCTGGTGCAGATAGAGTATACCCTAATGGTTATTAGATCGAATCAGACATCTCTCGGGATCAAAGCTGCCAATGGTGTTGTCATTACTACTGAGAAGAAGCTACCGTCAGTCCTAATGGATGAGGAATCGGTACAGAAAATTCAGCTAATGACATCCAACATTGGGGTTGTCTACAGTGGGGATGAGACCGATTTCGTATCTTGGTTAGAAAAGCTGAAAGCAGGCACGTCAATATTACAGGTTATTGACAGGAATCGTCGAGCTCGCAGTGACGGACGTAGAAGAGGTTTTCGGAAACTCGTCGCCAACAGAAAAGGAGCAGAAGACCGATAGAAGTCAACGAGTATTCTCAGTATCCAACCGTCGACGCTCCCCAAGAAAGAAGGCCGCTCAGCTGATATCTACCATATCACACCACCTATTTTCTTCGTCTTCCTTCCCTCGTCAGATGTCGTTTCTATTCTCGGCATCACGCCTTTGGCACTCCATACGCTGCTTCGACGTGGTTAAATAGCTAATACGCGACCGAGTATTTTTTTCACACACTTCGGGTTCGCGGAGTCAGACGCATCGGGAATTTGGCAGCAGCACAAGCCCAAGCTGCATGGCAGCGCATCGCTAACCGCATCCTCGTCCAGGATGACCCCAAGAGAGCCCCAAATTTACTACTGTCTCGCCATCCGTACTTTTACCGTGGTTTGATTCTGATCTCACTAGCTGCCTTCATGAATCGTGCCAACCTATCTTGGACAGAAGCTCATTGAATTCTGCGGTCAACCTTCCTACAAAATCGGAGAATGAGCGGACGAAAATGATCCATAAGAAGATGCCTATCCGACGCGACGCTTCGCCATGAACTTCCCTCTTTTCATTTCTATAAAACGAAATCTCTACGTGACGAACATGATATGTTGTTTATTGATAAAATTGGTTACTACTTGGTTACTTTTACCCCTTCATGTTCATTGTTCTTCTTGTGTCTCCACCATTCTCCCGCATCCTTTTCATTCCGAGATTCTATCCTCCTATCTTCCCCCATTTTTTTGTCGTCTTTCACCACTTCAAGCCTGAAGCTTACTGAGGAGATCCTAGATCATTCCGGTGATTCGATGAGCATCCACTTCACGAATTATTAAGGTAACATCCTCTCTTATTTTCGTGAATAATAGTTTCGTCGATATCTTCAAGTCCAACGTTGACTTCTCTATAATTTTCTATCCTCTTTCGAGTCAATGTTATCCTCTATCCTCTCTTATATAATTCTTTGCTCTTTCTATTCCCGATTCTCTTATCCTAATAATTTAATAATAAATATTATCGGTCTTCTTCTTCTTCTATTTGTCTCATCTTATTACCGCCTCATCCACATCTTCCCTATCCCATCACTTCTATTCTTTATTCCATCGTTATATTCTCTAATTTATATATATATATATATATATATATATTAATCATTTGTATTATCTCTTCTAAAACCTCTTCCTCATTCCAGAATTATATTAGTATTGTTCTTCTTCTCTATATAATTTATAATTCATCCTTCTTTCTCTTCACATGCATCATCCTCATCATCATTCTTATATACTCATCTTCACTACTTATCCTCTCCATATCTCCACTGATTTATAACCATAATTCTTACTGATATCATTTATAGATCCTCCCTTCACTTGTAGGATTATTTCCTTATTATATCATTAACTTCATACATCTCATCATATCTTGAAATATCCTACATCATTATACCCTAAGTCATTCATGAGTCTAGTACAAATGAAGGATTATACATACATGGTAATCGATGACTGATAGGTTCCATAAGAGAGTTCTTACATACTCTATATTGATGGGATATGAGGTCGATAACTTTCCAAAATTTTGATCAAAATATCAAATGTAACGGAATTCATTGAATCGGATATTCAAAACATTGAGACACCAAGAACAGATGATCCTATCATCTAATATGTATGATAAAACATACTTACAAGTTTCCTTGAAGGTGTTCTTGAAGCTATTCAAGTGTCTAGCCTCTAGCGGTATCCACACAATCTCCAGATGGTTGGATCTCCTCTTCAAAGCTCTTCACCAAGAGAGAAAGAGAAGAAAGGAGAGAATTCCCACAAGGTTTGCATGGGCACCTTGAGTTGTGGTCGTTCTCTCCCTATTTATAGATATTTGGTATGAGGTTTTTTTCATAAAAACCCTCATTATAATGTCTATATCCACCAACATCCATAAACCTAATGTGTGTGACCCTCTAGTTTCATATATCTCACTAGTTAATAACTATATAGACCAAAATAACACCTTATTGGTCAACCTTAATTAATTATCCACATCCACATATAGATTAATTAATCAAGGATCGATTTAACCCAATCGATAGGTTGAGTTGCCAGCTTGTTGGGTGCCAAGCTACACCATGTACACTAGGAGATATCGAGTATATAATTATGAAACCTTCCCGTCATCAATTACCATGTACGTATAATCTTTCATATATATTAGACTCATGAATGAATTAGGGTATGGTCAACTGTCAAACCCTAATCGGTCACTCATGTTAGTACTGATGCGTATAGAAATCATCAGGAACTCCTTCTCCGATATTTCTACTACCTTGGCCTAGGATTTCATCACATCTCATTCCTTTGAGTCAATCTCCTCAAATATCGAGGGCGGATGATCCCATCTTGATCACACAATCATCTTCATTGACTTCATGTTGTATCTAATATATCACGTTTTACATATCCCGTGGCTAGGGATTCGTAAGTCATAATCAAAACACGATCATCATCCACAAGATGTCTTTGGTGTCTCAAGTCAAAGGACCACATACACAACCATGACATGAATCAACCTGATTGACAATTAGGTATAATACCATTCATAGATTTATACGGATCAATTCAGTGAACTCTTTCTCTAAAGAGCACCCACTATCTATCCTTAGTGTCTCACACCGATGGCTATAGGATCAACCATACTCATCATATGAGATTGATTAGATAATGCTATTCTTTCTAGATAATTTGATGTCCTTCTTGAATATCCCACGAATAGAAATGTTTAGAACATATGTTTAAAGACTAGTGATCACTATATTATGATCTCATCCTAATTCACTTAGTCATTGCACATGCTCATGGACTTCATTGCAAACATCACACAAGAAGGACAATAAATATATATAATTTCAATGAACATAAACATGATACATGAAAGTGTGATTGGCTTATAGGCCACATAATATCCATTATATATCTCCTAGAGTGCGTGGTGTAGCTTGACACCCAAGGGGTTGACTACTTAATTTTTCGATAAGGTTAAATGGATCATTGATTAATTAATCTATATGTTGATGTAGATAATTAATTCAGGTTGACCAATAAGGTGTTGTTGAACCTAAATAGTTCTTAACCAGTGAGATATATGGACTTAGAGGGTAACACACATAAGATCTATGAATGTTGCTGAATATTGACATATTTATGAGGGTTTTTATAAAAAAATCTATATACCAAATGTCTATAAATAGCGAGAGAAAGACCACAACTCAAGGTGCCAAAGCACACCTTTTGGGAATTCTCTTATTTGCTTATCTTTCTTTATTGGTGAAGGGTTTTAAAGAGGAGATCTAACAATTCAAAGACTATGTGGATATTGCTCGAGGCTTGTACACTTGAATAGCTTCAAGATCTCATTCAATGGAACCCTGTAATTATGTTTTCTTATACATACTAGATGATATGATCATCTATTCTTGGTGGCTCGGTGTTTTGAATATCTGATTCAATGTATTACGTTGTATTCAATGTTTTGATCAAACATTTTTGAAAGGCTTATCGACCTCAAAACCCATCAACTACTTGATGACACGTTCGTGAGGTTACCACTACCTAGAATCGAGATGGTTATATTTACCCAATCTTTGCACGTTAGGCATAAGAGATGCCATCTGAAGTGTGGTGCCCATATAGGCTTTTCCCTGCATATTGGGTAATAGAGATGTAACTCGCGTTTAGGGAATTGGGTGATTCCCTTCCTCCATCCATTTCATTGGTGACTTTTACTCCTTGATTTGGGATACTTGATGAGGAAACACCCGCCACCAAATTACGTCAAGTATGTACCTTCTCCCCTTAGCATGGGTAGATACTTTGGGCTTGCTTATGTTTGGAGCAGTCCTTGACCGATGTCAACAATTAACAAAAAAAAATATACGTAAAAAAATAAGAAAAAAACTAACGAATTGTGAGTCACAAGATTTTCTAAAACGTCATGTATTGGCTATGACATAAAGTCTTTAAAGATGATTGTATGGGCAAGATGGGAATGCTCGCCCTCGATATTTGAGGAGTTTGAGTCAAACAATGAAATGCGACGAAATCTTTGGCCAAGGTGGTAGAAATATTGGAGGAGTTCTCAATGATTTCCTTCATGCATTAGTACTAACTTAAGTGACCAATTAGGGTTTAGCAATTGATCAAATCCTAAGTTATTCTTGAGTCTTATGTGGAAGAAGAACTATATATACATGATAAACGCTAATGGTAAGGTTCTATACGAGATTTTCATATATATTCTATATCTCCAAGAGTACATGGTCTATCTTGGAACACGAAGAGCTTGCAACTTGACCTATCGATTGGGTTGGATTGATCTTTGATTAATTAATCTATATGTTGATGTAAATAATTAATAAAGGTTGACTAGTAAGGTGTTGTTGGGTCTACAGAGTGATTAACTAATGAGATAAATAGACCTAGAGGGTCAAACATAAATTTTATAAAATCGGTAGAAATAGATATAATTAAGAGCTCTTTCAAGTGAATCTTGTAAGTATATTTTCTTATACATACTAGATGATGGAAATCATCAGTTCTTGGTATCTTAGCATTTTGAATATCTAGTTCAATATATTCCATTACTGTCAAATGTTTTTGATCAAAATTTTGAAAGGCTTATGAGCCTTAGATCTCAATATAATACCTATAAGGTGTATAAACATTGGTGAATATAAAAAACTTTATGAGGGTATTAATGAAAATTCTAGAAGTTTGGAGTCTACAAATAAGGGGTGGGCTGTCACCCTTGGTTGCCTTGGTGAGTGCCCACCCTTCTCTTCACTTGCCTCTATCATAAAAATTTAGAGAAACTAAATGGTGAGGGATTTTCAAGGACTTAAACAAGAGGTCCAAGAGGAGATATAATTATCTGAAGATTATATGGACACCTCGAGAGGCTAAACATTTGAATAACTTCAAAGAACTCTTCTAAGAAACCCTATAACTATTATTTTTATCTACATTAGATGATAAAATCATTGATTCTTTATACCTCTTTTTTTTAAGTGTGTTTTTTAATATTAATCGATGCGTTTGATGTTTTGAAAAAAATGTAGAGGACTTATCAAGCCTCAAATCCTATCACCAACTGACTCGAACAAACCTAGCAGATAGTTAAGTATAATACCATTTAAGGATTCATATATATATATATATATATATATATATATATCAATTTATAAACTTTTTCTCCAAAGAGTACCCACTATGTATCCTTGGCGTCTCTGTACTGATGATCACAAGAATAAACACATTCGTTATATAAGTCAGATTTAATTGTGCTATTCATCCCATACATTTCAATTCCTTTCCTGATTATCTCTAGAATACAAATATCTAAAACTTGTGTTTAAAGATTAAATATTGATGTATTATGATTTTATCATAATTTACTTTGTCATTGCATATGCATCTTGAACTTAATTATAAATATTTAAATAAGAAGAATAATAAAAAAATTATATTCTAATAAATATTAAAGAGACATGAAAGTGTCATTTGGCTCACACGCCACATAATGTCTATCCCAACTTTTTGTATTAAATAATTTCTAATTTTATAGATTCAAGAAATTATCAAAATTAAGTCTTCCATATTTGATTTTTGTTTATGAGATTTGTGTAATTAAAGAAGTGTTGGCTAATGAGTTTTGAAAGGCTTAATCTCTCTTGACCAAAATACTATTTGACTAATTTTCAAACATAAAACTACTCCACCACAAAGTGATAGGCTTTGTGACACAAGCCATAGCTTGAAGCCATAAACCTTCTCATGTACGCAATGGACTTAGAAATTTGATTTCTCACTTTCTTCAAAAAAATGAAATGATGGGACATGAGAATTGGGGATAACAATTTCTTAAACAAGAAAGACCTAGGCTACATGCAATCAGAAATGGGCAATGTGATTTGAGGCCAAGCATGACATGTATTAGGAAAGTAGTCGATCATTTGTCAACTTTTCAAAATGGGGGATCTTTGACCACAATTAATGAACAATTTAAGATGGAACAAGAAGATTGGCAAGAATTTAGGTTTGCTGAATTGTGACCTTTCTAAAATCAGCATGTCCCAAGTTTCAAAACTTTCAGCATTTCTCATTGTTATCTTTTGTAACGCAACTTTCTTGACCTGTCTCTTCCACTTCGTCTATACTTTTCAACATATTAAGTTCATCATCACTTTGAGTGTTGTTACGTTACGTTGCTTCATTTTTCCAAGCATAGGTGACTTTTAGGCACAAGTCTTGTTCTATATTTTTCCGAATCAATCATCTCCCAAGTAGGCTGCTCATGGCGGTCTCCTTGATCATCTCAGAGGTGCATGGCTTCTGCGTCATCTTGTTTAGAGCGGATCTCTCCTTAGTTGCTTACTCGAGCTGTCATTTCCTCGGAAATCTAATTGCAAACCGTCTCCTTGGCTGTTTCCATACAAGCTCGAGCATGTAAATATCTTTTCTCTAGTAAGGCGTATGACATGTAAATACAGTCCAACTAATCTAGTTCCACCTTTTAATCGCATGTAGCCTTATAAGAAGCCTCCTCATGTAACCTTAAAACCCCAATTGAAATTTCATTTTCTTGCTCTACTCTTTCACAATATTGAACCCAAATTTTTTATCTTCGCCAATATAGTTCCTAAGTTTATTTTAAAATTCATTATTGCATTTGAAATCGTGAAATGAACAAAGATCTGAGTGGGCTGTCCACGTCGAAACCTTTGACTTTGGGCCTTGCGCCATCTGTACGACCAGCTGTAGGCCAAAGAAAACGCCGAGAAGAATGAAGACGGTGCGGGAGGAAGACAAGACTTTTTCTCTCTTGAAATCCTGACAAAGAACTCAGTAGGTGTCCCGTCGCAGTCTAACGTCAAAGGAAGGATGCGGACCCAAGCTGGGCATCATAAAAATGCATTAAAAACCATTGAAAGAATGCGATGGCGCCGTATACAAAAAAAATAAAGGTATTGATTACGATGACGATAACGACTTCATGGTTTCCAGCGCGGAGGAGGAGGCGGACTGGGGGGGTAAAACGACGGAACGGCGGAGAAAATGCTGTTCTTGTCGATTCCACTGCCTGCAGCAGTCAGCGAGACGAGCGCCGCCACCAAACCCGCGTTGCCCGGCCATGGTCGGGCTCGGTGTAGTTATAGTTCGTCCGCTCGTCCGAGAAGCCGTCGATACTGTCCGGACCACCGACCATGGCTCCCACAATAATGTTCGGATCGAGGTGTGAGAGCGTCGCGCCACTCCCACCCGTCTTTGCAGCTATAATTGCTAGCGTTGCGCGGGATCGACGCGCCACGGTGGTGCACGTGGCGCGGGTACTTGTCTCCGTACCCGACCAAGTAGCTCGTGTTCTGAGGGTTATTTCCCAGGATATAGTCGATCTGAGTAGTGGCGAAGGTACGAAGCGTCTTAGAGTCGAAGTAGTAGGGCCCGCAGTCGAAGCCAGCAGCTCCGAGCTCGTCCAGATAGTCTGCGTAGAGGGACGCCAAGAAGGCGGCATTAACAACGTACTGCAAGTTGTGCGACTCCCCATGGTTCAGCTGAATCATCCCTCCTGCAAGGAAACTAGGACTTAGGGTTCTTCTGGGAAGAGAGATGTTGCTTGCTTGTTCGCTTACCCGGAGTGTAGTTGAAGACGTCGAACTGGGGAAAGTAGGAGCAGAAGTTGAGGACGGTGGCGTTGTGGTAGGCCCGGAGCATTTCTTCGTAAGAATATCCAGGGCTGAGGAAAACTCTAAGCCTGGTGAGAAGAAGCTCTGCGCCGGGAAGCTTATTGTCCCAGCTGAAGACCCTCAGATCGGGAATGGATAAAAAGGCCTTAGCATTCTTGGGGATGCCGGGGTTGGTGGCTAAAGAGAGAAAGCTGGAGTTCCCGGAGGCGTAGTACAGCCAGGCAGCGCTCCACATGTACTCGTCGTAGTAGCCGGAGGAGTTGTAGAAAGGCGCTGTTTCTGGGCGCCCTAGCGAGTAGCGACTGCGCTTTCCGGGGCTCCTCGAGAAGTCAAAGAGTGCCGCCCCCGCTTTCACCAGCTTCTTTGAATACTCGTTATCGTCTCGGAATACTATGGACGCGGCCGCCATGGCTGCCGCCATCTCGCCTGCTAGATCTGGTCCCGAAGTTATTACCTGCACCGGTCGTTCGTAGTTCATGTCCTCGGGCCGCATCCAACAGTAGAGATCGTTCGCCGCGCCCACCTATCAAACGAGCTGACCATGTTCAGAGAGAGAGAGAGGGAAAGAGAGGGTGGGGTAGAGAGAGAGAGGGAGGGAGGGAGGGATAGAGAGAGAGAGGGAGAGAGAGGGTGAGGGAGAGAGAGAGAGAGAGGGAGAGAGGGAGGAGAGAGAGAGAGGGAGAGAGGGAGGGGAGAGAGAGAGAGAGAGGGAGGGAGGGACAGAGAGAGAGAGAGGGAGGGAGGGACACAGAGAGAGAGAGAGGGAGGGAGTGACAGAGAGAGAGAGAGAGAGAGAGAGAGAGAGAGAGAGATGGCGGTGTATGCATACCTGGCTGTAGATCTTATCGATGGTGGTGGCGGACGAGTTGAAGGTCAAAAGAAGGTATTCGGTGCCCCATCTGATGAGATCCCTAACGTGGTCGTATTCGCCGAGGTCCTTGTACTTGTGGCTATACTCGAGCACCGACCAGCTCAAGAGCGTCATGGAGAAGGCCATGGGGAAGTGGAACTTGATGTTGTCCCCTGCGTCGTAGTATCCGCCGACGAGCCCGCCGTCGACGTCGGTCAACGTTGACCCGTCGCTCAGCCCGGAGTCTCCCCGCCATGCCACCTTCTGGTTCTCTGGCAACCTGCCGGCTGAATCCCGAACAATCAAAGATCAAAACCCTAAGAAGAAGTAGAAGAAGGGATTCCTTCTCTCACACTTCTGGGCATCGAAGAAGAGGAGGGCCTTGTGAAGCGCGACGGAGAACTTGTCCGGAGGGATCACGGGAGGCTTCCTTTTGGGTAAAGACTTGGAAATTATGACGGGGAGAGCGATCACCAAGAAGGCGATTGCCGCGACATAAAACGTCCAGCGGAGAACCTTCTTCTTGCAGACGACGCACCCGAGGTCGACATAGTCGTCCTTCTCCTTTCGCTGCGTCTTAAGCAACCAACTTTTCTGGGTCTCGTCCAGCTCGGGCCGCGCCGCCTCGTTATCCACGGCCACGAGCTCGAACGGGCCTCCCCAGTGGTTCCCCGAGGACATCGTCCCGGCCGGAGCAGCTACGGGGATGTGTTCCTTCTGTAAAAGCCCATACGAGGTCACCACTTAAACGCGGCTGTTTTTCTCTAAATACAGCTGGGGACGGCTGACGAAAGGGAAGGTTTTGACTGAGGGCGATACTTTCGGCCGGAGCACGGCAGGTTGGGACTTTGACTTTTGGGTGCTTCTCGTCATCTCGTGGATTCAGGAACGGCTGCATGAACTGTGTCCTGGATCCAGGAATTTCTGCATGAACTGGTTAGAATTTATGTTCTAGCTGTACCCAACCAGCTAAAAATATATTATAAAAAGAAAATATAGAAAAAGATATCGGATACTGGGCACGGCAAGGAGCACTTAAGCTCGTGAAGGTTTCTATGGGGGTTGACCCACGGATTCAGACTAGGATCCTTGATGGCGATCTCGAGCGTGACCCATCAAGTCCGTAGAGAGCCGCAGAGAGGGCGAGAAGAGAGAAAAACGAGAGTCGAAGAGAGAAAGATGGACTACGTCACGCCGGATTTCTTAAGCCGCGTGCGCGGTAGATCGTGAAGCACACGAACACATAACCTTTTTCTTTAATAAAATATTAAATATTTTATGTGATGATGAATATCCGGTGATTCTCACATTCATTCTGTTGATTTGACGTGAATAATATTTGTTTAGGTGAAGTCAAGAAGATTTATTTGATGTAAAAACACGTTAACTCATATCTCATTCTCGTTCTAAAGTGGGCCTGTCAGCGGCCCACGGTGGCATGGGTCAATCCGTACAAACAAAAAGGGCCTATCATGTCGGATCAGGAAAAAAATAGAGTCATGGTATCCAACCAGATGAACTAACATGAGCATATCAGAATCCCAATGGCATAAGAAGTTCATGATTGTTCGTGATTGAGCAGAATCTTTCACCTAAGAATAATGTAAATCAGATGGAAGCTATTTGAAACGTATCTTAAAGAAGCTAAACACACAGAATTCTTAACAATGAAACACAAAATAGCTTTCTTGATATTCGCTAAAAAGATGAATATCATGATGAGGAATGACAAGCATCATGGTTGTGAATTGATGGTGGCATAGAATCAATGACATAGAATGAGGACAATATACATGGCAAGACATGGTTACTGTGCCTAGCTTGTATCTTCATCATCCTTTTCCTAGTTTTCCTTGACATCATTATTTTCCTTGATGAATTCCACATCATTGCCATTGTTGTCAAAACAATCCTTTAATTTTCTTGACTAGTGCTACCAAAAATTCTGTGTCTTTAGGGAATAAATGCTTTCAATTGTCAATTTTTTTTCACTTCTTGTGACTCATGACTAAAAGTTCCCCACCTCAATGGTGAAATAAATAAGGTCTTCATTAGTTTATATTTTTTTGTTCATGTTATCTAATCTTTTCTTATTGATTTCATAGTTATTAGCTCAAATTCCTTATGTCACTCATAAACCAAAATTTTGTTACTAGACAAGGTATATAAACTCTATACAATAATTGATAACATGCAATTTTATCATGCATTTTATGTACTTTTTCTTTAAATTAGAATCACAAATACATGATATCATGATTTGAAATACTTAAAATGATAATTTTTATGTTTAAGAGAATATTCTTGATTTTTCATAAATTATGAGCATTTAATGATATCAATTCATCAAGAATATAATATTCTAAAAAAATGAGATTTCTATTTATTCTCTCTCTCTCTCGTCAAGACTGAAAATTTCCGTCGCGATGAGAGAAGCGCCTCCTCTACCCTCTCTCTCTCCTCTCCTTCTCTCCTTCCCTCACTTCTTTTCTTCTCATTTTCTTCTTCCTCCCTCTTTCTTCTTCTTTCTTGTACGATGGAATTCTCTTCCATTGTGCGTGAAATTTCCTTATCAGATGCCTTTCTCTTCCCTCTCTTCCTTCTCTTCCTTCTAGTCACTCATAAATTTCTTCTACTGCTGCCTCTTTCTTTGTGCGGCATCTCCCTCCCTCTTTCTCTCTTCAATGATGGATTTCCCTCGTGTGCAAGCCTTCTTTCTATCCTCACCCTCTCTCGCACAATGGAAGCAATTTGCGTTGCGCCTTCTACTCATTTTCTGTGTCACATCGCACCTCACCTATCCTCTCTCGTACACGGCAATTCTGCTTCTTCTCTTCCTCCTCAATGCTCCTCTCTTCTCCTTGCTCCCTCGTGCATTCTCTTCTCTCTCATTTTTTGTGCTGTTCCTCTTCTCTCTCTCATGTGCGGTAGATAATTTTCTCTCTTGCGCGAAAGAAAACCATCCCTCTTATCTCGCTTCTCCGCTCTTGCATTGCGCTTCAATGGTTTCTTAGCCATCCTGAGGAGAGGAGAGGAGAGCGTAGAGAAAAAAAATAGAAGAGAGAAGAGAGAGGAGAAAGGAGAGAGGAGAGAGAAAATAATGTTTTTGAAGTTTCTCAAGTTTAACTTGATGTTTGACAAAATCAGTTTTGACAAGGAGTGGTTTGGCCGGGACAGTTTGAGGAGAGAGAAATCCAAATGAACGACAAAAAATGATCCAAATTAAAATATCTATATTAAAATCTTTTCAGAGATAAAAAGAATAGGGTTTTCAATGTTTCATTGTATGCTGCTAGCATTAGCTAGAAAAAAAAGGAAAGAATGCAACGATTGATCATTCTTCGTTGGTGGAACACCATTCTCAATTAGTTTCTTCTCTTTTTATTCATTCCTCGAGTTGGATGCAAGATGCCAAGTCCGGGAAAAATATATGGGCTCTTGAAGGAATGTTTTGATTAGGGAGCATCACTAGATTGTGTTTCATCATGAATCATCAGATTAAAACCATGTTCCATCATCTTTTCTATTTTCCCCATCTTTTTATCAACATTTTCATATTTTCAAACCCTAAAATTACTTTTCTAACATCAATCAAGGGTTTCCAATATTCTCAAGGAGTTTGGAAGCACTTGATCGGTTCATCTCATTTCTGTGTACATTTTCTTCCTTTTATTGTTTATCTTAGCTTTCTAAATCTAGAAATACCAAAAAATCTCTTGATTTCAATCTTATAACCTTCCTCCCTATTAATTTGACCTTGAGTCGCCACTATTCTAATTTAAAAATCAGATTTTTTTGATATGTTAATTTGCGCATTCAACAACCGTATTTTTACACATATCAATAGCCCATGAGACAATCATCTTAGACTCACTCTAGAACTTGTTACTCCCCCTTTAGCAACTATTAGCTGGGGATGAATTGGTCAAATTTAATTTCACACAACTTGTTATTTGAATCCATCCCCCCACCACGCACACACACATACACCTTGATGGGATCTGAGGTCGATAACTTTCCGAAATTTTGATCAAAACATCAAAAGCAACGGAAAACATTAAATCAGACATTCAAAATATTAAGCCACCAAGAGCAGATGATCCTATCATCTAGTATGAATGAGAAAACATACTTATAGGGTTTCTTTGAAGGAGTTCTTGAAGCTATTCAAGTGTCTAGCCTCTAGCGGTATCCACACGGTCTCTTGATGGTTGGATCTCCTCTTCAAAGCTCTTCACTAAGAGAGAAAGAGAAGAATGGAGAGAATTCCCACAAGGCTTGAATGGGCACCTTGAGTTGTGGTCGTTCTCCCCCTATTTATAGACATTTGGTATGAGGTTTTTTCATAAAAACCCTCATAATTATGTCTATATCCACCAACATCCATAGACCTTATGTGTGTGACCATGTATGTCCATATATCTCACTAGTTAATTACTCTATAGACCAAATAATACCTTATTGGTCAACTTTAATTATTTATCTACATCCACTTATAGATTAATTAATCAAGGATCGATTTAACCCAATCAATAGGTTGAGTTGTCAGCCCGTTGGGTGCCAAGCTACACCACGTACACTAGGAGATATGGAGTATGTAAGAACTCACTTATGGAACCTTCCCGTCATCGATTACCATGTACGTATAATCTTTCATCTATATTAGACTCATGAATGACTTAGGATATGGTCAACTATCAAACCTTAATCGGTCACTCATGTTAGTACTGATGCGTGTAGAAATCATCAGGAACTCCTCTGATATTTATACTACCTTGGCTAAGGATTTCATCACATCTCATTCCTTTGAGTCGATCTCCTCAAATATCTAGGGCGGATGATCCTATCTTGATCACACAATCATCTTCGTGGACTTCATGTCTTATCCAATATATGACGTTTTAGATATTCCGTGACTAGGAATTTGTAAGTCATAATCAAAACACGATCATCCATCCACAAGATGTCTTTGGTGTCTCAAGTCAAAGGACCACATACATAACCATGACATGAATCAACCTGATTGACAGTTAGGTATAATACTATTCAAGGATTCATACGGATCAATTCAATGAACTCTTTCTCCAAAGAGCACACGCTTAATTCGATGTCGCTTGAGCTGCCACTTCACCTGCAAAAAAAGAAACACATTTAGTCCCACACAGAAGAAAAAGAAGAAATTTGGCGCCTTTATAAAGGGGGATCCCCTTATAACCTTCGCGCGCCCTATGGGCCTTATGACACCTCCCTCTCTCCTATGTGATATCTGAGCCCACTATGCCCATGAGCCCAGTGAGCCATTTAGCCTCCTTAGCCCTACGTGCCACATAGGCAACCGCATGGGTCCGTGCAGGCTCAGTTGGTAATGTCACATCAGCACTGTGCAAGTTCCACGCTAAATAAACCCCATTTTTATTTATTTTGGCTTTTAAAAATCCTGAAAAATCAAAAGAAATTCTAGAAAATTATGTAAACTTCAAAAATTCATAATTTTCGTTTCTAGAACTCCTTTTTGAATGAAATTTTCTTCATTAGATCAAGAATTTGATCCTCTTCAAAAAAATATAAATATGAGATAGTTAATTCCTAGTTACCTTTATGGAGTCAACTAATTCATATTTTTGAATTAATTAGGTTAATTCCCTCTTTTACTCTTATCCCCCTTTTTTCTTCTCTTCTTCCTCTTTTTAAACCTTCATGCAATCAGTTAAATCCTGAAATATATAAACCAAAAATTTTGATACCAAATACAAGTGGTTTGACCAATGAAAGGGTCAAACACAATTAAATCACATAAGAATGCTCAAATTGATAAAAATATAGAATTAAGTGATTTGGCCTTAAATTGAAGAAAATTCTATTTTAAGATGATAACATGCATCATATAGAATAAAATTAGGCATTAATATCAGTTAATTATGATAAAAATACGAGTCAAATATGCATGTTATCAATACCCAACCCAAAAGGAGTGAAACAAGAAAACTAATCCCATGGTTTATATAGATCATCTGGTTTTACTACTCCAAAATGTAATCAATAGGCTATAAGAACCTAACTTCTACATCTTTAGTTTATGGGATCTCTAATGATGAGAGTTGCTAAGCTGGGTTAGAGTAGTAAGAAAATTAGGAAATAGAGATTTTTAAAAATTTAAATTTTTAAAAATTTTCAAAATTTTTGAGTTTTTAAGCACTTACCCCTCAACCTAAACTCTTCAATGAAACCATCATGCACACGTAAGTATGGCAAGAATCATGATGCATGGCATGAAAAACTTACCAAATGTATTCAAAGTGATGAGAGAAAAATACATTTAGGCTTTCATAATGTATTTTTCAAGGGATTTTTCTTGTTTGCTCATCCTCTTCATAATGTATTCTCTTCTTTGATGGCTATTTTTATTCTATAAAACTAAGAGCAAAACACAAAAAGAAAAAAAGAGTAAGTAAAGATAATCTTAGATTGCTTACTAGTAATTCTTTGCTCCATCGCGTGAGCTCATGCATGTGCGTAGGGGCGAGGGGACATAAGACATTTTTTGTCCTCCACTATCTCATCTCCTCACACACATGTTCCTCACACACGTGAGGGAGAGAAAATTTTCTCCCCCTCTCTCCCACTTTCTCCCCTGAACTTCCTCTCTTGTCTCTCCATCTTTCACTCTCTCTCTCTCTTATCTCTTTTTTTCTCCCCTTCTCTTCCTCTGTTCTTTTCTCTTCCTCTGTTCTTCTCTCTTTCCCCCTCTCTTCCTCCTCTTTCCCCCCTCTCTTTTTTTCTCTCTTGCATGATGGATTTCTCTTCCATTGCGCATAGGAATCCATCGCACATAGAACTCTATCACGCACAAAATTTATCTCTCTACCCTCTCTCGTGAGATGGAAAAACATTCCAACATGCTAGACATCTCTGCATGAGAAATTTTCTTTCCCTCACTTCATTCCATCTCTCCTTTGCATGAGTCTCTTCTTCGTGCCACAAATTTCTCTCTCAAGCTTGCACAAAAAAGAGTTATTCATGAACCATGAGTTCCTTGCGATCAAGAGAAAGAGAGGAGAGAGGAGAAAAGGGAGAGGAGAGAAAATGAGGTAGAGACCAAATGTTTTTTTATTTGACTTGCTAACTAACCGAAGCAGTTTGAGGAGAGAGAGAGAGAGCTAAATCAATCGTCTAGATTTCTCAAAATTAAAAGCTTGATATCCGACGATCCTGATGGAGTTAAGTGCTGAAGTTTTTTTGGGGATGATTGTCATTTCAAGCTTTAGAAGTCTATAAGGTTGATTTAAATTTTCAGATGTAAACATTACGATTCTTATTGTGTTATTGTGTCCATTGACGCGATAAATCTAAGATGTCATTGAATACACACGGAGACGTGTCAAAAAAATTCCAAACTCACTTATTTTGGGAAATAATCACGAATTATATAGCATAGTGGTGAATAATAGTTGAATCCATGGAAAATTAAGATATTTTCGAGGACTTTCTTGAAATTTGATCAAATCGGAAAATGAGTTGAGGTGAGGAATTAGGGATTTTGATATTTTTATAAAGATAATTTCAAAGACAAAATTGACAGAATCAAAAATCATATAATTTGAATCAAGATTCGTGGAGAAATCAACGAGCAAAAATTTGGTAGAAAATTTGAACGTGAAGAGAGACAACCAAAATTAAATCTAAAATTTAACTAATCTATGATTCAAAATTGAAATATGATGTTATAGGAGGAAAACACAAGTTCTAACTTGAGATAGGGCTCGCAATGATACAATTGATCACTGGATCAAACACTTTTCATTCTGCATTTCAAAGACAATCTTCGACATTCAAGAACCAATTTCTCCCAATTCTCTCCACAAAATCTCATTTTCAAACACTCCTTTGACGCAAAAATTGATCTAGAAGCAAAGAAAAGCAAGAGATTCTAGGATTAAGATGTCTAAATAGTTCGATTACTCGAAACACCCGTGAATGGTTTACGTCATCGAAGAACATGTGTATTTATAGGTAGATTTGGGTGTAGCCGTTGGATTGATATTTAATCTTTGATCAACGGCTCTAATAAAATTGATTGGATTTGAGGTGGTAGTGGAAACCACATTAGCTATATCAAGCCTTGGAAGTTACAAAGATCTACTGGATCCATAAAAGGATCGTCCCTTCTACCAAGGCACGATGGATGAAGAAATACCAGTTGTAGTAGCCAAGCAAGAGAGTGATTCCGAGGACAAGAAAGAACAGACTAAGCGTAACCACGAAACATACAAGCCTCTTGTGCCTTATCCTCCAAGCACTTAATCGCCCTATAGACAAGGTAAATGAATAAGACAATCACCTACTAGAAGCCTTCCAAAAGGTGACCATTATTATCCCTTTGATAGATATCATTAAGCATATTCCAGCTTATGCAAAAGTTCTTAAAGGCATATGCACACCCCATAGAAACCCAAATAAGATCCAACTTAGCGAAAAAATGAGCTCAACTATGTTGAATTCCCTACCTATTAAAAAGAGAGATCCGAGGGCACCCATGATCACGAGCGAAATCAGAGGAATGACCTTTACTAGATCCATGTTAGATACTAGAGCAAGTATTAATATCCTCCGTAAAGCACTATTCGACCGTCATCATGTAGGAGAGTTGCAACCTTTCTTTTTAGAACTATGCTTAGCGGATGGATAGGTAAGAAAACATCATGGCATAGTAGAGTACATAATAGTAAAGATAGAAGATTTCTATTCCCAATATATTTTCTAGTCGTAGACATGAAAATGATAAAGGAGCTTAGTCAAGCCCCGATTATCTTAGGACGACCATTCTTAGTTATGACGAAAGCCATCATAAACATGGGGAAAGGAGAAGTAATTCTAAAGGTGGGAGAGCATACAATGAAGGTCGACATAAAAAATTCAATGAAATACCCATCACGAGCTTCCAAGGAATTGGGTGCCATTGAACTTTATGATGACCATGATATCAAAGCCTGCATAGAAGAAGTGATGACGTTCAACGAGGAAGCTAATTTTGAAGAGCTACCATTACTTTTGCTTTTGCTTTTAAATTACTTTTGCTTCTTGAAAGAGAGCAGGCATCTCCTCCTACTCTTGATCAAGCTGAAGGAATAATTAATTGAAGTGTTTGTGATGGAATGAACAAGCAATCTGTTGGACCTTGGGAGACTTAAGGGGATTGTACCCCTCATTAAGCACTTATCACATCTTCTCAGAGGATGAGTCTAGACCTATCCAAGAGGCCGAAAAGAAGACTAAACTCGAATGTATGGGAGGTGGTAAAAGAAAAAAAATCTTAAATGGCTAAATGCAGAGATCATCTACCCAATATCTAATAGCCAACGGGTTAGTCCGATGCACGTTGTTCCGAAGAAAATTGGAGTAATGAAGAGATCCAAACACACCTCTTAACAAAATGGCGAGTCTGCATCGACTATTGAAAGATGAACTCCACAATGAAGAAGGATCATGTCCCTTTACCATTCATTGACCACATCCTGAACTGTTTTGGCAAGACAAAATTACTTTTGCTTCTTGGATGGATACTCGACCTATAACCAGATTGCTATTTATTCGGATGATCCAGAAAAGATAAACGTTTACATGTCCCTTTGGCACGTTTGGTTTTAGACACGATGCCATTCGGACAATGTAATGCCCCCATGACATTCTATCGATGTAAGACGACAATCTTCTCCAATTTTCTTGTCGACAGTCTCAAAGTCTTCATGAACAATTTCTTCATCTTTGGAAATGACTACGACAGCTGCTTGGCTCACCTGACTAAGATTCTCAAGGTCTACGTTAGGAAACGATTGGTATTGAGTTGGGAGAAATCCCACTTTATGGTGCAAAAGAGAGTAGTGCTCAAGCATCTCATCACAAGCAAAGGACTAGAGATGGATAAGGCCAAGATAGAGGTCATCTAAAACCTCCCTCTCCTAGCCACATTACGAGATCTACAGAGCTTTCTTGGACATGTTGGCTTCTACCAAAGATTCATACATGACTTTGCGAAAGTCTCCAAGCCATTGACCACTCTTCTTTGCAAGGACAAAGACTTTCATCATCGAAAAAGAAGGGGAGCGAGCATTCGAGATGATGAAGCAAACATTGATCGAGGAACCAATTCTCCAAAGTCCTAATTGGGACTTACCATTCAAGATCACGTGGGACGCTTCAAACTATGCAGTGAGAGCAGTCTTGGGGCAGAGGATAGTGAAGAAGCCGACAACCATATACTATGCGAGCAAGACCCTTGCCGAAAGCTCAGATGAAAATACTCGACGACGGAGAACGAGCTTTTGACAATGGTCTACTCATTAGAGAAGTTCTGGCCATACATCTTGGGGATCAAGATCATCATCTACATCGATCATGTGACCCTAAAATACTTGCTCTCCAAGAAGAAGGCAAAGCCACGAGTGATACG
This sequence comes from Lemna minuta, assembly GCA_024174645.1. NCBI lineage: Eukaryota > Viridiplantae > Streptophyta > Magnoliopsida > Alismatales > Araceae > Lemna > Lemna minuta. The sequence goes on along the minus strand of CM044101.1, from coordinate 7,317,587 downwards.
ATGGGTGTTTCTTATTCAAGAATTTCGACTTAGAGATCAAAGACAAGAAGGGTAAAAAAAGCTTAGTGGTAGATTAATTATCACGTCTCCACATTCAGGGGACGTGCGACATCAGTGACACATTTCCCGACGAGCATCTCCTTGCTATATCGAGTCATGTTCCCTAGTTTGCACACATCGTCAACTTCACCATGGCTGGATTGATCCCAGTGCATTGGAACAGGCATAAAAAATATAAGTTCTTCCATGATCTCAAGTACTACTTAAGGGAAGAACCACTTTGATAACACACAATATTATAATTTTAAACAATGCATATCATTGAATACTTATCTTAAAAAAGAACATATTTGTGTGTTATCATGATTAAATTGCTTAAATTTGCCTTCAATACGATTCGGTGATAATTCTTAATTTTTGCAATAACAGTACAAATCTTTTAGATTATAAAGTCTCAAAGGAATGAGTTTCTTAAGGCAAAAGACATTTATTTGGATTTTATATGGGGTTTTTTTGAATATTTATCACTAAGAAGGGCATAAGTGCAATTTCGGGTCTTCAAAGGTAAGTCAGACAGCTGCCACCAGATCGCGACACGTGTCACGATATGGAAGCTCCACGTCTACTAAGTGATATTCTTTTTATTTTATTTTTTTATGATTATTTACTGACATACCCGTGCAGATGATGTGGATGGCGCCGTCATCTTTAACGTCAAGGAGAAAGGAGAGAGCGCGACGTGGCGCTCTCTCATTCGCCGCAAACAGTCCTCCTTTTGTCGTTTCTGTTTCACTTTTGTTTTCGTCGTGCTAATTTGTTTGCCTACAGGTGACGTCGAGTCTCTGCATCGCGCGCCGTCATTTTTTACGGTAATGAGGAATGAGAGAGCGACGTGGCACTCTCTCATTCACTCATAAAAGAGAATCTACGGCGAATTAATCGCCGCAGGCTCTCTTCTTTTTTTCGTCATTTAGCGCCCTTCTTTTGTCATTTTTCCACCTACGTTTTGTCGTTTCTTCTGTCTTTTTCGTTGTTTTCCCCTTAAGCCTAATAAGAGAGCGACGTGGCGCTCTCTAATTTGCGCTAAAAGAAGGAATCTACGGTGAAGTTAACCGCCGCAGATTCCTCTTACTTACTTTTTTTGGACTTTTTAAATATTTAATTACCTTACAGGTTACGTGGCAAGAATCCAACGGCCGGCGTGATGACGACATGGCGCGATCTCAGGAGCTTGATGACAGAGGACTGTTGACACTGGAGATCATCCGATCGACGGCTAGAAATGCTCGAAAAAGAAAGGTTGATATCTCATCATCTAGCGGTCCGATCGGGCTGAAATTTTGACGACAGGTTAATCTCACCGTGCTCTTCCCATCTTTAGGGTTGAACTTTCCATCGGACTCCCGAGTTCCCGAAAAATCACTCTCAACCGTCGGATTGGGAGGAAGCCCTAACTCCTAAAAGTTCTCCTCCTCCACTCCAAATTTTCTTGTCTTTTGGCTCTCTCTTGACACCAGGTCACCAGCAGGAAAGGGGGAGAAGCTTAGGCCCAAGCTAGGCATCGGATGCCCGAGTTTGTTCTAGAGAAGGAGAACAAGAGGAGATCGATGTCGTAGCGAATCAAGCACCACCCGGCCTAGGATTGGCACCAACACGGGGTTTGTGGGAAGATTTTGATGAGGGATTCTCTTGTAAGCTTTTCCATGGATAATGTAGGACCTTTTCTTCTACTTTAATCGTAGGTTATTGCATTTGGTTTCATAAATCCTACCCAAATCGTCATTCATCTCTATACTAGTATACATCTCTTCTCTCCCCTTCATCATTTTCTCCCACCTTCACTCAATCTCTACCCTTCTAATTATCATCCCTTCTCCTCTAATTAGAACCACATAAACATAATCGAACCAATTAAATCCATTATCTCTATAAAACTACTCTTCTTACTTCTAATATTCTCCACTATAGGAATTTTTCCCTTCTTCTACCTTAGTCTCAATTCTCATTACCTAGATTCCCTGAGGATCGACCCTTTGCTTACTACTGTCCTAAGTGAGGAATTATAAATGTATTGCATGAATTAGAACACACAACAACGATATAAACAAACCAAGTTTTAGTTCATCAAACTTCTATTTCATCTCGGATACGACCAGATCATTCGGCAATGGATTGACGAAACAAATTAGTGTGGTCATTGTATACACAAAAATTCATGTCAAAACTAATGCAAAACTCACCAATTTAATGAAATTAATACAAATTGAATAGCATAGTGGTGAATAAGGGTCGAATCAATTGAGAAATAAGGGAATTTTGAGATATCTTTTAAAATTATATCAAATTGGATAACCAAATGTGGTGAGAAATTAGGGAAATTGATATTTTTCGAAAGAAGACTTGAAGACGAATCCACGGAAATCAAAAATCATAAAATTTGGATCAAGATTCGTGGAGAAATCATCAAGTCAATGAGATAAAAAAATTTGAATTTAAAAATAGTGAAAAGCTTAAATTGAAGTTGAAATTAACTAAAATTAGTAATTTTAGTTAATTTCAACTCACGTTAAAATAAATGTTTTTACTCGTGCCATGTCAGCTGCCTTGTCAACACACGTTAAAATCAATGTTTTTAAATGAATTTAATTAAAATAAATCCAATTAAATTCATAGAAAATTAAAAAAAAGAAAAAAATTCTAAAAAAATTCATATCTTTTAAAAAATATAACTCTAAATTAATCCAAATTTGTTTCATTAGATCAAAACTTAAATTATCTATCATTCTAAAATTTAACAAATAGCAAGAGAATACATTTATATTTCAAAATGACACTCATTTCTTTTAGATTTTATAACTTAGAAAAATATGTGTGTCTATAAAACGATTTGTCTTATTATTTAGCCTTAAAACTAACAATAATATCAAGTAAAGATAGGGATAAAAAATATTCTTCTTAATTTATATTAATTAACCCTAAATTAATTCATTTTGAGATTATAATGATTTTTTCATAGAATGATAGATAAACACTCAAAAATATGATAACATACATTATAATGGAATATTTTATGCCTTAATTTGCATTAATAATCATATATATTCATGTTTAATTTTCATGTTATCATGCATCACAGAGGAGGAGCTAGGAGACATCTTAGCGATGTGTCACTCATCGATGTACAGAAGAAATTTTACCGCACGCAAGACCGTGGACAAGATCCTACAGAACGGCTTCTACTGGCCCACTATCTTCAAGGACGCCTACCGTTTCTATACAAAGTACCTATAATGTCAAGCAGCATTCAACAGTTCTAAGCAAGATGAGATGTCAATGCGGCCTATCGTTGAGGTAGAGATCATCGATCTATGGGTGATCGACTTCATGGGATGATCTTCGAACATTTTGGTAGCGGTGGATTATGTGTCCAAGTGGGTCCAGGCGATCCCCACTAGGATAAACGTCCATTGGGAGGTGCTCAGATTTGTTACGAGATGTATCTTCTCTCGAGATAGATGTCCGAGGGTCATCATTAGCGATGGAGGCTCACACTTCAATAATGTACACTTTCGTGCATTGTTAACAAAAGTACGGAGTACACCATCGCGTCACCACACCATACTACCCATCGGCGAATGGGCAAGTCGAGGTAAGCAACAAAGAAGTCAAGAACATTTTGAAGAAAATCATTCGACCAGATGGGAAGGATTGGGCGCTTAAGCTTCTTGATGCACTATGGGGGTACCAGACGGCTTACATGCCACCTTCCGAGTAGCTTGAGCACCGAGCATATTGGGCTATCAAAAATCTCAACTTATCTCTAAACGAAGCAGGGAAACAACGACTTATCTAGCTTCAAGAGTTACAAGAGCTAAGGCACGACGTGTATGAGAACACAGAGACCTACAAGGAGAACGCCAAGGCCTTTCATGACTGGCACATCTAAAGAAAAACCTTTCAAGTCAATGATAAGGATTGGCTCTACAATTCCTGCCTTAAGCTCTTTCGTAGGAAGCTGCGCTCATGATAGGACAGTCCTTACATGGTTGTAGAGTTGTTTGAGGGCAGATCAGTACTCATCTCCGACATCAAATCCGGCAGACAACTCAAGGTAAACGACCGTCGTCTCAAGCCTTACCTGACTTAAGAGCCACCCGCACCGGCAGATACGGTGAATCTGCATCTTCTTGAGGTACCCGAGGACATGACGACGGTATCACCCTCGCCTCTTCGATAGCAGTGAGCTTCATTAGATTTTCATCTGGCTGAAGACGTTAAACTTAGCGCTTCTTGGGAAACATCCCAAGATTATCTCACTTTTTGATTTCCTTTTTTGTACTTGTTGTTTTATTTTTGTAGCTGTCAAAGAAGAATTATACTATGGAGAGGGTGCACGTGCGAAAAATCCTGTGAACGAGTATCAATGCATAAATGAGCTTTTTAAAAAACCCTTCCATTCTCACCACATTTTTCGTATCTTTTTCATGCCATGCTTGGTATTTTTCTATCTTTTTCATGAGCATGAAGATTTCATTGAGGGCAATGAAAAGTTTTAGTTGGGGGGTGAGGACTTAGAAAAACTCAACAATTTTTCAAAAAATTTAAAATTCTACATTCTAAAATCTCATATTTTCCAAATTTTTACCACTCTTCCCAACCTTAGAAGTCTTGACATTTAGAGATCCTATCTACTAGAGATGTAGAAGTAAGGGCCTTATAGCCCATATGATTATATTTTGAGTCATAATGCTCAAGTGATCTAGAAAAACTATGAGATTATGTTTAGCGGTTGACTTCTTTGGGGCTGGGTATCTAGCGGGCATTGAGGAAAAATGAGTAATTAGAAGGTTGAAGTGCTATGGGATTGAAATAGAGAGTTTTTTAGTGATGTTAGTGAGAGAATTCCTTGCTTCCGAACTTCCCCTTAAAAGAGTACAAATGAGCTATAGTTTTTTATGTACCTATCTTTCCTTTAGGCATTTAGTTCTATCTTTACCAATCCAGTCAAGTAGTTACACCACTTGTTTAACTTCACTCATGGCTGTATTCTCTACTTTATCTTGGTTTGGGCAAAAGTAATAGCCATGGTGTCATATTTATGGTGAATATTCCAATTTCCAATATCTCTCTCTCTCCTGCACAAACCAATATGTACATGTGGACAAACATCTACAAGTATCTTTTAAATCTTATTTTTCATTTACCAAGCAATCATCATATTATAAAGGAATCTCTTGGGCACTACTGATCTTATTGGAATTTGAGTAGGTACACTTGCAAACATTACTGTATAGTGTGACTCCCATAGTAAATTCATTGATCCATGATTCAATAATATGGATTTATGGTTCTTAAATTACCTTTGAGAAATTATAGTTATTTCCATTCTCCTAAATCAAGTTTGAGTTTTCAGAACCACATATCCCAGTCTATTCGAGTCGGCTTGTCAATGATTGAAAATCAATTTAGTAACGGTTCCCAGTCTAAATGATTGAAAATCAATACAGTTTTTGAACTGTAGACCTGTCAGCTTGATTCTTCTCTTGTGCAGACTAGATCTCTAGTTTCAGCTCTTTTGACTAATTGTCATATATTTCAAATGTAGTTCAGCTAGGTACAGGGCTGGTAGCTCAAATCAGCCCAATATTTCTTCACCAATCAAGCTTGATGAGGGCTTGGGCAGTATTGGATAGAGGTTCTTCGAAATTCCTTCCCTCTAAATCTCATGAAAGCACAAAGAACCTTCAGCAATCAGTCTCCCACGGCCCATATTGAACCCCTTGGTGCCATCCGGCATGCGTGGGCCAAGTGGCAGCCTGGCATTAACTGGAAGATTGGTGACAGGATGGTATAGGCCTCTGCCGTGAGTACGGGGCCCATGGCCTCGGCTGCACCCATGCCTTGCATCTCTATCAACCTTCTCCTAAGTAAAAAGATAAGGAAATAATTAATATAATTTGCAGAGGAAAATGACAAAGCATCACCCAGGCTTACTGCGTTGTTCAACGGATCAAGGGATTGGGCACAGTCGTGAGATGTCTGGTTTGACATGGAGGCATCTAGGCCATACCTAGTCTGGTTCATTGGAGTGATTAGAGGCATTTAAACAATTAGATGGTGAAGATTGTTGCTTACAATGCAAGAAGACAGGAGACGAACTCTGAGCCCATTTCTCCAGTTTTTCCCACCGTTTAGATCAGCCACCTGCTTGTCAAAAAAGAAATAAGAACTAAATGGCCTGATTTTCCTGCAGTTGGATGATCATAGGACTTACCGCTTTCTTAGCATCCTTGATGGTCTCAAACTCAACAAATGCATGCAACTGTTGATGATCATGCAGATACATTTTTCAATGTTACAGATATTTTACAAAAAATTATTTTGACAAAAATAAGAAGATCAACCTTGTTACAGAGGAATGGATCTATTTTTCCAGATCTAGAAGCAGCTGAAGTTGTGCTGTTGTGAGTTGGAGGATAGCATGTTCGAATTGTTTTCACGCTGCCATGATAGTGATCAGTATGAAGACATAAAAGATCATCAGCTCTTAAGAATCTTGTCATTACATGTCAATCATACCTCCCAACTCCAGAAAATATCTTTAAAAGGTTCCGATAACAGTGATCATCAGGCAAATTTTCGGCAACAATAATGCGAGACTGGATGATTTAACGAAGATGATAAGCATGAGGTCATGCAAGAGATAGATGCTCTGAACTTGTCTCTGGAACTGACCTGCAATTCTTCTAAATCAGCGTCAGTTATTGGCTGTATGCGTTTGACCTTGTTTCCATCGTCACTGACAGCCTACAATTGCATACAGGGAAGATCCAACACATGGAAGAAAAACAAATGGATGGTCATTATTGAAAATGTTCCAAATCAAAAGAAAAAGCTTACAAGCGGTGCAAGTCAAGGGTTTAGATATGGGAACTCACCAGTTTTGAGGATGCTCGAAGAGCAGTTGCAAGTAATGAAGTACTGTTGACAAGTGTCTTTATCTTTTTGAAAGCAGCAATGACCGATATAGGAACTATTTCAAACACATTAAAAATTCCAAACTTAGAGCCAGTGAATGATCATAATAATTAATTATTTGGAAAAAAAATTGAAACACACCACAAGAAATGTGGAAAAGATCATAAATGACTTATAGTGTCTGTAAGCCACCTTTTGGGCGTAGAACTTACCATATCCTTCAGGATCTTTGCCGATGAACCTCACCAAGTGCTCGGTAGTGGCCAAATTAGCATCGCTGAAGTAATATTCCACCTTACATGGAAAAATAGTTATTACTTAGAATTCAATTGACGGTGTTTGAAATGTTACATAAGAGAGCGCCATTTTCAAATTTCATAATTTTTGCAGGGGAAAATATTCAATATTAAATACACGCACAAACATTCTCTATGAATTTTCAAACCATCTGAATTAATCTTTAAAGAGGCTCAAACAAGAATAAACCAAGATCTTTACTAGTCATTGGTTACCTTCCATTGCCCGGAATGCACATGTATTTTCCCCAGCAACAAAAACTATTTCGGACTGGACAAAGTTAATTAAACTCACTATCTGCATGTTTTTCTTTCCACCATACGAATTTCCCAAGAAAGAAACTGGTCTGAGAACCACTCATCTTCATAACTGAAAAGAGTCAATCAACTGATAAGATCCTATGGCAGTATATTAGGGTATTAAGTCATTTCTCTCTATGGCCAGCTTAGATGCTACAGAAAGGGAGGACCACCCTTTTGGGGGTATGAAAAGTATGATGCAATGTTTCTCTTTAGTAAGGCCTTAAGCTCCTCGTCTCTCTCCATTCTCTCGGCCCTAGTCGGTGATTCTCCTCTCAGCCCTAGCAATCTTGCATTTCTATTAGGATCATCAACAGGGAACTTATGATCCACTCTTCTTACATTCAATAAAACTCGACTCTTGAATTGGGCAAAACTAAACTATATTCGAGTAAAACTTGACTGAAATTCAAGCGCATACCCGTTCCTCCAAAAGTCATCATACTCCCTCCCAGTTCACAATTAAAATCAATATTAAGTAAATGCAACAGGAAAAAAATTGATCTCAATTTACAGTTCAAGAAACAACGCGCGTTAGGAAAAAAAAACCGCAGCCACTACCTGCTTAGTAACTCTCTGAATAATGTCCTCCGAAAGTCCATCCCTCTCCGCTGATTCCGAATCATTTTGGATCACTAACCGCATAGTTCTCTTCGTAACAAACAGGCAGATATTGGAAACGAAGCTGTTGCTGGAGCGCGAAAAGCTTGCACAGAAGGAGTCAGCAATCGCGGCACGAACTCCGGAGCTTGAGCGTTCAATCGGCTGGATGACAGAGCTCCGGAGAGAGACTGTTCGGCGGTGGATAATTGCCGGAGATTCGCCATTTTCACCGGCGAATTTCTCCGTTTTCGCTCTCTAGGGTTTCAAGGGAACTAGTTGAAGGTCGTGGAGCCCCCGTCGGGGCGGAGAATAACGGAGGAAATTCTCAAAACTGAAAGAGTGATGTGAGAAATTTATAGTCTTCTGGACTCGCAGTGCAGACAAATTCCAGGTCCAATGGCAATCCGACACGTTAGGTGCAAGAGGTTCTTTCGATCGATATCGGACGGTGATGAAGTCCTATCGCGGAGAAGTGTGACGAATTATCTTTATCTAATCAATGATTGGAGACGCAGAGAGGGGATCATGAGATTCACAGAACTGAACGCATTAAAAAAATCCCAAGAATCATTTTTTTAATCATTGTACGATTTTATAGTGATAGCTATAAAATCGAACTTTCCAAAGAGTATTTCTGTGCCCATCGTCCATAGAGAATGTCGTGGGGTTTCAAATTCCATTGGAAATAGATTGAACAAGAAATTATAGGCTCAAAAGAGTTGAATGCATGAAAGAGTTTGTCTTCAATGAATGGCTTAGTTGACTGAAATTGTGCTAAATTGAGCGATCGATAGGTTTTTTTAAGCGTGCTTTAGATTTTCAGATTTTTCTAGAGACTATGATTTGAGTATTTTGCTAAAATACTTGTGATCCTTAATCAGTTTTCTCCATTCACTCAATGTCAATCATTTCTTTCTCACTCTTTTAGTTCTAGTGAAAAATAAATGTAAATGGTTTTTGATATCTGAGTAAGAATTGATCAAAAGAAAATCTAAACTCTAAAAGATTTAAAAACATGAAGGAAATTCATTACAACATTTATAGCTTCATCCTAAATATTATAAGTGGTTTGTGTATGGAACATCAAAGTTTGAAAGAATCAAATAAAAATAGAATTTATTCTAAATTTTGAAAGTATTTTGATAGATATAATGGATTAATATATTAAAGCCTTGTCTCATATTAGTTCAAATAATTTTTTGAAAATCTATGAAGATATCAATTTTTCAACATTCGTGATTAAAATGAATTAGAAATAAGCCAGAATACAAGAATACACACTTATTTTGGATGAAGTCTAGAGCCTCAAGTTTTTTGGGACAGTGTCTAAGCCTTTCTGGTTTTTGGACATCATATCATAGAAAGTTTGGGATCTAATCTTCCCAAATCGTATTCATCTACTTTGAATAATTCACTCTAAATAATCCACATTTTCTATCAATAAATCAGAAAAAAATCATCATTAGGCTGTTCTCTAAACTTCTTAAAGTAATTGTGTCAAAGATATGGGTTGAATACATTTCATCATAGTCAAAAGAATAAAATAAAAAATTTCTCTTTTTAAAATAAGTCTTCAATTTTACTAAATAATTAAAACTAATGTGTCTTGTAATTAATAACACATCAACCTATTTTAGTATTGGCTTGTGACTTGAAATTGGTTTGCTTATTCCTTTATTGATTTGAAAATTCCTCACTTTCCACTTTTTACTAAGTGAATTGTTATTCCCTCCTCGATGAGTATTCTTTTCTTTAAAGTGAGGGCACTCATCCAACAAAGGGACTTGTTTTACACATTCATACAACACAAAAAAATTCGCTTAGCTTGCTAAATTCTTTAGTGTTTCAACAAAATTTTGATAGAAAGTTTTCATTTTGATCAGATAATGTTGATATTCTCTCTATCAATGTAATCACCCTTGCAACTTTGATATTATGTTACCTTTTTCCGTCTTTTCATGGTATCTAGAATGATCTAAGTATGTGAAGAGGATTCGTTTGGGGCATGACAATGGCCATGTCATCTATGAGCTAGTTGAAAACTACCTTCCACTGAGATCTCATTTTTTTAATTTTTATATTTTTCAATATTATTTAAAAATTTATAAAAAGGGATGTATGGTTGCCATTGGTTGCCTTGAGTAGGGAAATTGGAATAGATGAGGTAAGTCTTTATTATAAGTTAGTAACCCCGACAAGGGACAACTCCAAGCACACACATCTAGATTATGGATCACGCTAGGGAGGGAGTAGTGGAGTGGTGCATACCTTAGCATTTTCCAAGGCTATCTTTGGTAGATATTTTGTGGCATACAAGCCAATCACACCTCCATACATCTCTTTTATGTTTCATTTGAAATGAAATTTAATCATTGTCATTCCCGTGTGCTGTTTGTAATAAAGTTTATTAGCATCTGCATATGACTAAGTGAATTATGATGAGATCATAATACACTAATCACTAGTCTTTAAATATATGTTCTAGACATTTATATTCATGAGATATTTGAGAAGGACATCAAGTTATATGGAAAGAATGAGCACTGTCTCCTTCTACTCATATGATAAATATGGCTGATTTTGTGGCCATCCGTGTGGAGACACTCAAGGATAGATGGTGGGTGCTCTTTGAAGAAATAGTTCATTGAATTGATCTGTATGAATCTTTGAATGGTATTCTACCTAACTATCAATCAGATTGATTTATGTCATGGTTGTGTCTGTGGTCCTTTTGACTTGAGACACCAAAGACATCTTGTAGATGGACGGCCATGTTTTGATTTTAACTTAGGAATTTCTAGCCACGGGATCTCCAAAATGTCATATATTAGGTATGACATAAAAGTCCTCAAAGATGATTGTGTGGTCAAGATGTGATCCTCTGCCCTCAGTATTTGAGTAGAGTGAGTCAACGAATGAGCTGTGATGAAATCCTTGGCCAAGGTAGTGAAAATATTGGAGGAATTCTCGATGATTTACTCCGCACATGATTACTAACTTGAGTGATTGATCAGGGTTTGATAGTTCATCATAACCTCAGTCATTTATGAGTCTCATTCAGTTGAAGGATTATATGTACACGATAACCGATGACGACAAGGTTCCATATAGCAGTCTTATACTCTCCATATCACTTAGAGTATGTGGCATATCTTGGCATCCAACGGGCTAGCAACCTGATCTATTGACGAGTTTAAATTGATCCTTGATTACTTAATCTATATGTTGATGTAGATAATTAATAAAATTTGATCAATAAGGTGTTATTGAGTCTATAAAGTTATTAACTACAAGATTTTGGATCTAGAGGGTTACACATAAGCTCTATGGAAGTTAATAGATATAGACATAATTATAAGGATTTTTGTGAAAATTTTATGTACCGAGTGTCTATTAATATGGGGAGAATGATCAATACTGAAGGTGCCCATGCAAACCTTGTAGGAATTTTCTCCCTTCTTCTCTTTCTCTTTTAGTATATAGCTTTAAAAATGAGATCAAACTATTTGATGATATTCATATCGCTATAGGCTGAACATTTGTACTACTTTAAGAACTCCTTCAAGTGAAACCCTATAAGTATATTTTCTTATACATACTACATGATAGGATTATCGGTTCTTGGTGCCTTGATATTTTGAATATCCGATTCAAAATATTTCATTGTATTTGAACTTTTGGAAGTCTTATCAACATCTAATTCCAAAAATCTTCACTAGGTATGGTAGTTAGGGTAAAGACACCTAGTTTGCTAGGCAAAAATACTAGACTTGCACTATTGGGTGGTAGTGATATTACCATCTTGTCCCAGAGAAAATGGTAACCGTTCTGAGGCTTAGTGCCTTGGGGGGTTCCATCTAAGGATGTAACCTACTCTTTCATAGGTGGGGAACCCTATACTATGCATCACTGCTATGGAGTGGCAAGTGATAAGCATAAAGGCATGGTTCTTAAAAGAGAAATATCACATATAAAAAATTCTATTGAATTCTTTTAATTTGATCCTTAAATTTAAGAATGGAGCTGAGCTTGAGAAATATTTCTAGATTAGAAAAGTAAAAATGATCAATGAAAAGAAGGAAGACGTATATAATCAAATTTTTGGATTGAAGATGAGATGATCTAATCAAGCGCTTTTGATCTCCACTTTTTGGATGTCAAAAAAATTCTTGATTGGATGGTGGAATGGTGATGAAGGTTAAAACAAGTGAAAATGTGGATGAAAATGATTAAGAAAAGGGAAGAGATTTAAATGGAGAAACCCTAATCAAAAGATTCACAATAAAAAATTTACTCTAATGATGATCTTTGTTCAATCACTCTTTCAAGAGCCCATACATTTTGCCTCTATTTGGCGACCTACATCCAACATGATGAATGAATAGAAAAAGAGAAGAAACTCACTAAAAATGATGTTTGATTTATGAAGAATGATCAATTAGTGCTCTCTTTCCTCTAGCTAGCCAATGCTAGGAGCTGTGAATGAAAAATTAAGAAACCTATATTATCTACCTCAAATTTAAATCAGACGTCATTGAAATGAATAACATAAAATGATGATCATGTCCACAAAATTTCAGCTACTACTTACGTCGAGTTCATGAGATATCATGATCTAAATTTAGAGCACTTCTAGCTATTGAAAATTTCTAAAAATTATAAGACCTGATCATTAATTGTTGGATTCATATTGATCAAGATCGGTAGGCACAAATTTTTTGTGAGATCTAAGGCTCGACAAGCTCTTCAAAGTTTCAATCAAAACATCAAACGTTGCAAAAGACGTTGAATCAAAGATTCAACAAAAGTGAAGCACCAAGAATGGATTATACTATCATGCATTCCAGATGATCCTATCATCTAGTATCAAATAATAATCATACTTAAAGGGATCATTTGAAGGAGTTCTTAAAGTCGTTCAAGTGTCTAGTCTCTAGTAGTATCCACATGGTCAATGGACGATTGAATCTCCTCTTGAACATTCTTCACCACGTGAGGAAGAGAAGAGAGGGGAGAGTTTTTCCACAGTGCTCACTTGGGCGCCCTTGTTATTGTTGTTCTCTCATATTTATAGACTTTGAGAATGTGAACTTTTCACAAAAACCTTTCTATTTATGTCTATATCCAGTAACACCCATTAACCTTATGTGTGTGACCCTCTAGGTCCATATATATCACTAGCTAATGACTCTAGTGACCTAATAACACTTATTGGTCTTGCTTATCAACTAATCGATAGATTAATTGACTCACTATTGATTTAACACAATCAATAGGTTGAGTCGCCAACTCGTTCAGTGCCAAGCTTCATTACGTGCTTTGCAAGACATGGAGTGCATTAGAACTCCATCAAACCTTGCCATCATCGGGTACCATGTAAGTATAATATGTCATCCACACGAAACTCATGAATGACTTAGAGTATAGTTAACTATCAAAATCCTAGTTAGTCACTCAATTTAGTACTGATGCGAGTAAGAAATCATTAAGAACAATTCTTTGATACTTTCACTAACTTGTTCAAAGAGTTAATCACATCTTATTCCTTGAGTCAATCTCCTCTTATACCAAGGGCAAATGATCTAATCTTGACCACTCAACCACCTTTGAGAACTTTATGTAGTATCTGATCTATGGATAGGGATTGGTAAGTCCTAGTTAAATACAACTATAACATCTTTTGCTTGTGTCATATACAACTAGACAGGGACAAAAGAAAAAGTAAAGCTTTTGGGCTCTATTGGGCCTCAACACAAATATTCTGAAGATTCTATTAAGTGTCAAAAATAATTTTTTTGTATCTCTAGGTGATCTTTTTGCCATTATTGTCAACTCTTTGAGATTCTCCCTAGCTCTATAAGATTTAAATGGGCCTTGAAAGTGGGAGGCTTTCGCTCGTGGGCTCCATCTTAGGCTACATCAAATTGTCACAAATAGAACTTATAGAAAATATTTTTGGGCTTTGAATAAAGTGTCCCATTAAAAGCTTAAGTGATGATATATGCCGCTTATATGAGTAATTAAAGACTAATATTCCCCTAGATGGTGCCACATGGTGTTGATTGTGTGCCTCATGGCGCCTCCCCTTCACACCATGTGTACGCGCTGCCACATCAGCCTATGTAAAGTAAACCCATCTTTTATGATTTTTAACATTTTTATAAAAACTAGAAAATGTTAGAAAAATTCAGGAAAATTGAGAAAAATTTCAGAAAAAATAGACACGATTATTAGAAAACCCTTTAAATAAAAATATTCATATCTTTTTCATAGAAAACTCTATTTTGAATGAAAATTTCCCCCTTTGCTCCTTGTTTTGTCTCCTTTTTTTATCATATCACATGAAATTAAGATACAAAAAATCTATAAAAAAATTAAGTCTTTATTAGAAACAAATTATGTTCTCCATTTTTACATCCATTTTGTCCTTCATTCACAACTTATGATCATGAACTCAAGCACATATGATTAATTCATCTATATTTGACATTGAAAAAGGTCAAACATCAATTACGCATAAAATTAACCACAATTTAATGCAAAATTAGCTTATGAATGATCTAAAATAATGGATGCAAAGATTCATCGAAGAATAATGAATTAAATACATAAAAATGCACATTATCATATCCCCCAACTCAGGCCATTGCTAGTCCCTCAACAATGTCCTTATAATCTTCTTGAGGACTATCTTCGTCACAATTGAAACCATGAAACCCATGCAAGAAGTCTTTTAATAATATCCCTAACATGCTTAACTTGACTACTCATGCACAAAAATTAAAACAACATGTCCCTTTCCGAGCTTGTGCAAATGAATTCGAGGAGCCAATGAAGATGAACAGATATCACTACTTTTGTCTAGATATGACACTATAGACCTGTATGCCCTCTCTATGCTCAAGAGGCGTTAGGCCTCATGCCTCTCATGACAAGGATTTTCACTCTCTTTTTGGGTATTGCTACTTAAATGTTGAAATTTGTAGTAGTCTCTCTCTCCCATCTAAAAATAGGAGAGATGCACCCCTCTTCTCCCTTTAAGCAAAAAATCAACAAAGTAACCCAAATATCATGGATGATGAGACTAATATTGATGACAAACTATCTAATTTTTTAAAGACAAAAAAATAAAGATGGAAGGCCTTCAAACTAATGAGAATTAACTAATGTGGAAAGGTCATAATTGCTAGGATCTGAAGCTCGACAAGTTGTCTCAAAATTTTTTTACCAAAACAATGATTGCAAAAAGAAGATGTTGAATCAAAACATTCAAAAAACTTGAAGCACCAAGAATAGATGATCTTAGCATCCATTCTAGATGATCCTTCTCTTATAGAATAAAATTCATAGGGATCATTTGAAAGAGTTCTTCAACTCTTCAAGTGTCCGGTCTCTAGTGGTGTCCACATAGTCTCCGGACGATTGGATATCCTATTGAATACTCGTCACCATGAGAAGAAGAGAAGAGAGGAGAGAATATCTACTAGTCTTGCATGGGCACCCTTATTATGGTCGCTCTCCCCCTATTTATAGGTTTTGAGAATATGAAACTTTTCACAAAAATCCTTATTACTATGTCTATATACAGCAACGTCCATTGACCTTATGTGTGTGACACTCTAGGTCCATATATCTTGCTAGTTAATGACTCTATCGACCCAATAACACTTGTTGGTCTTCCTTATTGAGTAACTATATCAAGATATAGATTCATTGACTAAGGATTACTTTATGTGATAATGAGGCTATTATCTTGAATACAAGAAATATCAAGTTTTATGAATGCAGAATGGGCAAAGTTCTCAAATAGCAATCAAGATATGATGTTAGATTCACATTTCTCAAGAATAGTGGGGCCTCATATCACGTGATGATGTGCAATATTAATGCCCACATAGAAATGTAAACCCAATAATATAATCCTAGAACATATCTTCAAGATACTCTTGATAAACAAGTGAGATAGCTTTTTCCTAGGGGTTGACATCTTTGTCCTTTTTGGCTTTAATTGCACCAAGTTTCTGGTAGTCATGTTAGTCAAAATTGAAGTCATTCATCTTGCCATTCTATTTATTGGCTCTTCCATTGAGATTTTGCCATCCTTGTAGCGAGAGCCTTGTGCATCACATTTGGTCTTGGACATCAGCCTAGGCTCGAAGTGTGGTCCTATATTCAAAGAATACCATAATTGAGAAAGTAACGATTTTTACACAAAAAAACAATAGTTTCATTTGAGAAAAATTTAGGTTCAAGTCAAAATCCACTAAAAATAAATAAATTGTCGCTTTGTATAAGATTGGACCAAAAGAGATAAAGACAATGGGCAAGTCAATGAATTAAGAATATCAATTTATTTCATTATCTTGATGCATCATTTACTCCACAATATAGCAAGTGGGGATATATCTTAATAAAATCGAGCTACTCAAAGTTAATGTATGTATTATAATTTTTGAATTTTTATGGCCCAATTAATGAGTAAATTTTATTTACAACTAGGCGACCTAAGGTGATAAACCGAGGAATATTTATGATTAGAATGAGATTTTAAGAATGAATTTAAAGTGAATCGTTCCCTACTGACATGAATAGTGTCCATGGAATTGTATTCTGAAGTCAACTTCAAGGTGCAGTTAAGCCAGCTACCACAGTCTAACGGATGAGAGCAGTGTTCAAGCACGATAGTGAAATATGATTAATTTGGGTGGCGACTTCTGACCAAATACTTACCTCGCCGTCTTTTAGGGCCAGTTTCTGCCTCCCGCCGAAGGTCTTCAGCAATCTCTCTCTCTCTCTCTCTCTCTCTCTCCAGGAGCAATTAAATACGGTGACGGGCGCAGAGCATCTTCGCTACCTGGTAATCCACCAGAGCTGAAAGGATTGTACGTTGCAGCTGATCTTTCCAGATGCTGGCAGAAGAAGATGCCGACCCTGACTGTTTTGGTTCTTAGAAAAAAATATACATGGGTATTCGTGTATTCTTTTTGCCGGGTTCTGTAGTCAACCTTCAATTCTTTCACCCACCTTCCTCTGGGAGCGAACTCGACTTCCTGAGCCGTCCCTTTCAGCATCACTTAATACCGTCTGGACTGTAGATTTTTCGCGACAGCGCTGCCGATTCCTTCACGAATCGACTAATATACTGATAACTAGAATCAAAAGAAGGAAAAACAGCGACGGCATTTATTGCCGAGCAATCCGAGCATTTTGAACGAGGGGGGACAAGATCTATAGGGCTCTCTGGATTTCTGATTATCATATTTATTGTGTGTTCTTCGGATTTTTGTTCTGCCGTCCGGTTGCTTGGGATTCTGAATGGCGAGGCATTGAATGCGCTGTTATTATACTTCCCTCCTTCAATAGGGAGTTGCAGCGGCCATTGTTCTTTCTTATCAAAGCTGCCTAGCCCACGTTTTCCCCCTCTTCCAGTCTTCCAATTCCTGCATTGAATTCTTCAAGAACGGACACAGGTTATGATTAACCTGCACAAAGAGTAAACTATTTTTTTGCTTTTTGCGGTTCTCCAGGCTTCTCAGCCATTGACTTCTGCTCCAGAGACCGCTGAAGGAGTAACCTTCTATCTTTGCCCTAGGTTTTCCTCGTCTCTGAAACCAATGGCGCTAGATACCTCTTTTATTGAGCGGACTTTCCGGCTGATTCTCTCTCTCCGACCCTTTATCGCGGAGTTGAGTGGACAGAAAAATTAACTAGTATTCTGATTTTTAGGGTTTTAGTGAACAGGCGAGAAGAAAAGACTGGATAGTATTGAGTTCAGGGTCGCATGAAAGAGACAAAATAGAAGGTAAACATACCGCGAAAGAATCTAAGAAGGTCCGATCGTCTGCCTCTCGTCTCCGGTAGCTCTGGGCTTGTTGAAGTGGCTACCCAGAGCTCCGAGTCCAGCCGACATGTTCATCCCCGCCATGAATCCTCCATCATAAGCGCCGTTTCCAGCATCGAAAACCCTAGCCGCCATGTGGTGGTGGTGGTGATGATGCTCTCTTGCAGTGGAGAAAAACTGCTCCCTCCCGAGCCCGATCCCTCCGATGCCAATCGGATGGTTGATATTCACGTTCAGCAAGCCATGCCCAAGCGTAGCAGTAGTAGTGGCTTGATATTTTGAGAGCTCGGACTTTGCACAAGTGAGATCTATCTCTAACTGGCGGAGCTGGTGTTGCAGGATAGAAATGACGCCGACGCAGCCGTAGACGGGGTCGCGGAGGCGCATCTCTGCTTCGTAGGCTAAGGAGTTGACCGCGTCTTCTCGCTGGTAAGGAGTGAGCTCGTTGAGGAGCTTGGTGACGTTGCTGGCGCCGAAGACTTTATGAACGTGGGCGAATTTTTGGGGCTGGTCGGGAGGAAAGTAGGGGGCGAAGACGCAGTCCGGCTGGCACTTGCGGCGGAGGAACTTGCACGCGGCGCAGGGGGAGCTGGTCGACGCCGTCGACGTCACCGCCGTCCCCGTTGACGATGATGACGTCATCATTCAACGAATCTCGGAAGTTCCTGTGGAGAAGAGGTGAATATCTGATTCTAAAGGGATAATCAAATTGAGCAGCAAAACCCTTGAGTTCATTTTCGTAAGGGAGATGCAGAAAAGAGAAAGAAACCAGATCGATTGGCATACGGGATACTTCTTCTCTTTTACTTGAGAAGGAAAAAAAACGAGATCAGGAAAAGGGACGAAAACGGAATGGATGCAATCATCTTGCAGAAATCCTAAATCTCGAAATCTAGGGAACTTTTAAAACGAGGAAGAGAGGGGAAGAAGAGAAGTGAAGAGAAGAACAAGAGGGCTCACAGTGGACCTTTTCCTTCTCTCTCTTTGTATCTTATCTCGCTATCTATTTGTCGCTTCCTTTTCTTCCTCCGTCTTCTTCTCCGGCTTCTCCTCTGCGCTGTCTATTCTTCACAAAATCCTCTCTCCTCTTTCTCTGACTGACCTGATCAGAGATATATACAGAGAGAGAGAGAAAGGACAAAAATAATGAATTTAACCAGAAGGGCGCCCGCGAGAAAGAGCGAGACCCGAACGTGAGGTTCACTGAAAGAACGTAGTTACTATGTTTGGCGTTGCCATAGACTAATCTCTCTCTCTCTCTCTCCTCCCTCCCTTCCTCTATCTTTCTATTTAATCATTTAAATTTAGTTATCAACCTATCGCTCTCCATCACTATCTATAGTCGTCGCCAGGGAAAGCAACTCGTGATCGAACGAGCATGCATGATTTGACATTTCTAATAATCATCTAGTCTTCTCGAGGGAAGGACTTCCTCGATCGGCTTTTGTTCTAGGGCGACACATTCGATCAGCCGCCAGTCTTTCTTCATCTCCAAAAACAAATATCCACCGTGATCAAGTCGCAGAACAGACTATTAATCCCCTTTTATATTTCTAAAACTGTGCGAGTACGTATTCTCCGGCCATCAATTCCTGGATAAGAACAATTCAACTCCCCCTAGCCCCACAAGAACAGCCAGAAAACGAGAGCAGTAAATGGAAACCTCCGATCTGCGGCGATTAATTGATGTGGACCGTGCGCTCTTCTTCTTCTTTTAAGTAGCAGAAGGGGAAGAGCGATGGCTGCATTCAATAGTGGAAAGAGCAAGAAATATGCAGATGAATAGCGTCAAAAAAGAGAACTAGAGAAGGGAAATCTAAACGGGTGAACGTGACGTGGAGGAACTGAGGGAGCAGTGACGTGTGTCGGCCGTTGTGCGCCATCATTGATACACTCAGAAGAAGTAAGGTTTTCTCCTAGAAGAGACTCCAATCGCCTCTCCTTTATAACTCCGGAGGACGAATAGCTTTCCTCCATTTCCTGATCTTCTTTTCCCCTTTCTACTGTTCTTGTTCCAAGATGGGATACCGCAGAAAAGAGGAAGGAAATTAGGGTAGACAGTTGAGCTGTCAAAATTCCCTTTTAGCATTTGACCTACGAAACGTCAGCTAGAGAGAGAACGAGATACATAGAGAGTGAGAGAGTCAACTCATCGGGCGTTGGAGTTGAAGCGACTGAACCTTAAAAAGGCTCCCCTTTCTGCTTGCGGATACGGGGTTGACGGGGCAGAACGAGTCTGAAACCCTAGACATCGCCATCTTCGGCGGAAGTTTCCAGGTGAGAGAAGCCTGCAAATGAAGGGGGGTCTCCATGCTAACTTTTGTCGTCTCCTGCTCTCTCCAGCCAGTTTTTAACTATGCGTGAGGGATTCACTTCTTCCTCATTTGCAGCCTTTCTGTACGGCTTTAGGACTCTGTCCCAGCGACAAAAGGGTAGGAAGAGCAACACTCTGTCCCAGCGATCAAGTTTAGAGAGAGAAAGAAAAGCTTTTCACGAGAGTCCCGGAGACTCTGGAATGGAAGCCATTGATGATGTAGCCGATCTTTCTTCCGGAGGAAACGAGAACTCGGAAAAAAAAAATTATTAAACGAGAAGATGAAAGAAACCAGGGGGTCAGAGAAGCCTGATGAGAGAGAAAAAGAGAGAAAGAGAGAGAGACAGAGACAGAGAGAGAGGGATAACTTGGCCTATACACTGCAGGCCTTTACTCTGCAGGTCTTCATCCTCCTCATTCCTCCCCCGGATACTCTGCAGGCCTTTACTCTCCCGCAGGGGACCAGGATCTCGACCTCTCTCCCATCATTAATGGCGTTCTGAGCTGTTCTAGTGAATAGGAATAAAGCGGGACTAGAACCCGTACGCCCGATATTCACCTTCTGTTCCTCACCTTGATCTTCCCACTCCTTTAATATAGGGAAAGAGGAAGAAGGTCTGAGTTCATGTTCTTATAGCCCATCTACAATGAGTGGTAAGTTGTACAGCCCGTGTTGAGGCCAGCCGCGCCATGTGACCTTCTGCAGCTGTTCAAAAGATAACCTACTAACTTCACGGCGGTAGAAAGCGGTCGGAAAAATCTCGTCCGCTTCGTTGATCTGCTTCTTGGGGGACAGCTCCTCGCTATTTTTGACAAAATTAATAGGCAGCATCGCGAGCATTGTGGTGTGAACTAGATGTACGACATTTATGAAAACTGTCATCATTTCTCAAGAAAGCACTAGCCTACCTCATCGAATGGGCCAATTTGGACCGTGACTTTAACTTTGAGAATAATGTGAAGCCTGGTCATTTAAGCAATCTTTATTCAAAAGGTCTACGTCATTAAGTCGTGGACTCTCAATTATGTGTCTTTTATTCAACGTGAATAGCCTCTTTTAGAGATATCTTTAACCAATAAACGCCACTCCGCACATCTTCACGGCAATCAAACATATTTTATACACTCCAAAAAGACACAAATAAATGATAGAATTTAAGGACGGAAAATAATTTAAGGGTTTGTCTAGAAAATTTCTCCAAGGCATAATAACACAGAAAGTTATTTTCTTTCTTTGTTTTTCCTTTTTCTTCTTATTTTATTTCCTTTTTTCTCTTTTTCCTTTTTGTGAAACTTGCACAAAAAGAGCTAAAACTTCTCACCAAAGGGAAGACAAGTAGGCACGGAGTAACAAGGTACATGATGAGGAATGAAGAATGGAGTAACAAAAATGTAAGCATAATGAATGATTTTTGTGAGTACAACAATCTTAAGCTAAAATTATGTTGAATAAAACATGGATAACAAGGTTTAGGGATGGAGTGTCATTTAGAAAGGGAGGATTGATGATAATTGGGTAATATATAAGGGTAAGAAAGGGTGTGATATATGGTGGATATATTATGGTATGGAGTGATGGTGTGGATAAGCCCAACATTATGACTCTTTGCCTATGACTTGGTGCCCTTCCCACTACTCTCTCAGAGGAAAACTATGATTGATGCTCAAACCAGTTAGGGTTGGCTACGATTTTGTGTTCTTGGTTCTAACCCAGCTTTTTATGAAGACCTAACCTTAACCCTAAAATCAACATTGGCCCATATTTCATATAGATGTGAAAACATGAACTTGACCAATCAAAATAAAGAAAATTTGAAATTAATAATCTATCAACTGCCATATAAAGAAGGAGAGATAACACATAGATCAATTTTATATATAATGAGAAAGCGAATAAAGGATTCATATATTTGTAATTTTAAACAATGATAGATAGATATTCGAAGTCCCCATGTTTGGTCCTCTTAAACAAATAAAACCCTCAGTCCCATCAATTTATAGAACTCTCTCTCTTTCTCTCACTTTCCCTCTCCTCTGCTCTCTTTATCATATTCTCACTCTCTCTTCCCCCACGTCTCTTAATCTCTCTCCACTTCTCTCTCATTCTCACTCTCATCCTCTCCAAGTCCCTCTCTCCCTACTCTACTCTACTCTCCCATGTTCTTGCTCTCTCCCCTCTCTTCTCTCATTTGAGCTCTCTTTGACTCTCACCATGCTTTGGTCTCCTGTATTGATTTCTCTCTCTTGACTATCTCCCCTTCTCTCTGCTCCTCTATATAATTCTCTCTCTACCACTCTCTCAGTCTTACCCTTTCTTCTCTTGTCTTGCATTCTCTCTAAACCCTTCCTCTCTCTCTCATCCTTGCTCTTTCATTCTCACTCCTTTTTCCACTCTCTCACTTCAAGCTTTCTACCCCTTCTCTAAATTTTCTCTCTTGCCATCAATCTCTTGTGCTCTCACTCTCACCATGTCCCTCTCCTCCCTCCAACTCTCACTTCTCCCCCTCACTCCTCTTTCGCTCACTCTTCCCATTCACTCGATCATTCTTTAACTCTCTTTCTCTCTTTCCGCCTCTCCTCTCTCCAATTTTTGGTCAATCCCTTCCCCCAACTAATATCTTTCACTCTCATCCTCTATCTCTATCCATTTCTATATCGCTCTTTCTGTCTCTCTCTCTCTCTCATTATTTATGGAGGAGGTTGCCTTACATGAAAGAAGCACTAGTCACAAAAAAATCTTTGTCAACTTTGTGAGCTATTAATTTTGGTCAAAGCTTTTTGAGACCTTGGATATGTAGATCCAACAAAACTTGTTTTATAAACTAAGAAAGACTTTGAAATAGGACAAGTGATATGTGTAAAAATACGTTTGTTGAATGCGTAGATTCACCTATCAAAAAAATTTACTCAACTCTTCAAATTCGGATTTAAATTTAGAACAGTGGCGAGTCAAGGTCAAATCCTCAAGGAAGAAAGTTAAAAGATTGAAATCAAAAAATATTTTTTGATACTTTTAGATTTAGAAAGCGAAAATGATCAATGAAAGGAAAAAGATGTAGACAAAAATGAAATGAACCGATCAAAACACATTTCAAACTCCTTTCGAAGATTGAAAACCCTTGATCAATGGTAGAAAAGTGATTTTTAGGGTTTGAAAATATGGAGAAAGATTAATGAGAAAATAGAAAATAATGATGGGAAATTATTCTAATCTAATGGTTCATGATGAAAACACATCTAGTGATGCTCTTTAATCAAAACATACCCTTTCGAAAGTCCTTACATTTGGCCCGAACTAGGCCTCTTGCATCCATCATGAGAAATGAATAGAGAAGAGAAGAAACTCACACAAAATGATGTTTCATATATGAAGAATGATTAATCACTGCCTTATTTCCTTGTGGCTAGCTAATACTAGAGTCACACAATGAAACATTAAAAACAAGGCCCATCAGATTTTTATAGAACTTGAAATGACGATCATGCCCATGAAATTTCAACCCCTAACTCAATCAAGATTGTTAGCTTTTAATTCAAAGCAATCTGGAACGTTGATTTAATTTCCTCTCTCCTCAAATCGCTCGAGGCCAGTCAAAATTTGCCAAAACATAAAGAAAAATTATGTTAAAATGCGAGGAGCACTGATGTGAGAGAGGATAGTGGAGAGATGCAGGGGAGGCGCAAGAAGAGCAGAAAGAGAAAGAGAAAGAGAGGGAAGAAAGGAGGAAAAAGGCAAAGGAGGGGATGAGGAAGAGAGAGAGTGAGGGAGAGGAGACTCTCTCTCTGTTCCATTAGCTCACGCACAAGAGAGCTCGAATCGGAAGGAAAGAGAGAGAGGGTGAAAACGAAGAAGGGAGAGAAGTGGCGTAGAAATTTCAGTCATGTGGCACAAGAGGGAGAGGCATAAGATGACGAAAAAAATGGTGAGGGCCGAAGGAGCTTATGCTCGGCAGAGAAGTAGTTGTGGAAGGTGGAGAAAGCAAGAGGGAAGCAAATGAAAGTGGAGAAGAAGAGAAGAACAAGGAGATGTTGGGCAAGAGAGAGAACATGATACAAAATTTTCCCTCTCACACACGTGCATTAAAGGATGAATTCGCGAGGTTGTTGAAAACAAGTTCAAAACTCACCAATTTTGATAAATAATCACGAATTAGATAGCAAAAAATTATATAAGGTATTTTCCATGGAGAATTAAGGTATTCTTTCAAATTAGATAGCAAAGAGGTCAATTAAGGTATTTTTAGGTATTCTTTCAAATTTTGATCAAATCAGATGATGAATTGAGATGAAAAATTAGGGACTTTAGTAGATTTGGAAAGAGAACTCAAAGACAAATCTACATAATAAAAAATCACTCAATTTAGATCAAGATTCGCTGAGAAATCAAAGAGCAAAAATTAGATAGAAAATCAATCGCGAAGAGAGAGAAAAACCAAAATTAAATCTAAAATTAACTTGATCTACGATTCAAAATTGAAAGATAATGATAAAAGATGAAATATTAGGATGAATAACATAATCTAACCCGAAGTCGCGCTTGAAGTAATCCAATTGATCGTTGGATCAAGGGATTTTCATTCTGCGAATTCAAAGAATAAATTTGGCATTCAAGAGGCGATTTCTCCCTATTCTTTTTACAAAATCTTGATTTCAAACACTTGGACGCATAAATGAGTCTAGAAGAGGAAGAAATTAAGAGATTCAAGGACTGAATTGCCTAAATAGTTCAATTTACTCGAAACATCCAAGAATGACTTACATCATTGCAGAACATGTTAATCTATACATAAATTTGGGAGGGACCATTGGATTTGGCTCTTGATCTTCAATCAACGGCTCAAATGAAACGCTTATATGTCAATCGTTGTCATTAATTCACATCTGTTTGACCAAAGATGGAGCGCTCAGATTTTGCCATGTCGCGCAGAAGAAGTGTCACGCGATCGCGTCCGTCCGATCGTGAATCGATGCTTCCATCGAAGTCCATCAAGTGCATTTATTCTCAGCCGTTATAACTCTTCAGATGAGCGGTTGCGATTAAAATGTTTTCAAACGAATCGTCGTCCAATTAGAGTATGTCGCATATCTTCTCACTTAAGTGAAGATCAATGATCGTGATTAAATCACTTGATCGGACACTTCTCGTTGATGGTATATAATGAGTGACAATTAATGGGTTTAGCTTGTACCCTCAAAAAGATGCTTAACCCACTATACACACACGGGCAAACATGCGCCCACACGCGCACACGTGCTCACGCACATACACACATACGTTGCCATGTGGCACGAACACATGTCGCCACATCAGCGCGCTATATAAAACCAATTTTTTAGTTTTTAAAAATCATAAATTAATTCAAAAAAATTCGAGGAAAATTCCGAAAATTAAATCATAAATTAAAAAATTTGATAACTTTCAAAAATACACCTCCAAATTAATCCAAATTTATTTTTTTGGATCATAAATTAAATACTCTATCATTATAAAAATTCAAATATAGTAAATAACAAAATGAATAAATTTTTATTTCAAAAATATACTAATTTCTCTTATAAATTAAACTTAGAAAAATAAATGAATATCTAAAAAGTATTTTCTCATATTATTTAACATTAAAACCCAATTATAATCTCAAATATAGATGGGAATAATGTAATCTGAAATATTTTTGTTTAAAAATGCATAATTATCCCTAAAATAGTGCATTTTGAGATTATAACTTGAAATTACATGAAATGATGATATGCACTCAAAGTATAATAACATGCATAACAATGGAATGTTTTATGCATAAATTTATATTAATAATCACATAATTATATGGATAAATTGCATGGTATCATGCATGCACATGCACGAGAGGGAGAGAGAAAGAGAGTGAAGAATCTGGAGAAGGAAAGAATTTGGTAAAACATTCCTTCTCTCCCCCATACCTGCGCACGTTCACACATGAGGCACGAGAATGGGGACAAAGAGAGCAATGCAAAAGAAAATTTTCCTCCTCCTCCCCTTACATGCACATTCGCACGCGGAAAGGAGAGTGAGGTAGAGAGAGAGAGAAATATTCAAGAAAAGAGGAGGTCGATTGGGAGAGAGAAATAAAGAGAGAAAGTGAGAATAGGAGGAGTGACGCGAGAGCGGCATGACAAGAAGAGAGAGACTCTCTCTCATTTATTTTTTTCTTTTTTCTTTTAAATTTATTTTCCTTTTAAAAAATTATTTTCATACTTTTTATTCTAAGAATTCCTTTAAAAATTCTAGAAATTCTATAAAAAAGTGTCAATTCATTATATATATATATGACATATCCTCATCGCCATCTAATTTAGCTTTTTGTCAATTTTCATATGAATTTGAGACAAAATTAATAAAAGGACTAGTATCTAAGCTTTCAAATAAATAATCTCTTAGTGGTAAAATTTGATATCCAAGATCATGAGCATATGTCAACTCTTCACTATAGTAAACACCTACAAAATTAATAGTAGGAAACAATAATGTCTTATATATATATATGTTATATTCTTGATAAATCAATGTCATTGAATTCTCATAAAAAGTTTATTAATTTATGAAAAATCAAGAATATACTCTAAAATATAAGAATTAGTATTTTAATCATAATAAATCATGATAATATATATATATGTTATATTCTTGATAAATCAATGTCATTGAATTCTCATAAAAAATTATTAATTTATGAAAAATCAAGAATATACTCTAAAATATAAGAATTAGTATTTTAATCATAATAAATCATGATAATATATATATATATATACTATCATGATTTATTATGATTAAAATATTAATTCTTATATATATATATATATATATATATTCTTGATAAATCAATGTCATTAAATTCTCATAAAATGTTATTAATTTATGAAAAATCAAGAATATACTCTAAAATATAAGAATTAGTATTTTAATCATATTAAATCATGATAACATGAATTTGATGATTATATTTTTAAGAAAAAGTGCATGAAATGCATGATATTAGTGCATGAAATTTCATGTTGCCAATGAGCTCTTATTTTACCAAAGTGAGTGAATTTGTGTGATGGGGTTCTTGTATGATCCTTTCAACCAGAGTTGTGGTTGGTATTCAAAACCATAGAGTTGGTTGACACAAGGTAGAAGAAAAAAAATTCACTGAGTCAATTCCCAAAATTCTCTCCTATCTACACCAACACTATAATTTGATACTTGAGGTTATGCCTTTCAGCCCTTAAGGTATCTGTAAAAATAAAAATGCATTAAAACATAATTCTCATGGTTGGTCTACACCTCGTGGTTTGTATCATCCCAACATCATGTAAACAGCCACAAGAGTTTAACTTCTACACACAAACATCCAAAATTTAGCATGAGAAGACTCACTAAGGCAAGATGAATTAGCGACTTAGTTATATAAAATTAGTTTAGAAAGAAAAATACAACCAACTTAGTTTTATAAATTCAACAAGAATGTATAAAATGTCAATTGTGTAGTATTTTAACATGGAACATAAATTTTGAGTATTCAACCAAAGAATGTTTTTTTAATTTTTCACGATTCTAGAGATATCACATTTTACACCCCCAACTTTAAATCTTGGTTAGTATCTTGTCAAAGTTGAAAATTTTAAAAGTGAAAATGGGAGTTAAAGGCATACCTTTTGAAGATCAAAATCTCTTGAGATTTTTTTGCTTGATTTAATCTCTGTATTTTTAA
Organism: Lemna minuta; assembly: GCA_024174645.1. Lineage (NCBI taxonomy): Eukaryota > Viridiplantae > Streptophyta > Magnoliopsida > Alismatales > Araceae > Lemna > Lemna minuta. The sequence goes on along the minus strand of CM044101.1, from coordinate 7,289,525 downwards.
TAAGTTACTTCAAAGAAGAACTTAAAAAATCTAGAGGATCTTGTAAAGTGATAGAGATAGGATTCGTTGTCCACATAAGGTTTCAATCTTTCCCCATTCACCTTAAATTGATTAATTTTGGTTTTGAAATTAAATAAATAACACATAAACATAAATGGTCCATCCCATCTCGATTTTAATTTTCCACAATACATTTTCTATATATTAATTCTGTGGCCAAACAATTTGCTTTTCAGAAAAAAAATTTCAATTAAGATTCTTACCATGAAATTATTTCATTTCAAATTTATAAATTTATAAATTTTCATATGTTTCATTCTTCAATTCATGCAATTTTAAGATTCTATTCTTATTGAATTATTCCAAAGATAAATTTAATTTATTGCATAGACCAATATGATCTATGTTCTATTTCAGTAGGACATTGACATGCATTTACTAAAATCAATGTGTGTGGGGATGTCGTAATGGTGTTTTACATATTTATGTCTCTGCCCATAATGCATCATATAATCATTTATCATTTCTAGTTATTTTTTCTTTTTTTTTCTTTAGTACATACATGTGATTGCCCCTTGGCTTGAGATAGTAACGAGTAGTGATTGGATGATGAACTCCTCAGGGCTTGAGTAATGATTAGCATTTTAGAGTGATTTTTTTTCAATCATTTGGCCCAAAACGACACCCATAGAAAAATTAGAAGCATTAAACATTACTCTAAATGCTAATTTGGAGCTTGTACAATATGAGCTTTATTCATATTTTTTAATCAACGTAAAGGTTTTTTGGGTTACCCAGTAGCACCATCTTGGGTTGACCTACTTGGCACATGCTCTCAGCCCATCCAATGACCAATTAATCTCTACGACTCATTATCTCTCATGTCTACCTATCTCTCTATGTGTCAATTCCTCTTCACCTTCCAATGACTGTTAATCTACCCTCACCCTCCTATAAATACACAAGTACTCAACCCCATGGATATATGGATTAATGAGTGATCTCACATTGGTCTCTCCCTCCTTAATCTATTCACTTAGTGAGACATGGCTTCATTCCCTATATTAATTATGCCACCACAACCATTTTGTCGCCACTACATTTTGCTCTCTTTGTTGCCTTGCTTGAGTTGCATCTCTCCTTACATTGCCATCTATTTGTGGTGTCGTCTCTACTCGTGCCTTATTGTTCTCTACTTATGTGGCCTCCCACCAACATCACTTTTTCCAAGTTCACTTCTAGCAGCATCACTCCTATCATCCATTACAGTTGTCACTCTTTGTAGTTGTTGCTCTAGTTGACATTGTCTCCATTAGCTCCATCTCATGCCAAGCCATTTCCAGTAGCCTCTATTGTTTTTTGACATTGTTGGCAGACTATGGATCCATACCCCTACCTCCTAACCAACGCTTTGGTGCCATGGCCATGGCTTTTTGGGTGGCCCATGTTGTCGGCACTCGCTCGTTGGAGATTGATAACATAGAATATTTATTTGTAATTACATGTGTATTTTAAAGTACCATTCATATGTTCTTGATGCATGTTATGATATGATATGCGTAAAACCACAATCGTAGAATGGGAAAATTCATATATCAAATATTATACTCAAATCTTTCAATTTAGTTTTGAAATTTAAAATAATGGCTAGTTTGAGGTCAAATCTAGAGGGCAGATTGTTAAAAGATTGAAATCAAGTACTATTTTTAGTATTTTTAGATTAAGAAAGCGGAGACGATTGATGAAAAGAAGATGTACACGGGAAAAGGAAATGGACTAATCAAACACCTCCAAACTGCTTTTGAAGATTGAAAATGCTATGTCAGTGGAAAAAATTTGATTTAGGAGTTGAAAATATGAAAATATTGATGAAAGGTTCAAGAAAGTGGAAAATATTGATGGAAATGATTTTAACCGAGGGATTCACGATGAAACACTTGGCAATACTTTCTAATCAAGACACACATTCGACAGCCTAGACATTTTGCCCAAACTTGGCCTTTTGTATCCAACACGATGGATGAATAGAAGAGAAAAGAAACTCACTAGAAATGATGTTCTATACACAAAGAATGATCAACTGGTGCCCTCTTTCCTCTTGAATTGCTAATGCTAGAAGCACACAATGAAGCATTAAATACCCTACTTTTGCCTTGGAATTCTAATCAGCCCTAGTAGATTTGTAGAACTTGACCCAATGATCATGCCCATAAAATTTCAGCCCCTAGCTCAATTGGGATCATGAGAAAAGAGAGGGAGAGATGGAGAAAAGATAAAGGAGCACATAAGAAAATTTATTTAGTCTTCTCTCCCTTATGAGTGTAAAAAAGTGAAGGAAGAGGGAGAGACAGAGATGATGTGATGAGTAGAGGGAGCAGTGTGAGCACTTGCGTGCACATACTCGTGTCTGCTCAAGCGTGCATTCTCACGTGCGTACGAGAAAAAGAGAGAATGGAGAGAGATGGAGTATTACTCTTTACGAAAAGCTATTTCCATCAAGAAATTAATTCGTGAGTTCACACAAGGTTCGAGTGAAACCTTTCATAAAGCCATGGAGAGACTTAGAAACCTCACTAAGGAGTGCACTCACCATGGTATTTCTAATCATGAGCTTACACAAAAAATATTTAATGAGTTTTTCTAATCATGAGCTTTCACTCACCATGGTCGAATCCATGGAGAATTAAGGGATTTTCTTCAAGTCGATCAAATTAGATAAGGAATTGAGGTGAGAAATTAGGGATTTAGTAGATTTAAAAAGAAGACTTCAAAACGAATCCATGGAATAAAAAATCACTCGATTTGGCTGAAGGTTCGCAAGGAAATCAAGGAGCAAAATTTAGATAGAAAATTTGATCATGAAGAGAGAGAAAATTGAGAAATTATCTAAAATTTGACTAATCTACGATTCAAAAATGAAATCTAATGTTATAGGAAGAGAGATTAGGAGGAAAAGACATAATCTAACCCAAAAACACGCGTTCAAAATGATCCAATTGATTTTCAGACAAGGGCTCTTTACTGTAATTTCGAATACTAATTTCGGCATTCATGAGGTGGTTTCTCCCTAATCTCTCAACTAAATCTCACTTTCAAATACTCCTTGAACACAGAAATTGATCTGGAAGAGGAGAAAAGCAAGAGATTCAAGGATTGAGATGTCTAAACATTTTGATTACTTGAAACACTCAAGAATGGTTTACATCGTTGAAGAACATGCATATATGTAGGCAAAATTGGGGGTGGCCGTTTGATTTGACATTTCATCTTCAATCACAGGCTTTTCGTTTGGATATGAATTGTTATATTTAACTCATGTCCGTTTGATCCGTGAAATTTCATCGTCGTGTAATGCTTGTTGTTTGATCTTTATCGAATACTTGAGATGTTGTCACATGTCCGCAAAAGTCTATCCAGAGCATTTAATCTCAACCGTTATAACTCCTTAGATGAATGTCTGAGATTAAAATGTTTTTAAAACATGAATCGTCACCCAATCAAAGTGTGTCGTGTACCCTGCTCGCTTAAGTGAAAATATGGGGCTAAGATGAAATCCATTGGATTTTGTCGATCAAACGCTCCTCCTCATTCCATGTCACATGCACATAAAGATAAATACAAATAGTATGTGTGTTGAAAATAAACGTGAAACGTCACGTTTATAACTAGTGTATGTTATGTAGACTTAGTGAATATCTTGAAAAGGATGCTTAATCTACTAATCTCACACACACGTGGGCTCGTGCCCAGACACGCAATAACATGTAAACATGTGCACCACGTGGTAGGCATACACACCACTACGTGGCGACACATTATTCACCCGCCCCATCAGCTGCCACCTTAGCGCACGATAAAATCGATAATTTTTTTACTTAAAGAATCCAAATAAATCTTAATAAATCCAAAATAAATTCAGAAATTTTGAAAAATCTATAAAAATTAGAAAATTTATAAATTTTAAAATACAACTCCAAATTAATCCAAATTTTTTTTGTTGGATAAAAAATTAAATAATCTATCATTCTAAAAAGTCAAATTTAATAAATAACTAGACAATAACTTTTATTCCAAAAATACACTCATTTCTTTTAGAAAATAAAATTTAGAAAAATAAATGTGTGTATATCAAAATATGTTCACTTATTATTGAACATTAAAACTTAATTCTAATCTCAAGTATAAATGAGAATAATTTACTCTAAAATTTATTCTTTGATTATTTTGAAATTGTAACTTAAAAATGCATAAAATGATAGATATGCACACAAAGGATGATAACATGCATAAGAATGAAATGTTTTATGGCTTAATTTGCATTAATAATCACATAATTACATGTATAAATTGTTGGGTTCGGATGTCGATAAACTTTCAAAATTTTCAATCAAACCATCGAAGGCAACAAAAAACATTAAATCGGATATTCATAACACCAAGCCACCAAGAACAAATGATCCTATCATCTAGTATGAATGAAAAAACATACTTACATGGTTTCCTTGAAGGAGTTCTTGAAGTTATTCAAGTGTCTAGCCTCTAGCGGTGTCCACATGGTATCCGGATGGTTGGATCTCCTTTTGAAACCTCTTCACCAAGAGAGAAAGAGAAGAAAGGAGAGAATTCCCACAAAGCTTTCATGAGAACCTTGAGTTGTGGTCGTTCTCCCCCTATTTATAAACATTTGGTATGAGGTTTTTTCATAAAAACCCTCATAATTATGTCTATATCCACCAAAATCCATAGACCTTATGTGTGTGACCCTCTAGGTCCATATATCTCACTAGTTAATAACTCTATAGACCAAATAACACCTTATTGGTCAACCTTAATTAATTATCTACATCCACGTATAGATTAATTAATCAAGGATCAATTTAAGTCAATCGATAGGTTGAGTTGCCAGCCCGTTGGGTGCCAAGCTACACCACGTACACTAGGAGATATGGAGTATGTAAGAACTCATTTATGGAACCTTCCCGTCATTGATTACCATGCATGTATAATCCTTTATTCATGAATGACTTAGGGTATAGTCAATTGGCAAACCCTAATCAGTCACTCAAGTTACTACTGATGCGTGTAGAAATCATCTGGAGCTCCTTTGATATTTCCACCACCTTGGTCAAGGATTTCATTGTATCTCATTCCTTGAGTCAATCTCCTCAAATACCGAGGGTGGATAATCTCATCTTCGTGGTCTTCATGTCGTATCCAATATATGACGTTTGAGATATCACATGGTTAGGGATTTTTAAGTCATAATCAAAACACCATCATCCATCCACAAGTATGTCTTTGGTGTCTCAAGTCAAAGGACCACATACACAACCATGACATGAATCAACCTGATTGATAGTTAGGTATAATACCATTCAAGGATTCCTACGGATCAATTCAGTGAACTCTTTCTCCAAAGAGCACCCACAGTCTATCCTTAGTGTCTCCACACTGATGGCTATAGGATCAGCCATACTCATCATATGAGTTGGATTAGATAGTGCTATTCTTTCCGGATAATTCGATGTCCTTCTCGAATATCTCATGAATAGGAATGTTTAGAACTTATGTTTAAAGACTAGTGATTGGCTTAGTTATTGCACATGCTCATAGACTTCATTGCAAACATCACACAAGAATGACAATGAATAAATTTCATTTCAATGAATATTAAAAAGATACATGAAAGTCTAATTGGCTTATAGGCCACATAATATCCATCATAAATTGCATGTTATGAACTTGTAAATCACCTTGACATCTGAAATGAATCCATAGGACTTGCACATATGACTCTTTAAGATGTGTCACCATGTTCTCATTACTCAAGGCTCAATCATGTTGAGGTAGACTATCCAATTATGGCATTATAGGGGCAAGGCATGTATAGGCAAGGCATGAACACTCAAGTAGGGTTGAGTGAATAGGGTAGACCAAACTACCTAGGCCCATATTCAAATTATGATCATAACCAAGGTTCTTATTATAATCCATCTCAGCCCATCTGATCCAAGAGGAATCCTGAGTAAAGATATCCTCCTCGGTCTTATAGTTCCGGTCAATAGCAAGTTCCACAGCCGCAACAGCAACCCTGTGTGAATGCAAGACAACCTACTTACACCCTGCCACACCCATTGTATGCTCTAGCTCCACAATAAGGCCACAAACATCTCATCTAATTTTGGGGGCAATTGCGTAATTTGTGGAATAGATGAATAAGATGAACTCGCAAGCGGATGAGATCTTAGACTTTGTCAAGATAAATGTTCCTATAGCAGTTGATCATAAGAAGGGTAAGCAAGTTGCATTTGCTAATTAGTTATCATCTCAATGCACCATCAACCTAGGAATCGAGGGCAATCATCGAGTCAGATGCATAACATGAACTATGTTAATGTTGATGAGGAGGAAGTGGAGATGTTATTAACCATATCATGCCTTAGGAGTGGCACAAACTTAATAGATCCATAAAAGCATCATTGTAGTCACAAAGGCTTGACTGAAGAGGAGATTGCTACAATCGTTCCTAAGCAAGACAATAATTTCTGAGGATTTAGATGAGTAATAATGTGTAACTGATGCATTCATTTTCATCATTATAAATGGATTTTAACGTATAATTCTTAATAATATGATACATGCTATCATTTTTTGTGATATTTTTATATTCATCATGTTCTTCCACTCATGTACTCATTTTGCATCTAATTAGTGTTGATTATGCATAAAGATAAATATGTCTTGTTGTACATTGTTCCTTTAGGTTTGTATATCTTGAGACTAACACCATTTGACTACTTTAAAGTCAAGTGATAGAATTATCACATTTTAAAGAGTTTTTGGATGCAAGGACATAAGAAAGCATATGAAAATACATGGACATAAGATAGATTTTGTGGGACCTTTCCCACCTTCAGAGGGGGAAGAGTATATCTTGGTAGCTGTGGATTATGTGTCCAAGTGGGTGCTCAGATTCGTTAGAGATGCATCTTTTCCTAATACGGTTGTCCGAGGGCCATGATGAGCGACAGTGGCTCACACTTCAATAATGCGCACTTCCGGGCATTGTTGAAGAAGTACGAATTACGTCATCGCGTCAGCACACTATACCACCCCCAGGCAAAGGGGCAAGTAGAGGTTAGTAATAGAGAATTCAAAAATATTATAAAGAAAATTATTTGTCTAGATGGGAAGGATTGAGCGCACAAGCTTCCTAACGCACTATGGGCATACCGAACAGCTTACAAGACACCCATCGGGATGTCAACTTTCCATCTCATTTATTGTAACCTTTTTCATGAGCATGACGATTTCATTGAGGGCAATGAAAATTTCTAGTTGGGGGTGAAGAGTTAGAAAAACTTAACTATTTTTCAAAAATTATAAAATTGTACATTATAAAAAACTCCTCTTTTCCAAATTTGACCCACTATACCCCACCTTAGAATTATTGACATTTAGAGATTCGACCTACTAGAGATGTGAAAGTGAGGGCCTTATAGCTCGTATGATTACATTTTGAGTAATAAAGCTAAGTGATCTAGAGAAACCATGGGTTGATATTTAGTGGTTAACTTCTTTGGGGTTAGGTATCTAAGAGGCACCAAAGAAAATGAGTAATCAGATGTTGAAATGCTTTGGGATTGAAATGGAGAGTTTTTTAGAGAAGTTAGTGACAAATTCCTATCCCCTACCTGACATTAGTTAAACCTACTTAGTGTGGGAATTCCTCGGTTTTGAACTTTTCCTTTAAAAGAGTGCAATGATCCATAATTTTTTGAGGCACCTATCTTTTCCTGTTAGGCATGTAGTTTTATCTCTTCCAAAATATTCAAGTAGTTACACCATATTGTTTTAAACTTCACTCATGATAATAACACTCCCAAGTGATTCACGCATTCATCACATTTCTTCCATATTCCCCTCACATGTACGTATCCCTTCACACTACGCTTAACATTTGTTACATACTCTCTTCAAAAAAACAAAAACTCTTCCATATCCTTATTTCATATAAATTCTTTTGAAATTTTGAAACACAAAAAGAGAAGAAGAAGAAAGAAGAAAAAAAGATAGAAAAATCAAGAGAGAAATAAGAAGTGAAAAGAAGGAAAATAAGTTGGGAAATACCTTCTTCCACAATCTCTACCACCTCCACCATCATCTCCACCATCCACATCATTTGGGAGTATAATTATCATAAGTGGTACCTCCTTTGTCTTTTAAAATTCACTTTGTTTATCTACATATTTTCTTTTAACCACGTCATTCCCTTAGAAATAGTATCTTTTTATTTCCTTCAGCCACCTCACATGTTGCATCCCAAAGATAGAAATCCTTTTGCAATTGTACTCTTTATAGGAGGAAGACAAGTTGAGGGGAATTCTAATGCACTAAGTAGCCTCCATTTTTTAGGGAAGGAGTGATGTATCTATGGAGAGGATAAGGAGTTACATCTGCTCGTAAGAGAGTGGGTATCTTTTCATCCCCATAGCATCAAACCTTAGATATGCTCACCTTGATCACAATTGAGAATAAGACTCGAGCATTAGCCGATAAGCACTACCCTATTATGCACTAAAGAAGTCAACCTAGAGATGGAATATAGATCATTATGGCCTACACTATGAGGAAAACGTAATCATACATTCATACGCTTCACCTCTTTAGTAATAGGATAAAAGGATGAAAGGACCTTCTAGGAAGACTATATAGTAAGTTGCTAAGAGACTAGCAATCATTAAAGTTGAGGGGTGTGATAACATGATAATTAAACATGAAAATACATGATTATTAATGCAAATTAAGGCATAAAACAATCTAATGCATGTTATCATTTTTTTAGTGTTTATCTATCATTCTATGAAAAAGTCATTATAATCTCAAAATACATTAATTTAGGGTTACTTATGATGAATTAAGGATAATATTTTCACAACTCATCTTTACTTGAGATTATAATTAGTTTTTAAGGTTAAATAATAAGAGAAATCATTTTATATACACTCATATATTTTTCTAAGTTTTAAAATCTAAAAGAAATGAGTATATTTTTAAAATAGAAATTTATTCTCTTGATATTTATTAATTTGGCCATTTAGAATGATAGATAATTTAATTTCTAATCCAATGATACAAGTTTGGATTAATTTGGAGTTATCTACTTTGAAAGATATAAAATTTCTCATTTTTAGGGATTTTTTTGGATTTTTTTTTAATTTTTCTGAATTTAAAATCAATTTATTTAAATTAAAATAGATATACAAGTGCACAAGTGACATGACAAAATCTGGAGCGTCTGATTGCACAATTAATCGTGAACGTCGATCATCACTTAAGGCGGGAGGGGGGGGTACGCGGTGCAATCCTATTCGTCAACGAATCATTTTAAAACAATTTAATCTCAGTCGTTGATCTGAGGAGTTATAACAGTTGATATTAAAACCCACGAAACGCATTTGGACGTGATCAAACGTCAATGATTTGATACGTTACTTATAAAGCACGTGACATGGCTTCATCTCGATAGTCCATCTGAGATCCAAAAACCATGACTTAATCTTAAGGATCCGCGATCGTGCGTTTCTTCAGACCCGTTGATCAAAGATTTAAAGCTCGATTGTACGGTTACACCCAATTTTTGATTCTGTGGATTTGTCTTCGAGTTTTCTTTCCAAAAATATCAAAATCTCTAATTTATATTCACATTTCATTGTTTGATTTGACCGAATTTCAAAAGATCATCCAAAATTACCTTAATGCTCCATGGATTCGACCCTTATTCACCACTATACTCAAGAATTCGTGATTATTTGATAAAATTGGTGAGCTTGGTATTAATGTTGACACAATTTTGTGTGAATTCAATGACCACATGGAATCGTTTCGTCGGTGACCACATGGAATCGTTTCGTCAATGACTAAATTAGTCCAAATTTATTTTTTTAGATCAAAAATTAAATAATATATCATTTTATACACTCATTTCTCTTAGAAAATAAAACTTAGAAAAATAAATGAGTGTATAAAAATTATTCTCTCTTATTACTTTAACATTAAAACTAATTATAATCTCAAATATAGATAGGGAATAATCTACTCTAAAATTTATTCTTTAATTATGCATAATTATCCCTAAAATAATGCATTTTGATATTATAACTTAAAAATGTATGAAAATGATATATATGCAGTCAAATTATGATAACATGCATCAAAATGGAATGTTTTATGCATAAATTTCCATTAATAATCACATAACTACATGTATAACTTGCATCTTATCATTATGCATAGCTTGTGACATCGCATTCAAGAAATCAAAAAGGGTTTCAGATCAATTTTGTGCTAGGTGATGTGATCATATCTTGTTTTGTTTTTTTCCATATTTTTTTATATTTTCTCTCCTATCGTGTGAATGTGACAATAGTGATATGCTTTAAAATCACAAGCATAGAAAATGCAAGTTCATGTAATCAAAAACTATACCCAACTCTTTAATTTGATCTTACAATTTAGAACTTTGATGAGTTGAGATCAAATCCATAGGGAGGATGTTCAAAAAGATTGAAATGAAGGAATATTTTGTGTACTTTTTAGATTAAGAAAGCAAAAATAATTGATGAAAGGGAATAAGATGTATGTAGAGATGAAATGATCTGATCAAACATTTCCAATCTCCCTTCCAAGATCGAAAGCTCTTGATCAAATGGTGAAACAATGATTTAAGGTTTCGAAAAATAAAAAGATAGACTATAATAAACCATAATCTAAAGGTTCACAACCAAAACTCACTCTAGAGATGCTCTCTAATGAAACACTTATTTGAGAGCTGATGCAGATTACCCAAACTTAGGAGCTTGCATCAAACATGAGGAATGAATACAAAAACAAGAAAACCCATTTCAAATGATGTTCGATACATGAAGAATGATTGATCGATGTCTTCTTTCCTCAAGCTAGCCAATTCTAGAAGCATGCAAGAAAATGTTGAAAAATCTCAAATTTTCACCTTATATTTTTAATCAGCCATCAAGACGTACAACATGAAATGACACTAATGCCCATAAAATTTCTGCTCCAAACCTCATCAAGATCATTAGATATCAAGCTTCTAATTTGAACCAATATGAAACGTTGATTTCTTTCCTCTCTCCTTAGAAGATGCATAAAGGTTCACATTGATCGAATTCCCTTGGTCAACCTAGAAAAACTTTAAAATAATGTTCTCCTCTCTCATCTCTCTTCTATCTTTCACAAGTCAATACATGAGAGAGAAAAGAGAGAGAGAGAGAGCAAGAGATATGGATGACGAGAAGTGTATTGGAAGAAACTCTCCTCCTCACATTCTTGAGAGAGAGAAGAAACTTGCGCAGAGCGAGGAATGCGTGAGAAAGAGAAGTAAGCAAAGTAGTGACAAGGTACGAATTACAAATTAACTTTTCTCGCGCATGTGAAAGAGAGTTTCTTTGATGCACTAGAGGATAAGAGATAAAGGCAAAGAATAGGAGAGAGAGGAAATAATTCCCTTTCTCTCACAACACAGCTAGGTGGAAGAAAGGAGAGAGAAAAGGTGAAGAGAAGAGAGAAGCAGAAATGGAGGAGGTGACAATGAAGGAGGAAGAGGAGGTGGAGAGGTGGAGTGATAGTGGAAGAGAGAGAACGGGCACAGTGGAAGAAAAGATAACTTCTTTCTCTACAAGAAAGAAGTTCCATGCAAGTCAGTAGAAGAAGAGAGAGTGAGGGAAAAAGAGGATGATGGCAGAGAAAAGAGAGGAAGAAAGAGATATGGAGAGTAAGAAGGGAAGACTAAAAAAGAAAAAAACAGCAAGAACAAGAACAAGAACAAGATGAACAAGAAGAACAAGAACAAGAACAAGAACAAGAACAAGAACAAGAACAAGATGAACAAGAACAAGAACAAGAACAAGAACAAGAACAAGATGAACAAGAACAAGACGAACAAGAAGAAAAAGAACAAGAAGAACAAGAAGAACAACAAGAAGAACAAGAACAAGAACAAGAAGAACAAGAAGAAGAACAACAAGAACAAGAACAAGAACAAGAAGGACATGAAGAAGAAGAACAAGAACAAGAAGGAGAGAAATGAGAGAAGAGTGAAAATGCGAAGCAGTAGTGAAGAAGAATTATCTCCAGCGCACAAATGAGAAATAATATGGCAACACATAAAGGGAGGAGAAGAAGGCGAAGGAGGTAACAATGGAGAAGGGGAAGGCTTGTTAGCACGACTAAAGAAATTTTATTTTGTCCTCTCGCACACGAGAGAGCGAGAGAGAGAGATAAGCTTTAAATTAGTTTTAAATATTTATATTTTCTATAGATATAAACTCATTTGCTCAATGATAATCTAAATAGCATCCATCTAAAAGCGAATGTGACTAAAGGAACATGTAAACATCGTCTTTTCTTGATCATCCAAATGAATGGCAATCTCGTTGTAGCCCAAATATCTGTTTAAGAAGCAGAAGTAACTCTGACCTACCAAGCGATCCATGATCTGGTCAATGAATGGTAAGGGAAAGTGATCCTTCTTTGTTGCAACATTAAGCTTATGATAATAGATGCAACTCATCACTATATCGGAAGGTGTGTTTTGGATCTCCTCGCCCTTCTCATTCACGATTACCGTAACTCCAGCCCTTCATAGGAATAACGTGCAACGTGCACTTAGGAATTTCTTATTTTACTGCTTCCCACACCTTAGGGTTTATTCATCTTTGGGCCACCCTAATCGGTCTAAAATCGTCCTCCAAGAAGATGTAACGGGTACACAATAAAGGATCCAATCCCTTAAGGTCTGCTAGGGTCTAACTGATTGCCTGCTCATTATGTCATAATACATCGAGTAATCTTTTCTATTGCCCTTGATTAAGCTGGGTATAATAATCGTAACATGAAACAACTTGATTGATAGGTAGGTATAATAATATTCAAGGATTCATATAGATCAATTCAATGAACCATTGCTCTAAAGATCACCCACAATCTAGCGTTAGTGTCTGACGAAGCATTTTTGTGCGGTCATTAAATCACACAAACATCGGTCAAACAAAATTTATAATACCTAACTCACAATGACAAAGATAGAAAATCAAGTCAAGTATAAGTATTGGGTCGATCCACAGAGAACAAGGTTGACTTTTATTGTAGAGTTAACTTGGTCAAACTAAGGTTTAATTAAGGTTTTAAAGAAGTAAAAATAATATTTTATGAATAGAAATACAATAAATATACTAGATAGGGAATTTTAAGATTTAAGACTTCTGATTTGACAGAGAAAAGTCAAAAGTCAAGGTCAAAGCATTGACTTTGACCAATAGTTGACCTTAAGTAAAATCAGAGAACCAAAAGATGTAAGAATATTATGAAAATTATATATTCAGAATCTGTAGAGCAAATTTAATTTACTGATATAAAATTCGTGATATTTCGATGAGAAATAGATTTACTTTGAATTATTGAAAATCAATGATCAGAAATATCCTGAAATGAACACTTCGGAGAAAATCTTTAAATTGACTTATCAAATGATATCCAAATCTTAATATTGATATATCAATACAAAGCTAACAACCAGAAGATTCTAAAGAGACCAAAATTGTCAAATTGCAATTTATATTTTAGGAGTAATTGATCCCACAAATCAACGCCCAGATTCGGATTGAGAATGAATAGTCGTCGGTCAAAAGTTAAATTGAGGGGTCAAATGATCTCGGAATTTGACGAATTTGCTATCCACGGAAAGCTGATGAAATAAGGAATCTAATGAAACCAAAATTAAGTGATTCGAAATTATAATTAAAGAGATATCTTTGTTTGAAAATCAAGAAAAATCTGTCACTAAAATTGGGTGAAAATATGAATTTAACTACTTCTACAATCGAATCACCTACCTAATTCTAATCTAAATTTCATGAATTGCAAGAATGACGAAGGAGTCACACTACTAACCCAATTGAAGTGATGATTTGGCTTCAATTCACGTGGATTTAAGAGTATTCCTCAGTTTCATCTTCGACGTAGGTTCGGAATTCAAGGGGAGATTATGATCATTTCTTGCAATCAATTGGTGATCATCATGCTTCAATGGCTGCGAAATTTGACTCTAGGAAGCAGAGGATCACGAAGAACTTAAGACCATCCTCAAAATTCACTTAATTTCTTAACGAATTGATCAAAAGTTAAGTTTACAAAGGGAGAGAACATCTATGTATAGAGAAGTTTGTGAGAAATTGGTGGATCGTGGCCCACGACGCGGATTTCACTCCATGTGATTTCAGCCGTCGGATCGCACGAAATCAGTGGGATCGTGGCCTATGATGCGAATTCCACTCCGTGTGATTTCAGCTGTCGGATTGCGTGAAATTGGTGGGAACGTGGCCCATGACGCGGATTCCACTCCGTGTGATTTCAGCCATCCAATCGCGCGATTTAATCCCGACCGTTCGATTGCACGATTTAATCCCGACCGTCTGATATCACTATTCACGCAACGTAGGCACCACGTAGGCATCCATGTGGTCTTGCGTGGCCCCACCATGTGTCCGCATCACGCCACATCACCTCTGCGGGTCCCGCGCGATTAAATAAATCCTAAAAAGTCAAAATAAAATCCACAAAATTCTGAAAAATTAAAAAATTCATAAATTCATTTATATAACTCGTTTTTAACCTCAAATTTTTCCATTGGATCACAAATTCCTTCATCTTTAATATCATGCCATCTAAAAATACAAATTAAAAGAATCATATAGGATGAATTTCAAATAAACATAGATAATTTCTTGAGAAGTCTATCATCCAACATTCTCTTCTTGAAATTAAATCTTCCAATCATCTACTAAAGTCAAAGTAAATTAAGGGAAGTAATTAACCTTTTAGAATATTAAAAATCTATAAAGCACATAATTAACCCTAAATAATGCATAAATATAGACTTTAGTAGAATGGCATACCAATGGAGAAAATTCATAAAAAGTATGATAACATGCATCATATTCACATAAAATAAGCATGAATATGAGTTGACTATGATAAGAATTTAAGTTATAAGTGCATGTTATCACACCCCCAACTTAAATCATTGTTTGTCCCTTAGCAATGGAAAGATGAAGAATGTGAAATAGGACTAACAACTTTAGAAAATCATGGGTTAAGCATTGATAGAATCTGAAATGAATGTTCTACCTTAAATGATGCTAAGAAGAAAGTAATGTACCAGAAACTTAGGGTCACGGTATTTCTTCCGGCAAACACTTTAATCCACCAAATGAAATAAGAATCATCTTGCTCTACATACTAATAGAAATATAAATAACTAAAAAAATTCATCATACCAAACCAATTGTCGATTCCTCCTTGCACTATGGACATGAATGATAAAGTCACAAGAAGTAGAAACAAGCATCATCCTTTTTATACATAATGACTATAAAATAGAGTCTGCTAAAGCACATGGGAGGTAGCTTATCATTCTAATTCTACTTAATTTTTCTTTTTCTTTCTTTCATCTTAATTCTACTTTTTCTTTCTTTTTCGTTCTTCCTAATTCTACTTTTTTTAGTTATTCATCCTAATTCTACTTGTTGCAAGCCTTTTGAAGAAAGAGATTAGATAATTCACAATTTGAAATTTATAAGGCTTTTTATGCAACTTAGTGAAAACAACATTACTCATTTCATGGTGCTCATCTTACCCATGTGTCATCCTTAGTAGACATACAGCTTATTCCCCTAGAAGAGGTTTTGGTATCTCTATGGATCAGGGAGCTTCACTATGTAAATAATAGTAGTGCCAATAAATGATGATACAAGCTACGAATTGCTATGGAAAGTGGAAGGATGTGCGTGCAAGGAGTCATTAATTCAAGATTTAGAAAGAAGAATGAGTGGATGAGAAGTATAGAAAGTTTTGAAAAATCATACTATGAGCTTGAGTAAATCCTTAGATTGGACTTTATGGTTCCCCAAAGGAATGCCTAGATCCATAATTTCATCGACTCTACAACCTCCTCAACATAACACTTAAGGTTGTTCTTCCCACATTTTTCTAAACAAATGGAGGTGTTAATGTACTCTATGCTTTACTATTTCATGTGGTTTTGGGAAAGATCATGTTGTTGTTCACATGTCTAAAAATCAGATCATGCATAGGATACCAAATGAAGGAATGCAAAAATTTTAAAAATTTTAAGCTTTCTAGAAAACTCCCCCCATACTCATTCCTTTTATTGTCCTCAATAAAAAAATCAGCATGCTCATGGAAAGAGATGAAAATCATTATGCATGGCATGCAAAACTAATAGAAAAAGAAAAGAGACAAAATGGGATAAAAGAAAAACTTAGCGGGAATTGCATTGGTTGCATTCTTCTTTTCATTTGTGGAGTTGTCTTGGGGCTGAATTTCCTTCTTTTGTTGTTCTCTCCTCCTCAGCAAATGTGAAGCTTACAAGAAAACAAAAGCCAACATAAAAGCAAAAAAATAAAAATAAGAGTAAAATTATAAGCAAGCACAAGGTAAAAGCTAGTAACAAAAAGTGAGAAGTAAATGCAAAAATAAAGATAGGGTTGGGTTGCCTCACAACAAGCACTAAGTTTTCTGTCTCCCACCATGTGCCTCCTCTTATGTGCTATCAATGTGAAACTTAGTTCACATTGTTGGGCACGGCTCGACGATGCTTGCCCTAGGTTCCTAGGGTTGGCTAGAGGTTGGGAAGGTAACTCTATTTGCTTCCCATTCCTTTGATCGGCAGAAAGCATCGGAGCATTGGGCCTTAGCCCCTTCGACTCTATCGAGTCGGTTGCTAACCTCAGCTCAACTTTCTCATCAATTTGTGTTAATGCACTCATGATGGAATCAGCTGAAGGTGCGGGAGGTGTGATAAGCGTAAAAACGCGGTCGTTGAATGCGCGCTTTTACATATCAAATAAAATTTATACTCAACTCTTCAAAAGTGAATTTTAAATTAGAAAAGTGGCAAGTCGAGGGCGAATCCACAGGGAGGAAGGTTAAGAGATTGAAATCAGAAGGTAATTTTTGGTATTTTTAGATTTAGAAACCGGAAATGATAGAGAAAAGGAAGAAAATGTGTGTGGAGATGAACTGAACCAATCAAATGCTTCCAAACTCCTTTTGAAGATTAGAAACCCTTGATCGATGGTGGAAAAGTGATTGTTAGGGTTCTTGAATTTGAAAATATGAATGAGCAGATGAGAAAATGAGAAGAAATGGATGCGATGAAAATACTATCTAGTGATGCTCCCAAATCAAAACATACCTTCGAGAGCCGTATATTTCGCCCGGACTTGGCATCTTGCATCCAACACGAAGAATGAATAGAAGAGGGAAGAAACTCACTGAGAATGAAGTTCAACACATGATGAATGATCCGTCGTTGCTTTCTTTCCTTCTGGCTAGCCAATGCTAGAAGCATACAAAAAAAACATTCATAACCCTAATTTTTTCATCTCAGAACTTAAATCAGCCACAGCAGATTCGTGGAGCTTGGAATTACAATCATGCCCACGAAATTTCAGCCCGTAACTCCATCAGGATCGTGAGATATCACAAAACCTGCAAAATGAGATCATTATCTCTCCTCTCTCCTCTCCTCTCTTTCCTCTCGTCTCTTCTCTCTCGATGGCAAAAAACAAGTGCGGTGAAAGGGGCAAGCGAGAGAGAGGGAGAAAAGGGAGAGATATCGAGGGAGAGAGAAGAAGGGAGCAAAAGGGAAGAGCGATCAGGAGAGAGGAGTTCTTCTCGCGACGGAAGCCATTTCCGTGGTGAGGAGACCCGAGGAGAGAGAGAAAGACAGCGGGAGAGAGAGAAAAAGAGAGAGATAAAGAGAGAGAAAGAAGGAAGGAGAGGGAGAGGGGAGAACTCCTCTCGCGACAGAAATTGTTTCCGTCGCGAGAGGGATCGCGCAGACGAAAGGGAGAGGAGAGGTACGCGCATCTCCTCCCGATTCTCCTGGCGACGGAATTCTTTTCTGTCGCGAGAGAGAGACATTCGCAGAGGAAGAGAGAAAGAGAACAAAAAGAGGAAGAGGGGAGAGAAAGCCAGAGAAGGAGAGAGAGAGGGGAGAGAGGAAGACTTTCCTCCTCCCGCCTCTCTCGCGATGGAAGCAATTTCCGTTGCGAGGAGACGCGACGAGAGATAAGGAAAGAGAGAAAGTGAGAGGAGAGAGAACTGGGAGAGCAGGGAAGAGCGAGAAGAGAAAAAAGAAGAGAAGAGAAAAATGGAGAGTGAGCGGGAGAGAGGAAGTTCTTCTCGAGACGGAATTGAAAAGTCCCAATAGGGCGGTGATTTAACCTAAGATACAAGGTTTTAGATTTGCCCCCTACGGCAAACCTAACACTCACCTTTACCTGTCCCTACGGCACTACCCACTAGGCCTCGACCTCCTTGGCTCCTGGACGCCCTGACTCCCTTAGGTCGATCTCCACACGATCGCTCGTCCCGTCACGCCTTGTCGTATGTCTTCTGCTAATGCCACGGACCACCGGTAAACTGAGACCTCGTCTTCAGGCTCCACTCGGTCTTCCCGCCCCCGAAGTCTTGACTCCTTCTCGTCTCAACAAATAAGACGCTTCCGTCCTCCGCGTGTGTGTGTGAATGCAATGATATGGTTATCTAAGTTCTGCTAGCTATTATGAGATGACTATAGCAAACAGGTGAGAGTGAATTTAAAGGTAAATGGCATACAAGACTCCTATTTCAGTATTTGATTCTCTCATCTAGGGTTGATTGTACTAAGGGTTGACTTTCTATCGAAGATTGACTTTCTGACAAAGTTGACTTTTCTAACTAACGTTGACTTTCTGATAAAGTTGACTATTCTGACTAATGTTGACTTTCTGACAAAGTTGACTTTTTAGGCTAACGTTGACTTTTTGACAAAGTTGACTTCTCTGACTAACGTTGACCTTCTGACAAAGTTGACTTCTCTGACTAACGTTGACTTTCTGATTGAGTTGACTTTGGTCGACTTTTGACCTAGAGTTGACTTTATGACTTCTGTTGACTCAGGGTTGACTTTTGACCTAGAGTTGATTTTCTGACCTAGGGTTGACTTTTGACCTAATTAGGGTTGACTTGACCTGACTAGGGTTGACTTGACCTAAGGTTGAGTTCTGAGGTAATAGATTTGACTTCTGACTTATACTAACTCTGAGTTGACTTTTGTCCTACAGAGTTGACTCTACCTAATCTCAATGGATAGACTGAACTTAAACACTAACTGATTTAACCTGGGCTCAGTGAAGAATATAAAGATAATGCTGCAGATATAAAGAGCTTAGTTAATGATTAAAATGAACTAAACTAAGTGTGAGTGATACGCTTTAATTCAAAAACTGGATATGCGATGAAATGAGGTACTCTAATAAAATAGAAAACGTACCACTGCTCCTTTTCTTGCTTTACCTCTGTTGATGCCACGTTGTTAGATATGGCAGTTATCAAATTAAGTACTTTGCTGAATAACTGTTGGTGCAATAATAACTTAGTAATGGTAGTTCACTGTTACCAAAAAAAACTTGAACTTGACGGATATAAGTTACCAGAAATTGATTAAAAATGACTGATTTTCAATCATAACACAATATGTAAAACCAACTGAGGAATAGTCACTGACAGCAGAAACCTGGGTGAACACAATCTGTATTGTAATTGAGAAACAATTCACTGAAGGCAGAGATTAGAAAAACACATATAAATTTTCCACTGAACGAAGATTGTGAAAACAGACTTAATATATCAAGTAGGAAGCAGTGAATGTAGTTTCCCGTGGACAACAGTGAACAGTGATCTAACCAAACAAATATATATATATATATATATATATGTATATATATATATGTATATATATATTTCAACAGATATGTGTTTATGTTAACTGACTATAGAAAAAGTGAATATCTGTAATATAGAATAATTCACTTAAATAATATAAGATATATATATAGATATATTCTAAACAAAACGTGACTGACAATCAGGTAATCTTTCAGTAAAGGAAACGTGACCAGAAATTTCGCAATACAAAGCACAACACTAGTAAATTGGAGAGAAAAGATTTAGAGTCCTTAGAATTATTCTTATTGACGAACAGAATCGAATTAACCTATACGATTTAATTAAACTACAATCCAGATGAGGTTATCGACTCAGCAACGAAGAGAGTTTTACTGTGATGAGAATCAGGGAGTTTAGAAATCGAAATCACAACGAAAAAAAATGACCGAGCCACACCGAAACGTGAAAAAAACGACAAAAAACTAGAAATCAAAATAGATGTGAGAAATGTTCTAAATGATTAGATTTAAAAAACTGAGAAATCGGAAATGTAAATCGCTCTGAACTTCGAACAATACGAGAAACTCAAAGACTGCCTAACAAGAGATTTCGCAGACGATTTCGGTGATTTCCAGCGAGTGTGGTTGCGGAAGAACAAATGTGATCGTCAGCTGCTCGTTCACGGAAGTTGAAGAACTTGATCGCTTCAAGAAGATCCTTTGAGATTGATCGCACAGGAGAGAACCTCGGATTTGCCCCTTTTCTTTTTCGTTTTTCGTCCTGAGGAAAAGATGTTAACCCTAGAAAATAAGGGCTCGACCCTTTTTAAGGTGAGTCGATGATTTCTATATTTACAATAATACCCTAAATAACTACCTATATGAAATAAGATTACATATATACTGAGTTTATATATATACTGAGCCTATATCTATACTAAACTTATATATACTGATCCTATATATATATATACTCAGCTTATATATATATACTATAGTTATGATAATACCCCAGATAACTATCTATATGAGATGAGATTACATATATACTAAGCTTATATATATACTGAGCCTATATATATACTAAACATATATATCTATATATATATATATATACTGATCCTATATATATTACCAATCCTATTTATAGATATATCTATCTATCTATCTATCTATCTATCTATCCATCTATCTATCTATCTATCTATATAGATATATACATATCTATATATGCTGGCAGTAATAGTATAAAATTAACTACGTTTATGCACGTAGTATCTTGGAATGAAACTATATATCAACAGATATATATATATATATATATATATATATATATATATATATATATATATATATATATTTATGCGTCTATAAATGAAACTATATAACTGACATGCATGATAGGGCATATAAATGCCTGAAAAATAAATCTTCATGGACACATTAGTAGGTTAGTGGTAAAAGAATCAAAGGAGACATAATGTATTAATGATTAAAATTAATAACATACAAGAAACAAAATGACAATTCAAGATAATGCTTACGTCAAAACTAGTGCTCTAACAGGAATAATTTCCGTCGCGAGAGGGATCGTGGAAAGAGGGGGAGAGAAGGAAGAGAATAAGAGAGGGAGAGAAGGAAGAAGGAGAGAAAGAGAGAATGGGAGAAAGGGAGGAGAGGACGCGGAGAGATGAGGAGAGGAGATAGATCTTCTCGCGACGGAAAATTTCCGTTGTGAGAATGGAATCTCGCGCGCGCATAAGAGAGAAAGGGAGAAGAAGCGGGAGGCTTTTCCTCCCGCCTCTCCTCGCGACGAAATTTCCGTCGCGAGAGAGAGAACGAGGGGAAGAGAGGAAGACTTTTCCTCCTCCTTCCCCTTATACAGGAGAGGAGGAAGGAAGATGGGGAAAAAGAGAGGAAGAAGGAATGGCGAAGAGGGGGCGGCGAGAATTTCTCGCGACGGAAAAAACTTCCATCGCGAGAAGAGGGAAAGAGCGACGGAAATTTCCATCGTGATGGAAGTCTCCGAAAAGAGAGGAGGAAAAGAGGGAGAAGAGGAAGAAGAGAAAGAGAAAAAGAAGAGAAGGAAAGGAGAGT
Organism: Lemna minuta; assembly: GCA_024174645.1. Classification (NCBI taxonomy): domain Eukaryota; kingdom Viridiplantae; phylum Streptophyta; class Magnoliopsida; order Alismatales; family Araceae; genus Lemna; species Lemna minuta. The sequence goes on along the minus strand of CM044101.1, from coordinate 7,267,614 downwards.
GAGAATTCCCATCGCGAGACAGAAAGAGGTCGAGAGAAAGAGAAGAGGGAGAGAAAATAGTGAGAGAAGGAGAAGAGGGAGAAGAGAGGAGAGGAGAGGATGAGCAAAAATCTCCCTCTCTCCCTTCCGCACGCACGCGTGCGCGAGGAAGAGAAGGAGAGAAGAAAGAGAGAGAGAGGAGAGAGAAAGAGAGAGAGGGAGAATAAAGGAGGATTTTCATTTCTATTTTAATTTCTTAAAAATCCTATAAAATCCTGAAAACAAAATTCTCATAATATCATAAAATCAATATTCTTGTTAAATCAATATCATAAAATGCTCATAAAATATTATAATTTATGAAAAACGAAGAATATTCTCTAAAATATAAGAATTATCAATTTAATCATTTTAAATCATGATAACATGCATTTATGATTATATTTCAAAGAATAAGTGCATAAAATGTATGATATTAATGCATGAAATTGCATGTTATCAAGGTGGTACTACTGGTGATGGTATACTCTCTTGGGGAAAACCGGAGGTGAACGGTGTCTGCCTCGTGTTCCCCATAGGCTGCTGCGCGGATCTAAAGGGCTGATGATATGGAGTGTGCTGCTTGCTCCGCTACTGCGCATAAGATGGGTTATTATAATTAAAATAACCCTCATTCGGGTGGTGATACCTACCCGCTTGGCTCAAACCTGGATATGTCGTTGGGTTTGGCTGAAATGGAATTGGACCTTGAATTGCCATCACCGGGCAATCCAACTCGACGTGCTCAACATTAGAACAACATGAATACGGAGAGACATTGCTATGTGATACTGGAGCGAGGCCATCAGAACCCGGTCGAATCTTAAGCGAATCCATGATCAAATTTTGTGCCTCGGTCAGTTTTTCAATTTTATCTAAAAGCATACCTGTCTCTACCGCCTTCGCATCTAACATTCCTCCCTTTGCGGGAGTGCTCCGCCCACCGAAGGATTTAGCCGCATGATGATGGCTATTCTCCGCCACTAACTCGATCAACTCGAGGGCTTCATCCTCATATTTGCTCATGAATGTGCCTCCATTGGCGGCATCAAGCAAATATCTGTCAAGTGCACCTAAGCCATCATAAAAAATTTGAGTAATCTCATGCTTAGGTATACCATGATGTGGGCATTGTCTCAAGAGATCTCTAAGTCTCTCCCATGCCTCATAAAAAACCTCACGCGGCCCTTGTGAGAATTCGCGTATGGCGCATCTCACGGCACTAGTCTCACCTACCGAGTAGTACTTACGCAAAAATGTGTCTCCCATATCTCTCCATGAACCAAACTCACGGCCCAAGGTGAAAAACCACTCCTTTGCCCTTTCCTTAAGCGTGAAGGGGAAGAAGCGTATCTTGGCCGTCTCGAAGGGGACATTGTGGAATTGATTGAATTCACATACCTGGCTGAATTCGTCCACATGTCTATATGGATCCTCCGATGGTAGTCCATGAAAAGTGGGTAAAAGGCTAGGAATATGTGAGTCAATTTTAAAATTGGCACCTCGTTGAAGAGGGGCATTGACCCGCGTAGTCTGCCTTTGGACGACCGGTCTAGCGTAATCATTGAGGCATCGTCTCACTCCCTCATTAGGAAGAGGGGCGTCCATAGGTTCTCCTCGCGCTGGTGTGGCGAGGGCTGGCATAGAATCAATAGAAGCCTCCGATGGAGCTATAGAATGTACTGATGTGTCGAAGAGGTCATCATACAAGGCGTTGTTCCTTGTATGCCTCGTGGGTCGCGGATTCAGATGTCCTTGTCGTCCTCCTTGGTTCCTAGGATGCCTATTCATATCTTAATAAAAAAGATCATAGAACAGCGAATGTATATCTATATATATATATATAAGAAAGTTAGAAAAGGTTAAACGATAAGTGTGATGTCAATGCTTCGCTCTACTCCACCAAAAGATAGATCAAGCTACACACTATCAAAAATCACACCACTAGAGATAATAATACTAATAAGCTACTGATAACAGAGAATGAATCTAAGATATATTAATATCCTCGTCTCAAATAAGTGAAATACACAAAATAGATTACCAAATTTGCACCAAAGACGTCAAATAAGGGAAAAATTTGGTAATCGTACCTCGCTATACCTTTTCCACTACTGATAGGGTCTGATAAATTCTCTGCAGGTCAATAAACAATAGAAGACAGAAACCTAAATATAACCACGAAATCAAGCAATCAAATCAATAACGCATGCTCCCCGGCAACGGCGCCATTTTGACGAAGCGTTTTAGTGTGGTCGTTAAAACACACAAATGTAAGTCAAAAAAATTTATAAAATCGAACTCACCAAGAAAAAAATATAAAATCAAGTAATGTGTAAGTATCGGGTCAATCCACAGAGAGCAGGGTTGCCTTTAATTGCAGAGTTGACTTGGTCAAACTTAGGTTTAAAAGAGGTTTTAAAGAAATGAAAACAAGATGTAAAGATTAGAAATGATATAAATATACTAAATAAGAAATTTTATGAATTGAAATCTCAGATTTGACAAAGAAAAGTCAAAAGTTAAAGTCAAAGCGTTGACTTTGACCAACAGTAGGTGTTCTGTAAAATCGGAGAATCAAAAGGTGTCAGAAGATTACAAAAATTATATATTTGAAAACTACAGAGAAAATGAAATTTATTAATATAGAATTCTTGATTTTTGGATAAGAAATGAATTTACTATGAATTATTCAAAATCAAATATCAGAAATTCCCCAAAATGAACACCTCAGAGGAAATCTTCAAATTGACCAGTCAAATAAAATCCAAATCTTACAATTTATATATAAATGGAAAGCTAATAACTAGAGAAATCTAAAGATACCAAAATGATCGAACTCCGATTTGTAAATTGAATGTAATTGACCCCGAAGGTCAATGTTTGAATTGTGATGAAGAATGAACAGTGCTCGGTCAAACGTCAAATTGAAGGGTCAAATCAACTGGGAATTCGACGCATTTGCTATCCACGGAAAGCCGATGAAAAGAGGAACTCAATGAAACCAAGATGAAGTGATTTGAAATTATAATCAGAGAGATATCTTATTTTCAAAATCAGTGATTTTTCAAACAAAAATTTAGGGAAAATCAAGAACATGAAGAACTAATTTACAAAATTAAAGATCTACACCTAATAAAAGCTCAAATTACCACCTGATAATCGATCGAATCTCACTAATAACCCAATTGCCACAAGAATGGGGCTTCAATTCATGTGGATTGAAGTGAATTTGTTTGATTTCTTCCTCGTGGACGTTCGAAATTCAACGGGAAAATTCGATGAAATCCGGTGATCAATTCGTGATTATCATACTTCAATGGCTGCGGAATTAAGCTCTTGGAAGCAGAGGATCACGAGAACTTAAGACCTTCATCAAAATTTGCTTAATTTCGTCACTAATTGATCAAAAGTTAAGTTTACTAAGGGAGAGAACATCTATTTATAGTGAAGTTTGTGCGAAATTAATGGATCGTGGCCCACGACGCGGATTTCACTCTGTGTGATTTCAGCCGTCGGATCGTGCGAAATTGGTGGCTCGTGACGCAGATTTCACCCCTTGTAATTTTAGCCGTCGGATCACACGTAATCGGTGGGATCGTGGCCCATGACGCGGATTCCACTCCGTGTGATTTCAGCCGTCCAATCGCACGATTTAATCCTGACTGTCCGATTGCGCGATTTAATCCCGACCGTTTGGTATCACTGTTCATGGCACGTAGGCACCACGTAGGTTGCATGTGGTCTTGCGTGGCCCCGCCATGTGTCTGCATCGCGGCACGTCACCTCCGTGGGTCCTGCACGATTAAATAAATCCTAAAAAATCAAAGTAAAATCCATAAAATTCTAAAAAATTAAGAAATTCATAAATTCATTTATATAACTCCTTTTAAACTTCAAATTTTTCCATTGGATCACAAATTCTTTCATCTTTAATATTATGCCATCTAAAAATACAAATCAAAAGACTCATATAGGATGAATTTCAAATAAACATAGATAATTTCTTAAGAAGTCTATTTTATATCATCCAACATTCTCTTCTTGAAATTAAATCTTCTAATCATCTACTAAAGTCAAAGTAAATTAAGGAAAATACTTAATTCCTATTAATTTAAACTTGCAAAAAGATTGATCATCAAGAAAGCACATCATTAACCCTAATTTATGCATAAATATGAACTTTAGTAGAATGGCATACGAATGGAGAAAATTCATAAAAACTATGATAAGATGCATTCTATTCACATAAAATAAGCATGAATATGAGTTAAATAGGATAAGAATTTAAGTTATAAATCCATGTTATCACTCACCTGTGGGGTACAAGAAGAAGACACGTATATCGTCCTCCGCCAATCAAATGAAAAAAGATAGGCGCTAGAGCAATCATGGCATGGAACACAATAGCGTATTCAGAGCCACACGTATCAAGAGCGTAAAAAATCACAAAAAAAATGTGTGTGACTTCGAAAATTAATAAGAGGAAGGGAAGAAGCTTCCAGAGGTTTTCGTTATTGATTTCTCGCCCGAGGAAGCTCGGCCTGGAGGACACAGCGGGAAGGAAGTTCCATCGTGAAGCATTGATGACTATGAGAATTCAAAGAGAGCTGATTTCTCTGATTTAAAGCTGCAATTAGGTTTGCATAACTATGTTTAGGCATGAAATTTTTCATATCGGTTTCTTTTGTTGTCTTTTCTGTTTTTCTCATTTCAATATGAATTGAATCTTTCTTTATTTTTATTCTTCTTGAATGTTGATTGTTTAAAGTCGTACTGATCATTTTCTTTTGATACCTTATCAATTTAATAGGTGAATTTAGTTCAGGTTTAATTCTGTACCTAACTCTGATCCATTTATAATGTCTTGAGCGCTATTCTTCTCAATGAGGAAATACATACATACAAATAAAAAAAAGACGATCTTCTCTGTATTAATCTATTTTTTTTTGCTTATTTTTACGTTGAAAACTAAAACAAAAATGTTAGTTCTGTCAGTAAGATTGGATTGAAGCTATCTAGTTGTAGAATTCGTAATCCCCTCTATTACGTAATATTCAATATTTTGAATCCTTAATATTCTTCTTTAGGCTAAATCCTTAAGATTATGTCCACTAGCTAAGCTTGATTCTTAAATCAGATAGAGAAATTTACACACACATAAAAGAATCAGGAGTGATAAAACTAAACATGATATACTGCAGAAGACATTGGATTAGAGCTTATGTTCAAAATGAACTGTGATACATAAACCTTGATGTTCTCTAAAGGAACGTGAGCAGGAATTTGATTCTCTTGACAGAGTTTTGATAAATAAATAAATAAAAAAATACAAAATATTAAAAAAATAAAAAGAAAGAGGATTAAAATAAAAACCTAAATAATGGAACAAAACTTAGGATATTAAATTTGTAATCTCTATTCCTTGTGGTTCTTCACATTTTGAAATTCCAATTAACTTCATATAACTGTCTTGGTGCTTAGTATACTTGATCTACAAAAAATTCTAGTTTGAATTAGAAGAAAAGAAAATCTTTGTTCAACCTCCCTTGGATTTGACCCCTTACTAAGCCACATCTTTGGATATTTTCAAAATTTAAGGGAAATTCTTTTATATACATTTTATTGATTAAGTCTGAACAAAAGCACAACGACGCATTGCATCCCATATTTTGGACTTATCACATATGCTCATGGAGTTCATTGTACACATCACACAAGAATGATAATGAATAAATTTCATTTTAATGAACATGAACTAGATAGATTGAAGTGTGATTGGCTCATAGGCAACATAATACCCATCAGGGTCATCTAACAGTCGCTCCTCAAGATTGACCTCCTCATTGATTGCCATAACTTCTTTTATGCAAGCTTTAATATCCTCATCATCATAAAGGGTTTCTATGGCACCCAAGTCCTTGGAAGCTCGTGAAGGGTACTTCATTATCTGGTTGATTTCAAGTTTCGCAGTGTGCTCTCTTACCTTTAGTATCACTTCTCCTTTCCCTAGTCTATCATGGATTTCACGATGACTAGAAAAGGTTGTCCTAAGATGATCGGGGCTTGACTAAGCTCCTTAATGATTTTCATATCTACAATCAGAAAGTCTACTAGGAAATAATAATCTTCTATCTTGACAATCACGCCTTCTACTATAGCATGGGGTTTCATCACCGATCCATCTGCTGAGCACAACTCTAAAAGGATAGGTTACAACTCTGCTACATGATGATGATCAAATATGGCTTTAGGGAAAGATATTAATGCTAGCTCCGGTGTCTAATAAGGATCTAGTAAAAGTCATTCCTCCTATCTTGCTAGTGATCATGGGTGCTCTTGGATCTCTCTTTTTTATCGATAAAGAATTGAACTCATCCGATCTATCATAATTGAACTCACTGTTTTCACTCAATTGAATCCTCTTGGGGCTCTTGTGAGGTATGTGACGGAAACAATTTAGTGCGGTCGTTGAAACACACGATCGTCAGTCAAAAAAATTTATAATTCTGAACTCTCAATGATTGAAAATATGAAATCAAGTATAGTGAAAAGATCGGCTCAAACCATAGAGAACACAGTTGAATTTTTATCGAAGAGTTGCTTGGTCAAACTTAAGTCTAAATAGGGTTTTTAGGATTTTAAAATGATATATTATTAATATGAAATAATATGAATATATGAGAGAAGATATTTTAAGAATCTAAGAAAATATTTGAAGAAGAAAAGTCAAAAGTTAAAGGTCAAAGCATTGACTTTGACTAGACTGTCTTCTTGTAAAAACAGAGAGGAAAAAGGTGACAAAATATTTCAAAAATTTATATTTTTAGAAACTAGAGAGAAAATAGAAAACATTGATACATATATATATATCATGATTTTTAGACAAGAATTGCATTTATTATGATTTTTCCAAAATCAGTCAACAGAGAAAATCCTAAAATTAAGGTCTCGATCAAAATTTTGAAATCCACTAACCAAACAAACTCTAAATCTTGCAATTCACATATGAATCAGAGGATTTCAAAGAGATAAAAAATGATCAAATTTCACCTTGTATTTTAAGAGTAATTACCCTCGAAAGGTAACGCCCAAATTCGGATTGAAAATCAATAGTCTTTGGTCAAACATCAAATCGAAGGGTCAAATGTCATTGAAATTTTACGAATCAAATATCCACGGAAAGCTAATGGAACAAGACATCCAATGAAGTCAAAATTGAATGATTTGGACTTAAGATCATGATGAAATTAGTATTTAAAAATTAGCAAAAATCCACGATCAAATTTGGGCGAAATGATGAAATTTCCAATTTCTAAACTCTAATTACCTATCTAAATCTAATCTAAACTACATAAATTGTAAGGATTACGAAGGAATTGATGGGTTCTGAGGTCGATAACTTTCATAAATTTTGGTCAAAACATCAAATGCAGCGGAAAACATTGAATCGGATATTCAAAATACCAAGCCACCAAGAACAAATGATCCTATCATCTAGTATGAATGAGAAAACATACTTACAGGGTTTCCTTGAAGGAGTTCTTGAAGCTATTCAAGTGTCTAGCCTCTAGCGGTATCCACATGGTCTCTGAATGTTGGATGTCCTCTCCAAAGCTATTCACTAAGTGAGGAAGAGAAGAATGGAGAGAATTCCCACAGGGCTTGCATGGGCCCCTTCAGTGTTGGTCATTCTCCCCCTATTTATAGACATTTGGTATGAGGTTTTTTCATAAAATCCTTATAATTATATCTATATCCACCAACATCCATAAACCTTATGTGTCTGACCCTCTAGGTCCATATATCTCACTAGTTAATAACTCTATAGACCAAATAACACCTTATTGGTCAACCTTAATTAATTATCTACATCCACATATAGATTAATTAATCAAGGATCGATTTAACCCAATCGATAGGTTGAGTTGCAAGCCCGTTGGGTGCCAAGCTACACCACGTACACTAGGATATATGGAGTATGTAAGTACTCACTTATGGAACCTTCTCGTCATCGATTACCATGTATGTATAATCCTTCATCCACATTAGACTCATGAATGACTTAGGGTATGATCAACTATCAAACCTTAATCGGTCAATCAAGTTAGTATTGATGCGTGTAGAAATCATCGAGAACTCTGACGAGAGGAGACTGCGAGGTCATCAATTTCACATGGTCTCGTGTCAAAAAGTCCAAACTTACCAATTTGATGAAAATATCTCGAATTGAGGGGTATAATGGTTAATAAGGGCTCAAATCCATAGGGAATTAAGGAAATTTATGATGATCTCTTCAAATTTGATCAAATCGAACAATGAATTGATGATAGAAATTGGGGAAAATGGTAGATTATGAAAGAGAACTTTAAGGCGATTCTACGGAATCAAAAATCATCGAATTTGACTTTAGATTTTGCGGAGAAATTGAAGATCGAAGTATGATATAATTTTTGAAACTTAAAATCGTGAAATTGACAAAAATTAAACAAACTTAAACTTAAATTACTAATATAAATGGAAATTAAACATGAATAGATGAAAGATTAGTAAAAACCGCTTCCACTAACCCAAGATTACGATCGGATTAACCCAATTAATCTCCAGATTAAGGCTATTCATAAAAAATCCAAAAAATCATGATCGTGGAGTTCAAGCGTTGATTTCTTCCTCTTCTTTAGGCCAAATCTTGATCTTAAGCCCACCGTGAACGCGGAATTGAGTCTAGAAGAGAATAGGATTGAGAGATTGAAGAGAATGGGTGTCTAAACAGATCAATTTGATTGATTGCTCTCAAATAGTTTACAAATCGGGAAAACATCTCTATTTATACTATATTTGGGTGTAACCGTCTGATTAGATTTAATCGACGGTTCTAATGAAACGGGCCATCGTGAAACGTTAAGATTAAATCGCTGCCATCCGATTGTCGATGGAGTACTCAGATGAAGGCATATGTTTTATGTTATAAAACACATCGGATCTACCTCCGTTGGATTGTGATCCCACGATTCTGATGTGTTGTGCGCGTTTCAATCTCGACCGTTATAACGCTCCATTTAAGACATGCGCGATCGTGATCCGATGGACCTTGAGTCCACGGGATCCACGCGCGGTGTTTCGCGTGCCTTTGATCCGATGCCTCACGTTAATCCACGTCACCTGCGTTTAAAAACAAAAGTGGAACAGAGTCCCACACGGTAAAAATAAAAGAGCAAGGGAGGGTATATAAAGTGCGATCAAAGATAAGGTTAGCGAGTTCCGATAATCGGGATGCATATATGTACTATAACCCTATATTAGGAGTAAATAAATATATGCACACGTGTAACATCCGCGCCACGAGGCGCGGGTTCGCGTGGCTCAACCACATGGCCTTGCGTGCCACGTCGCATCCACGTGGGTCCCTCGTCATGAAAAATAACCTCTTTTTTGTCCCTTTTCACTGCTTTTAATACTTTAAAAATAAAAAATAAATTCATAAAATTCTATAAAAATCCCTAAAATTAGAAAATTCATAACTTTCAAAATATCACTCCAAATTAATCCAAATTTCTTTCATTTGATCCAAAATTTAATTATCTATCATTCTAAAAAGTCAAAATTAATAAATAATGAGAGTTTTAATTTCCATTTCACAAAAACATTTATTTCTTAAAGATTTTAACTTAAGAAAATTTAAATAAATGTTTATAAATTGATTTCTCTCATTATTTTAACTTTTAAAACACTTATAATCTCAACTAAAGATGGTTTATAAAATTATTTATCTTTAATTCATCATATTTAACCCTAATTTAAAGTATTTTGAATTATAATAATTTTTTCATAGAATGATAGATAAATACTCATAAATATGATAAAATGCATAGAAATGAAATCATTTATGCCTTAGTATGCATTAATAATCATGTTTTATCATGTCTAATTATCATGTTATCACACTTATAACATGCATTTATAACTTGAATTCTTGTCCTAATTAACTCATATTCATGCTTATTTTATGTAAATATGATGCATGTTATCATACTTTTTAGGAATTTTCTCCATTGGCATGTCATTTCACTAAAGTTGATATTTATGCATAAATTAGGGATAATTTCATGCTTAATAGATGATTAATCTTTTGTTTAAATTAATAGAAGTTAATCTCTGTTATTGAATGATTTTTGACTTTAGTAAATGTTTGGAAAGATAATTTCAGGATGAATTTATGATTTAGAATGTTTAATGAGAAATGATTTAAGTAAATTCTAATTCATCTTGATTTCTTCTTTCAAAATATATTTTAAATGACATGATATTAAAAAGAAAAGAATTTGTGATCCAATGGAGAAAATTCGGATTAAAAAGGAGTTGTATATTTTAAATTATGAATTTATGAAGTTTTATGTCTTTTTCCGATTTTTTATTTGATTTTTATTTATATTTTCCTTATTAAAATCGGGAAAAAAGGGGATTATACTTACCTGCAGGGTGACGTGGTGACCGAAGGCTGACGTGGTGCGCGGGACCACCTCGAGGTGCGACACGGCACTGAGGCCACGTGGCAGAGCCCAGGTGGCCCACGCAAGGCGCTGGGGGCGCTGACGTGTGGCAAGAGGCCACGCGGACGGGCTCACGCGGACGCCCGTGAGGGGCGCCACCTGGCAGGTAAGGATGGCACGTGGAGGGCCCACGGGTATAGTGGGCTCTGGTAACAGTGGGGGGGGGGGGGGGCGGTAACGCAATTGGTAATAGAGGGGAGCTCCCCTATTTAATCAAGTTTTATCCCGTCATTTTCTCCGTGTGGGACATAGTCCCACACGTCTTACCTTTTGCAGGCGACGTGGATGCATCGTACACGTTGGATTTTCTCGCGAAGCATCGATCGCGTGGACCCGAGTCCACACGATCATCGATTCAAGCACGTGCTTAAAAAAGGGCATAAGTGAAAATGATCAAAAGGCTTACCTGATGACACGTGGAGGCACGAGGTACGTCGGAACGCCATCGCGATTTGATCACGGCTTCATCAGACATTGTCTCATCGGACGGTTGCGATCTTCATCGCGAGCTTCTCACCGATCGGACGGCTGGCGGTGGACTCTCCTCACGATCATGGTCCACTGGATCGAGGGATCGCGACCGTCCATCCAGTTCAAGCTCCATCGAACGACGGGGAATGATCGCGGAAGAACTCCACGATCGCGGCCTGATCGAACCGCGATCGCGGTGCGATCAAACCGCGATCGTATATCCTTCTTCGTGGAATCGAAGCCACGATCATCAGATGGTTTCTGTTGAGAATCGTGAGCACGATCGACGCCCGATCGTGGCCCGATCGTGATGCGATCGTGGCCCGATCGTGGCGAAAATCGTGGCTATTCGGAAGCGAAATTAAAGCTAAATTCACCACCAAATTGGAGTGTAATTCAAGCCACGACATCGCCCCAAGGAACCGCTCCCAGGACGCCATGAATCAGCCCCCACGATCGCTTCAATTGCCCATGATTTTTGGGCAAATTTCCCCTTTAAAAACCCATGTAGTTCTTCATTCTTCTTCAACTTTTGATCGATTCGTGAAGAAATTAAGCGAATTTCGAGGAAGGTCTTAAGTTCTCGTGATCCTCTGCTTCCAAGTGTGTAGAGACGCATCCATTGAAGCATGATAATCACGATTTCACCTCTTGATTTCATCGAATTTTCCCCTTGAATTCCGAACGTCCACGAGGAAGAATCCAAGAAAATTCGCTTCAATCCACGAGAATTGAGGCCCCATTCTTGAGGCAATCGGGTTAGTAGTGAGGTTCGGTCGATTATCAAGAGGTAATTTGTATTTTTATTAGGTTTAGATCTTTAATTTCGCAAAGTAGTTCATAGTGTTCTTCATTTTTCCTAATTTTTAGTCTGAAAAATTTCTGATTTTGAAAATAGTATATCTCTCTGATTATAATTACAAATCACTTGATTTTGGTTTCTTTGGATTTCTATTTTCATCAGCTTTCCGTGGATGGCAAATTCATCGAATTGCGAGTTCATTTGACCCTTCAATTTGATGTTTGACCGAGGACTGTTCATCTTTCATCAAAAGTCAAACGTTGACTTTCGGGGTCAATTACTTTCAATTTACAAATCATTTTGGTCTCTTTCGATTCCTCTGGTTCTTAGGTTTCCATTGACATATAAATTGCAAGATTTGGATTTCATTCGACTGGTCAATTTGAAGATTTCCTATGAGGTGTTGATTTCGGGGATTTTCTGATATTTGATTTTCAATAATTCGTAGTAAATCTAATTCTTATCCAAAAATCACGAATTATATACCAATAAATTCAATTTTCTCTCTAGTTTCTAAATATCTAATTTTCGTAATCTTCTGACTTTGTTTGATTCTCTGATTTTACAGTACACCTACTGTTGGTCAAAGTCAACGCTTTGACTTTGACTTTTGAGTTTTCTCTGTCAAATCCGAGATTTCAATTCTTAAAACTTCTTATTAGGTCTATTTATATCATTGCCACTCATTACATCTTATTTTTATGTCTTTAAAACCCCTTTTAAGCCTACGTTTGACCAAGTCATTTCTATGATTAAAGTCAACCCTACTCTCTGTGGATCGACCCGATACTTACACAATACTTGATTTTTATATCTTATCTTTGTGAGTTCGGTTTTTATAAATTTTATTTGACCATCGTTTTTGTGATTTAACGACGCACGAAAA
>CM044101.1:7196280-7254387 GCA_024174645.1 Lemna minuta | reverse complement strand
TTTTGAAAATAGAATATCTCTCTGATTATAATTCTAAATCACTTTATTTTGGTTTCATTAGATTCCCTATTTCATCAGCTTTCTGTGGATAGCAAATTCGTCGAATTCTGAGTTCACTTGACGCCTCAATTTGACATTTGACCGAGCACTATTCATTTTCAATCTAAATTTGAATGTTGAGTTTCGTGGTCAATTACTTTCAAAATATAAAGTAGAATTCGATCATTTTGGTCTGTTTAGAATCCTCTAGTTCTTAACTTTATATTGATGTATAAATTTCAAGATTTGGATATCATTTGGCCAGTCAATTTGAAGATTTTCTCTGAAGTATTCGTTTCGGGAATTTTATGATCTTGGATTTTCAATAATTCATAATAAATCCACTTGTTCTCGAAAAATCACGAATTCTATATGAATAAATTCCATTTTCTCTCTAGTTTCCAAAAAAACTAAAGAGATATGTACTTAAAGCCTTGGAACAATCAAAATTGCAAGAGCTTCTTTAAGTTATTAGAATTAAACAAAAAACCCAATACTCCTACAAGAAAATATGTAACGATCAGAAAGTGAGTATTTAATATATGAACTTTAATGCCAAGCAAAAAAACTTCTAATCAAAAGGAGGTAACTTGTAAACAAAATAGATTTACAAAGCAAAATCTTAGGGTGTAGAGATGTGTACCTGTTATATATTAAAAGTTATGAATTTTCTATTTTTAGGGATTTTTTTCGGATTTTAAACTGTTTTTCCTATTTTATTTTCGATTTTTTTACCGTTTATAATAAATAAATTTAAATAAAAAATAAAAAATAAAAAAAACCGGCGCGGGGCCCGTGTGGATGCGACGTGGCACGCAGGGCCACGTGGCAGCGCCACGCAGACCCCTCGCAGCGCCTACGTGGCGCGACATATATATGTATATATATAGAAGTGTGATTGGCTTATAGGCCACATAATATCCATCATAGAGAAGAGGGAGAAGAGGGAAGAGTGAGAGAGGTGAAGAGAAAGAAGAGATGAAGAAGTGGGATAATTCAATGTTGAACATAGAGATCTCACCATGTATTCATTAGGTAGGTGACATTCACCACTCAAGAGGAAATTAATCCATCTAACGCGCCTCATTACTTGTGTCGTTAAGTTCAATATCAAAAAATAAAGTAAATAGTAAACTCCCTCATGCAAAACTAACCGAAAATCCCTAAAAATTAGAAAATTCAGAACTTTCAAAATATAACTCCAAATTAATCGAAATTTCTTTCATTTTATCAGAAATTTAATTATCTATCATTCTAAAAAGTCAAAATTAATAAATAACAAGCGTTTTAATTTATTTTTTGAAAATACATTTACTTCTTTAATATTTTAACTTTGGAAAATTAAGTAAATGTTTATAAAAAATGATTACTCTCATTATTTAACATTAAAAACCACTTATAATATCAAGTAAAGATAGGTTATAAAATTATTTATCTTTAATTCATCATAATTAACCCTAACTTAAAGTATTTTGAGATTATAATGAATTTTTCATAGACTGATAGGGACGTGAAAATGAGTCTAGAAATGATTGGAAGCAAGAGATTCAAGGATGGTGGAGTATAGATGGTTCAATTGATCTAAATCATCCAAGAATACATGAAAATGTCGAAGAATATCTCAATTTATAGGCAATTTGGGTGTAACCGTCGAATGGAGCGTTTAATCTTCGACCAATGGTTCAGATTAAACGCATGAGTGCGAATCGTTACGATTAAGTCCTAGCCATTGGATCACAGATGGAGCACCCAGAGAAGTCACATGATCACGTGAAATTGAATTGTCGCGTAACGCCTGACGTTCGATCTTCTTGGAATGTCTACGATGTCTCCACGAGTCCACAGAAGTCCATCGGATGCGTTTAATCTTAGCTGTTATAACTCCTTTGATGAACGACTGAGATTTAAATATTTTTAAATAAGAATCGTCGTCCAATCAGAAAGCGTCCAATAAGCTAAAAATCGGCCCATTAAAGGAAAATAGGCCAATTTTTCAGGTGAAATCGGCCCAAATGAATAGAGTAGGGCCGATTTTATCTCAAAATCGGCCCATTAAGCTAAATAGGGCGAATTTATAGGCCCACTAAGGTAAAACAGGCCTTATTTTGGTCTACTAAAGGAAAATAAGGTCTATTTTCAAAGAACCAAGCCCCAACAGGGAAAACAAACGCGAAAACGACACAAGAACCGGATGCTACTTGAAAAGTTTCCAAAACAAAACTTCTGTGGATTTCCGAGAAATGCTTCAGATGATTTCCGAGAGCGCTTCAGTGGATTTCCTTTTTATATATCTAACATATTGGACGCTTGATGACTCCTTGCATGCAGTCTGGATATTTCTATCGGCAAATTTCACATGAGTATGTGCGTTCAAGCATCAATTTAAAATATTGCATGATGGGATATTGTGTGATGCGGCTTTGCATCACTCTTGTTGACCCTTGCTTATCAATAGATTTTGTCATATTTGTGTTTGCTTTTGCAACATCAGTGTGTAATGAACTGCAGCTCTCCATTGTTGACGTTTTCTAAAATGAAAACTAAAATCAAAAGGCCTATCTTCATAATATAAAATGAAATGATATGGAAAATTGACTATCAGTTATAATATTACCCTATCTTCAATCATGTAATATATATTACTTTTAATGATTATTAGCCATTGTCACTTTGCCATGATACTATCAAGGAAAAAGAGACAAAATCTTCTAATTTGACCTGAAAAATATGATGCAATCAGAATAATAAGATGAGATTGGAAGGGAGAGTGGGAATGGAGAGAAAGCGAGATGAGAAAAATTGATGGAAGAAAGAAGCGAGAGAGAATAAAGGATGTCCTAACCTTACTTGAGAAAGGGTTTGTGATATGTTGAGCACCTGAAATTCTCTTGTCAAATATATGTTGAATAGAGGAAGTAATGAGAGAGATAATCTCAGCCCCATTATAAAGGTTTCTAAATTTTGTCTTTAGTGAGATCTAAGAATTATCCAATAGAAATCAGAATATATATATATATATCAAAACAAAGATCAGAAATTGAAAATAAGAATAGAAATGAGATTTTTAACAAAGAATACCAAGAAGATTTTTTAAAAAAATTAGATAATGAGAGTTTAGAGTTTATTATTACTATTTTTTGTAAAAAAACAAAAACAGATTTAATAATAAAAAGTGAGATTTTTTTTGGAATTTAAAAACAAATTTAATAATGAAGGGAAATGAGATTTCAAAGAATAGTTTTTCTTTGTTTAAATACAACAATAGTTTAAATAATCCAAAAATGAAATTTTTGAAATTGTAAACACATTTAAATTTAACGGAAATGAGATTTTGCAGATAATATTTTTCACTAGAAAAATAACAAATCTAAAAGTCAAGAAAAAAAGAGAATTTGGAGATTTGATAATGGATTAAAGAAAATAGAAAATGATCATATGAAAAAATAAAATATGAAAACATGAAAAAGAAAGTTCAAACAGAAGATTGAAATATTGGAATACAAGTAGACATAAAAAAATTGAAAACTAAATGATTGAAATCTAATCGAAATCTAAACAAGAACAAACACCAAAAATTGAATGCTCAAGGAGGGACAACTTGTAATCAAATGCTCAAGAAGATACTCTTGCACTCTTGGCTTGTTTGAGAGTTTAATAATTCCTTTTCAGTTAACCCAATATAATCCCTCATATGCACAGTTTTCAATGGTTACTTATAATTGTTTTATAAGTTAGCTATTCTGGTACAATCCCCCTACGACTTTATGTGAGAAGGCAACAGAAGAAGACAAGAGGAAAATATCCATAAAGAGAGGGGAGTCTTAGGTAATTCATGGGAGGAAGTGCATGAATTACATGATTAATCAATTGCTTTGAGTGGGAACAGTATGGAGGGGCATCTCCAATAAATAAGAGAAGGATATAAATTTGGTGTTGAGAAATGGAGAAGGATAAAAATTTGAGTTAAGTGAATAGAGAGAATGGAAGATTGAAAGTCGAGAGAGATGAGAGTAAATATAAAGCACTGAAAAGAGAAAATTAGGGCAGAAAGCATTGAAGAGAGAAAATTTGGGCAGAAAGCACCAGAGAGAAAATTAGGGCAGAAAGCACCAAAGAGAGAAAAATGTGAAGACCTGGTTTCTTGGGTTTCTTCAGCACCAAAGAGAGATCGTCGTGAGTGCTGAAGAGACAGAGGGTCGTGATTACAGAAGAGTCTCGAGAGCGTTGTCGTGAGCATCTTGAGCATCGTGATTGCCGAAGATAGAGCGTTGTGCACTCGTGTTTTCTCTCAACAGAGGGTCATGAGCATCATCATGAGTGAGGACTGAGGACTGCAGAACTGCGGAGTGCTGAAGAAAGAATGTCGAGACTCGAGAGATTAGAGAATTTCTCTAATCCGATATCGATATCCAAACTTCTGTCATTAGCGAATGTCGGTATCGAATATCTTAACAATACCCGATACCGACATCCATCTACCAACAACCGACATCTGGATGTAGGTATCGAGTACTGTAGGTATCGGGTACCGATATCAATACCGTGATACCGTGACTGCCACAGATATCTAAACAGTCAAAGCCTATTATGAGATTGGGCCGCACCTCTATCTATCTTAAAGATTGGGCCTATTAATGATTTGTGGACAACATCGACAGCGCACACCATAATTTGATCGATTGATCAAAATCGGCCATCCCTAGCTTGTATCTGGAATAGTGACTGACGATTTGATTAAATCGGAATGGATCAAATCAAATTTCAAAAAGGACTGCCTAACCCTATCCATAATCAATGTGTCAAAAGTGAGATGCCGTACAGGACGCGTGAGGTGCACGGACTTTTATCCGTCTCGTCTGCATCCAGCGTACACGTCCGTGGACGCGCCGAGCCCTACTCAGTAGAGCACAAATTCCACCCAAATTCCAAATATTATAAGGGTGAATCGGTAAAACACCATTGCACTATTTGGGGATAAACCCTACTACACCCTCCCCTGTAAGGTGACTGAGAGGTCTCTCTCCGCCAGCTGCGGCCACAACAGCAGCCATGGCGGCTGCGATCACTAGATCTGCTCTTTCCCTTGGAGGACTGCAATCGTCGGGGCGTTTCCCGGACTCCGAACGAGTGGCTTGTTTCGCTCCGGTGCCATCCGGGAGGAAGAATCTTTTGAAATTTTATTTCGTCGGGAGGAGATCTTCATTTGCCAGCGCTGGAAAACGAGATTTCGTGGTATCTGCAAACAGCGCGGGGAGTCGGGACGAAGGAAAAGTAGCTCCAGTGGATGTTACAACTGCTCCGTCTGGTTCCAGAAGCAAGTGAGAACTCTAATTGGCTACGACGATAATTTACGGCGGGAATGTCCTAAAATTTTAGTAATAGAAATAATTTTCCACTTATGACGTCTAAGCAGCGGAATATTTGTTTTTCTGCGGATAGTATTTAATGTTCTTTTCCTCAATAGTATCTCTTGGCTGATTTGTCTCCTATTGGCTGTCCTCAAATTTTCATGAAGGTGATAATTTTCCTTTTTTTTTGAAGTGTTCTCTTTGAAATCTATGTTTTTCCACGGATGTTCTTGAGTGTTTTTTGGGTGAAAAATAATTTGCATAGAGAAAAACCTTAATCTTTTTAATGAAATAATTTTACAATTTTTTTTAATGAAATAGAAACAACGAGTGCATGGTTTTATACAGGAGAGTGAAGAGAGAGAATGAGAATATGTCTCGTGTGAGGCTAATTCTAACAAAAGGCGTATTGAGCTTAATTCTAACATGATTCTTTACACGTTTGCCTCTTATTTGCTATGTCTGGCTTTTAATTAAGGCTATGATTTACCTCTTCTGAAGTATGAGCATCTGAAATCCTTGTTTTTCCGTAGATATTCTTGAATGGTTTTTTCTTGAGTAATATATCTTTACTTGTTTGTCTGTTAGTGGGTTCTACTGTCCTAGAATTTTAGCTATGGCAATAGTTTACCGTTCTGTACTATAAGGATCACAATCGTTGTTTTTCTGGGGATGTTCTTGAATGTAATGGTTGCGATTGCTATATCTTTCTTTGCTTGTTTTGTCTTTGCGAGGACTGAAGCGCAAGAGTTGAAATCTTAGTTTTTCTGCAGAAATTCTTGAATGTTCTATCTGTGAATAATCACTCTTTACTTGTTTGTCTTTTATCGGCTAAGGCTGTCCTAGAATTTTGATTATGGCAATAATTTACCTCTTCTGAATTCTCAGCATTAAATCTTTAATGGGCATAGTACTGGATATTCTGTTCTTGAATTCTAACTATTTACTTGTTTTGCGTGCCCAAAAGTATTGTCCTTATGCAATGTATTTATCCAATCAGGACTAAGCGTCACACGATATCTGTGTTTGTGGGAGATGAGAGTGGCATGATCAACAGAATTGCTGGAGTATTTGCTAGAAGAGGCTACAACATAGAATCTCTTGCCGTTGGTTTGAACAAAGACAAAGCATTGTTCACAATCGTTGTTTCGGGAACAGAGAGAGTACTACAGCAGGTGGTTGAGCAGTTAAACAAGCTTGTCAATGTGTGGAAGGTTAGTAGTTTAAAATCATATGGAAACTTCAATTTTTATTTTGAGTTGTGATTTCTTCCTGAATGATGGTCTCACAGTGCAGGCTGGAATAGAGGAATAGTCTAACATAGTTCTCATTATGGGGCAGTTTAAGGGCATTCTTGTCCTTTTCCTCTTTCAAAACGGGTATATATAGCCCTATGATGCACGCTGAACATTATCCTGAAATAGATTGATTGAGTTGCTCTTTGGGAAGTAGAGTAACTTGAATCCTCTGCTGGTGCATTTCCCAGGATAGAAGTTGACGTGGACATCAGATCATGTCATCAATCTTCAAGATATTATGAGGATCATGCCATATTTCATTTGACATTATGGGGTCTCGATATTAAGGCAAACTTTAAACTTAAGATACAATCATATATTCCCATCCATTAAGAAAAATATTATCTTTCTGGTACACCAGAAAGCTTCATACCTTGAGTTGAGAAGCTGCCAGGTTGTGTCTTTTTTATGATCTGTAAATTTTAGGTCTCCGATTTGAAATTATATTTAATAATTTATTGAGTTTTCTGCTCCCATTTATTTGCATATTAATTTTTTTCTAAATTCTTTTCAAAATTTTCTTTTTTCCCTCAATTGGAAGCCCCTCCTGGCTGTGGTTAGTCTGAACTCTTCAAGGAATCTAAGTGAAGATTTAAACAATTCTTTTAATAAGCTGTAAAAATGAATTAAAATGTTTTCCTTTGCAAGATTTGCATGTTGATTGTGTCTTGATGTTATATTTATGCCTCTCACAGGTGGAGGATCTTTCTAAGGAGCCACAAGTTGAAAGGGAGTTGATGTTGATAAAGCTCAGTGCGAATCCTACCAGTCTACAAGAGGTAAAAACTCCAATATGCGCATCATGGTCATGCTTTGTGTATGGCCTTCAAGTAAACCAGACTGCCATCTTTGAACCTTTTTGAAGATATAGTCCCGTGAGACTACTTTTTATAAATTTGTGATTTTATCTTTTAATTTCTTGTAGAAAAAATCGTAATGTTTCCTGTTTAGCTTACATTTCCATGTTGGCATCACTTTCACTTCAAACTTGTGTTGTTTTGTCTGGTTTGTCTCTTTTGGCAGTCTGTAATGATAGTAAACTGTCTGACAAACTACAATGTTATTAGACATACTTGGTATATACAATTCTATAAACCTGTCTCCATGATAACTACTAAGGAATGCTATTAGGTTACAAAAATGTATCCCCAGTCTCCAATTTTTTTTTTTTTTTGGCACAATAATTCATCTAAATTGCCAACAGATTATGCATCTGGTCGATGTCTTCAGGGCCAAAGTTATCGATATTTCTGAAGATACAGTGACAATTGAAATTTACTTTCCCTGACATCACCTCTCTTAGATGTTTGATATTTGTATGCATTGTCCCACTGCAGTTCATTTTTCTATTTCAAGTATATAGGTGACTGGAGATCAGGAAGATAGTTGCTGTGCAGAGAATTTTAGCAAATTTGGGATTAGAGGAAATTGCCAGAACTGGCAAGGTAAAATATTATGCTGAAACTTACATATCTGTCTTATAGCGTTGCTGATATTAACTCCTTTAGATTGCCTTGAGGCGAGAGAGCGGAAATGGGTGCGACTACCCCTTTTTGGAGGTTTTCAGCTTCTTCTTATCCAGATCTTGGAAAGCTCAGTGCCTGACAACTCAGATAATACGTCCACTGATATTCTTATAAAAATATGTCCACTGATATAACATTCAACATAAACTTGGAGCCATCATCTGGGGTACTATTTTTAAATCCAATTCATGGAGATTTATGAGTGCAATTTTTGAGTAACACTGGTTCATTTGGTTCATTTGCAATTCATGAAGGGTGATGTTTATCCCGTGGAACCTTATGAAACATTATCAATGAATCAAGTGCTAGATGCTCATTGGGGCGTTGTTCGTGACGAAGATGTGAGTTCCTAATCATCCCATTACAAAATGATAAACAAGTTGATCATCAAATCCATCAAATTTTCTCAATTTCTAGCTAGATTCAATCTAACTTTATCTTTTGTCAGGCCACCGGGCTTTGTTCACACACAGTTTCTATCCTTGTAAATGACACTCCTGGTGTCCTAAACATAGTATCAGGTGTATTTGCACGAAGAGGCTACAACATTCAGGTTCAATTGTTTTTCACTTTTTCCTGATCCAACACTGGCTCCAGTATACCAATATTGTTTTTCTTTTGATTAGAGTCTGGCCGTGGGGCCTGCAGAGACTCAAGGGATCTCTCGAATCACAACTGTGGTTCCCGGAACGGATGAATCTATAAGCAAGCTGGTTCAGCAGCTGTACAAGCTTATTGATGTTCATGAGGTGATCACCTAAAATATCTTTACCATGAGGATGGCCCGTTACTCTTTTACAAACATCTGAAATGATGGCATCGTTTCAGGTGACAGATATTACTTATTTGCCTTTCGCTGAGAGGGAACTGATGTTGATCAAAGTAGCTGTCAATGCCTCTGCGAGGCGAGATGTGCTTGATATTGCTAGCATTTTTCGTGCCAAGGCAGTCGATGTTTCTGACCACACCATCACTCTCCAGGTGATTCATCATTTTTCTTTATATTTCCTCTGGGTTTTTCATTCTCTAAAACCTCAATATTTCTTCAGGCTACCGGGGATTTGGATAAGATGGTTGCATTGCAAAGACTTCTGGAGCCCTATGGAATATGCGAGGTGCTCTTTAATGGAACAACTATTGGATATCTTTCGCCCTCTCTCTCTCTCTCTTGCTCTCTCTTCCCCTGTCTCTCATTGTGTTGAACCCTAATCCTGTTTTCTTTCTCTTGACTGCAGGTGGCCAGGACAGGCCGGGTTGCACTGGTGAGGGAATCAGGAGTGGATTCCAAGTACCTCAGAGGCTACTCCCTCCCATTGTAGCTCCAATAAATGCTGCAGTATCCAGCTATCCTCTCCCCTAAATCGACCTAATATCTGGTATTTATCGTCAGATTTTAACTGTTTCTGTGCAACATTAAGACAAGGATGATGGGTACCCATCATATGGTATCTCTGTGTACTCACTCTTCCTTCTCTTACTACAAATTGTCATTGGTATCTCTGCGTGCCCCCAACCATTGAACAGTAGGGAGCTATTGTTCATTCGAAGAGAGGATATAATGGAGACCATAGGTCATTGATGCAAGAAATTAAAGTTATGCCTGTGACTGTATACAGAGTTCAATATTTCTGTTGAGCTTTGGATGCAGGAATTGTGAGGCACAGAGTTATGGAGTTAGAATACAGATTAGTCTAGATGGTACCGACTAAATCAAAGATCAAACTAGGAGCAGCCAGCAGTCTTTGAGAGTGAATGTAGGTCTTGTGAGAGGAGACTGAATGAACGAATGAGATACAAGTTGATGCGAGGGAGACTGCTACAAGAATGAGCCTTAGTTCTCATCTTCCAGTTCTCATATTCAATTTTCTGGCTGTTCGACAAGCAAAGTAAGTTCATGCTGGCTTCAATCCGCAAGTTTGAAAACTGATGATGAAATAGAGGGGTTCATTGGAAATTGACGTACGTAGATTTCACCCAAAACCGGTAGATGTCAATGCAAGAGGTCTATAAAATCTGGTTTTGCCAACATATATGAGAGAGAACACAAAAGAGAAAGAACTTGAAAAGTCACTCAGCAATGGTTAAGGATCTCACAGCAATGATGTAGCTATGCAGAATTGTCTAGGAAACCGTCAATCAGCATTCTCATAAGATAAAATGTGGATCTGTAAAGAACGCTGTGATCCAAGGGCTGAAATGAACTCAACAAATATTAAGCTCTAGAAAATCTACTGCCAACCCTAGTTGTTTCAATGGCTCTCCTCCATCAACTTTACATCAAAGTGTCCACATGAGCAGCCATTAGTTCTTTCTACTAGCATAGAAAAATTGTGTACATTAGAGTCGAGTTAGACAACATGTGCTGACCAATGTTGTCTAGACTTT
Source organism: Lemna minuta (assembly GCA_024174645.1). Lineage (NCBI taxonomy): Eukaryota > Viridiplantae > Streptophyta > Magnoliopsida > Alismatales > Araceae > Lemna > Lemna minuta. The sequence goes on along the minus strand of CM044101.1, from coordinate 7,243,791 downwards.
AGTCAACCTTGAAAAGCTGACTTTTAGGGTATAAATGTCATTTTTGGTAAATTGAACTTGTGCAATAATATTTATAAGATTTTCCACTTGATTCATAAATTATCAAGTGAGAAAGGGGTCGAACAATAAAGAAGAATGTCACTAGATCTAAATGAAAATGTAAGATAGTTTTGGTGAGAAAATGGATTTGACTGATGAAAAGGATGATAAATGCGCAATGAGTGGGAGCGATGCAAGTGACGATCCAAAACACTCAAATCTTTTAATCAAAAATTTTTACAATAAAAAAATGTAGGTCTGCAATTTTGACATGGTAGTAATTTGCCCCATCACAATTTATGAGCACATAGAGAGAGAGAGGGAGAGAGAGATGATTACAAAAATCATCCTATCTCTCCTCCATAATTTTTAAATAAAAAATGTTTGACATTGCTATTGTGGTGCCAAAATTTTTCACTAGGCGTTAATTTTTCTACATCAGAATTAGACGCAAGAGAGAGAAAGCGGTGGCCAATAGGAGGCCGCTGCATTGCTTGTGGGCCTGGTCCACCGTTTGAATAGTGGCCAATCAAAGGCTACCACATCACCTACGTTAAAAATAAACTAAAAAGTGTTAAATCTGATGGTTGTGATGGAGCCACATAGCATGATCACTAAAATAGGCCTAAAAATAATTTAAAATTCATTTTCAAATAAAAATAATTTCTAATTTTATAAAGTCATTTCTTATTCATTATAACTTTTATAATTCCCAAAAAAGGAAGAAAATAAAAGAAAATCAAAACTTCTATCTAAAATAAATTTAATTATTTTAAATCATGATAACGTGCATTCATAAAAATTTTCACATAAATAAGGGAGTTTTAATTAAGAAGTAAATACACAATTGGTTTTTCTGAATTGATAAATTAATTCCTATATGATTTCAGTGTCAGAAAACTCCTCTAAAGTATGAATAAATCTTGAAAAATAAAAATATCTTAGCAAATAGAGAAATAACCATTTAAAAAATGAAAACATGAATTTATCATCATTTTCATGTAAATAGGTGCATAAATTGCATGATATTAACTCATTAATTTGCATGTGAACAACCCCGACTCTGGACATGATGAATCCTACCCCGATGTTGGGAACATATATCTCTTTTGATCATCATTCCTTCTTCCTTAAATCACCTTTGATTCACTTTATCCTTGTGCCATTTGAAATGAAATCTATAACAGAAATTTAGATATAATCGGTTCAAAATAGTTATTTTGGTTTCATATAAGTCAAAATAAGCCTATTTCATAGTTGAATTAAACTTCAATATTGATCTCTTCTTCTTCGTTTAATCCTTACCTTTCAATAAGCCTTAAAACAAGTTCATTTATCTTTAGTTTTTTGATAACATGCAACTTATACTTGTAATTACATGATTATTAATACAAATTAAGGCATAAAACATTCTATTCTTATCCATGTTATCATATGTTAAGTGCATATTCATTACTCTATAAAATTTAAATTATAAATCTCAAAATGCATTATTTTGAGAGATAATCAAAGTTAAAATTTTAAATAAGATTATCCCCATTGATATTTGAGATTATAATTGAGTTTTTAACTATAAATAATAAGAGAAATTTTTTATACTCATTTATTTTTCCAGTTTTATTATCCAAAGAAAATGAGTGTATTTTTTAGTTAGAAATTTTTATGATTTTGTTATTTATTAAATTAAAATATATAGAATGATAGATTATTTAATTTATGATAAAAAAATAGATTAAAAAAGAGTTATATTTTGAAAATTATAATTTTTTAAAATTTTAGGGATTTTTCTCAAATTTTATGATTTAATTTTGAATTTATTTAATTAAAAACATTAAAAAGTGGTTTTTTTACAATGTGCATTGATGTGGACGATGCCATGGCATGCACGCTTGCATGTCGCCTCCTGGCGGCTTAATCGAGCGCCATGTCACGCACACGTGATGCGTGCCATAAGTATGAAGTGCCCTTTTAAGGGCATAAGCTAACCATAGAAGTTATATATGTATTTGTATGCAATTTTTTTTGTACATTATTCAATGGAGGACTATGTTTTTATTTTTCATACGCAAGCAACGTGGCATAATGAGGAGTGTTTGATTTTTTTGATTTAATCAGCCCCACTGATCTTCGTTTAAATTTGGAGGGTATGTGGCAGCGCATCACGATTCGTTGCCAATTCGTTTTATTTGAATTGCATGATCTTAGCCCTTCTGTGAGGAGTTATAATGATTGGGCTTAATCACGCCTGATGGACTCCCATGGACACGTATACATCTAAAGTGTTCAATGAAGATCAAACGATGGTTATTACATGACTATTTGTGTGCACGCGATAATATGGTGAAATCTGGGCGCTCCGATGAAGATTTTACAGTCGCGATTGAAAGATACCAATTCCCTTTCCCTCTTTTAATCACAACCATTGATCAAAGATGAAGAGACAATTGAACAGTCACACCCAAATTCAGCTCTATTTATACCCCCGTTCTTCGAATGGTGTACTCATTCTCACTTTTTTGATTTATCAAAACTTTTGAACTACATAACCATTGAATCTCTTGTTTTCATCATCTTCTAGAGTGTCTAAAATCAAGATTTTGTCCAGGGAATAAGAAGAATTAGCCGCTTGAACTTTGAATTTTCATTTTTTGAAATACTTAATGAAAAGCCTTGATCCGACAATTAATTGGATCATTTTGAGGACAATTTTGAGTTAGAGTACATGTTTTCTTCTTAATCTTTTGTCCTATAATATTAAATTTTAATTTTGATGCATAGATTAGTTTAATTTTATATAATTTGTTCATTTTCTCTCTCTTTGTGATCAATTTCTCTCTCCTTATTTTGTTCACGGATGCTAATCAAAATTGAGACATATTTGATTCAATGGATTCGTCTTGGAGTCTTCTTTCTAAAAATATTAACTTTCCTAATTTCTCAACCCAATTCGTTGTCCAATTTTATCAAATTTTGTAGATATTTTGAAAATTTTCGTAATTGTCCATGGATTCGATCCTTACTCATCATTATTCTAATCAATTGGTGATTAATTATCTAAATAAGTGATTTTGGAATTTTTTTTATGCGTGGACATGTGTTTTCAATAGCCTGATGATCTCGCTCCATCATTGATGTTTGAACTTAAAAAAGATCAAATGAAGTCAATAAAAAAATGATTTTAAAATTACAAAAAATAGGAAATTAGGATAAGTCTAACACAGTGTATGAAAATACAAGTATAACATGCATCATGTTAAAAAATTACTAATGCCCACACAAATGGAATTATATATTTCATGTTACTAAATGTTAACTATGATGATATACGAACATGGGAAACACACATAAATATTCTATTTTTCCTAAACTTAATGTAGATAACATATCCATGGTTTAAAAAGATAGAACAATTTGACCAATGAGATATCTTATATTTAAGATCTTATAGTAAACTTTTGTTTCTAATAAAATTCTCTACGAGTATGAAAACCTTAGGTAATTTAATATGCATGCACACACCTTAGAGATAAAGGCAAGGAAAGGTTTGCGGAAGTTAAAAGTTTAAATAAATATTTAAATTATTAAAGGAAATATTGTATGAAGAAATTATTTAATTATTTTCATAATTTTCCATGAAAAATATTATATATAACACATTAAAAATTTATTAAAAAAATGAAGCATATAAATTTTGATAAAAAAATATAATTAATGAAAGTTAGACTTAAATATTGAAGTTAGGTTGAGGGATTAAAAATTTTTTTATCATCATAGACAATCTCAAAATGAAATTTTAGTAGGTCCTCATAGATATAACTAAGAGCTCATCACTCTAATTAAAAAAAGAATAGAGACAATTTAATTTTTAAAAAAGAAAACTAGAGAAGGTTGAAGGCTAATAAAGATAATTAATCAACTATAGAACCTAAGAAGGCTCTAGACATTTTATTAGATCATGAACATCTATCTTTATGAAATGGTAAACCCCTTTATTTAGAGATACATTAACATGACGATACATGCCTTTATTTATAGACGAGAAGATGATAAGGGAAAGGATATGCCTCCTGTGAGGCTCAGGCCATAATGGGTCATACGTTAACACTCCTCCTTAAGGTGGAGGGTATAGATCAAATATGCATAGCTTGGTGCCCAAGGAGTAATATGATGTAATGTTGAGCCGTTTTTGGTGGAGATGTCGACTAGTTGTTTAGAGGAAGAAATATGTAGTACAATGATTACTCTTTATGATATCTTATCATAAACATATTGGCTGTTATTCTTGATGTGCTTCGTACGCTTGTTACAAGTAGGATCCCCCAAGCGAAGATAGTTGCTTGATTGTCATAGTGAATCACAGAGGCAACCAAAGAAGAACCCCTAAGTCCTATAGTAGAAATAATCGCACATGCGACCCCCACGTCCTATAGTAGAAATCAAAGTGATGTAGGATATTTATGAGATGTATCTAAATCCTACATATGAAGGGAGGATCTATGAATGATATCAAAGATGGATGTTAAATAGGAGTAGAGAAGAGAAAATGGAGAAGAGATAGTATGAGTTATTTATTAAGTATGGAGGGGTGTAATATAGTTTATATTTTGGAGAGGAAATAATAAGGATATTATGAGTGGATATTACTAATATGAGGAATTAGTTTAAGATGAGTTATGATAATAATGAGATGAAATAGGGAATATAACATATAGAAGAGAGATGTAAAATAGGGAATTTAGAATATATAAAAGAGATATAAGATGGAGTGGAGAATTTGAAAGGTGAGATGAATTTTCGGATTGATAAATATGCAAGTGAAGAGATGAGAATAACAGAGATTATGTATAAATTATATAATGAAGGGTAGGGATAATGGGGTGGAGATTATGAGGGAATTAATACGGTGAAGGGAGAGCAATGTTTATGGTGAAAAGAAAGGGGGATAATGAGAGCTATACGACGGAATAGGATAAAAGGGATATGCCAGAATAAGGTGATGGTGAATAGAATACTAAGTAGTTTACGAAAAGGCAGAAATGATAGAGATCGTGAGGAGAAGAGGCGGAACGGGGGAGAAGAAAGACGATGTGAGGGGGAATATTTTGGATATTAGATAGAAAGAGGGAAGACGGAAGGGGTGAGGGAAGATCGTGTTGGACTTATGAATTCATAGATGAACTATCAACACGGGAAGAGGAGAGGATGAATTACCTGAAGAAGACGAGAAGAGATGCCGTAGATTACTCCCGCTGACATCGGATAGTCTCGAGATACTTCGGATTTATAGTGTTGAAAGATGACAAAAATGGGGGAGAAAAGAAAGGAAGGTAGAATCGGAGAAGAAGGAGGTTGGGAGAGGCACAAGGAAACACGATGAACACAGGGATAAATCGGAACCGGTAACCAAATTCTTTATCAAAAACAACATCTCTCTCTGTCTTAAAATTTTCTATTTTATAGGAGAGGAAGAAGAAGTTTATGGTGAAACGGCGCGACGTGACGGTTAATTTCCACGTCAGTTTGTCGGGGAAGGAATTTGAACTATCACGGACGCCGCAGGATTCGTGGAAAGTGATGACGATGACGTTGATGAATTCCATCTCCGCGAATTCGTTCGCACCGTTGATGCGTTGTTCGCTCTGCCTCGACTGTATCCTGCCTCCGCGAGAACTCCGTGAAGAAGTTCTCAGTCAACGGCAATGTGGTCGTCGCATCCAGCAGTACCCGCGTAATCGTCGCATCCACACTTGGTAAGCCGCGACTGACCTTCGGATATATTGAGCTCCGCGAAAGAATTAATGCCGAGGTAGACGTTGCGGAGCATTTCTGTTCTTCTTAACCGTGAAAGGCTTTGTTGACCATAGGTGATGACAAATCAAGCTTAGTGATACCAACTTCCTGTCTTGTCTGAATCGTGATTGTCTTCAAATGACCGACGGATGAGTTTTTACAGTGTGTGATGGAGGGGCAGGATTCTTCGTCAAGCCTCGGGCGCTAACTTGATGTACAGATACAAACGGATTAGTTTCTCTTTAGATTGTTTCAAACCGGCGATAATAAACCTTGGACGTTGACTTCCTATTGCGGTCCTTCGGCAGAGAAGGTAAGGATAGAGTTTCTTCTTTATATGGTGTAATCCCTGCGGAATTTCTTCTTTATACGTTACGGCAGTCGCCCGCTTCTCCAGCTCAGCCTCAACCATTTGGATCAGCATCTTATCGGTTTCAACCTTCGCTGCCTGCACATTTTCATGAAGATCTCTCCCTAGCAAGAGCCTGCGGCCCTGCGACCTATGCCTCTTCATATCGGCTCAGAACAAGTTTCCTTGCTCTCTCCACAAACCTCTGCAACTCGTCATAATCTTCGTCGTCATGATACTCCTCTGAGAGTGCAACTGAATTGTCAAATCGTGATAATTATGAGGACTCTATTCGTGAAGATATTTTCGTGGCGTATTTCTCGCTCCTTTTAAAGCTATCTTTGACAGTCTAATGTTCCATTTTGAGAGGCTGTTTGCATTGTTGAAGCTTTATTCATGTGTGGAGATGTTTCTCAAGGAGAGATGTGGAGGGTCTATCCTTGTGGTGGTATCCCATGACAGTAATCCCCTGTCTACTATTATGAGCTTTAGCTTCACATGAAAATCCATGATAACAATTCTGTTGAGCTCTTCACAAATGCTTTGATCTTTATGTATGCATGGGTGTATTCATGCACAAGGCTTTATCTTGAAGTAGAATGACAAGATAGTGTACATTCATAAAATAGATCTCCTACAAGCCTATCTAAAGGTGGTTTTCAAAGGGGAGGACATTTAATATCAAAAGGATTCCTATTAATTTCTTGAGATCATTACTTTATACATATACAAGGTGCCTAAGAAATAGTGTATAAGGTTTGGAAACTAATGATCCTATATCAAAGGTAAAAAGGGTGGTTGACTTGGTTCCACTCAAGGAATTCTAGGTTTCTAAAGATAAGGAATAAATGTTTGACCAAGTCAATCTTTAGATCAGTATAAAATAGAGGAAGGAGGGAAGATAATTCCCTTAAGATCTACACTCTCTTTATTTATTTAGAGAGGTCTTTTCATCCATTTAAGGAATGGATAATTTTTTAAAGTGGTAAATAAGGAGGAGGATAGGTTCACTTAGAACCCTAGTGTTCATGTTTCAAAATAATTCTCCATCACAAAGCCACACCATGTCACAAGCTATTTCAACCATAGCACAATAATTGGCTTTTTCAATAGGAAAAGAAACAACCTTTTGTTTGCAAGAGCAAAAGTTGACTAGATTTTTGCTTATTTATGTGATGTACCCTTTGGTTGACTCAGATCTCCTTTGTCCCTACATATCTAGAGTTAGAATAAACCCCAATTGGACAAAACCGCATTGCCTCTTGGTAAGTCCCTTAACAAAATATTTCTTTATAAATGCAAGTACCCATAATGCACCCTCTCAATGCACCTTAAGAGGTTCCTATAGAAACTAAATAAGAACACCACAAAAAGAACTCTATTAAAGGAGATGATTTTTATATAGATTAACTTCCCTTACAAACACAAGTATTGTTTGGCATCCACGAATATTAGTGAATCAGTTTCTAAGAACTTGAATCAAGCCTCCATTGGGGAAGATTCTAGTTAGAGACCAATTTACCCTAGATTTTGAAGAATATCTCAAGCATACTCTTTTTGAAAAAAGAGTGAGCTTACTTTGTTGATAAGAAAAATCTATCCCAAGCAAGTAATGGAGTGTGTGCAAGCCCAACATCACAAAGTGTTGAGGAAGATAAGCCTCCATTGTAAATATGCTCACCTCATTGCTACCATTTACAAAATATTATCAACATAGATAGAGCAAGTTGAAAGTGATAGCACCCACTGATATGCGATAAAATTATGATCATTGAAAGCTCAAGTTCACGTATAAAAAATTCTAATCAATTCTTTAAATATGGTTTTGAAATTTAGAATAGTGGATAGTTGAAGTAAAATCCATAGAAAGTTAAAAATATGGAAAGAAATAAATATTTCTCTATTTTATAATTAAGAAAGTGAGAATGATAGATGAAAATAACAAGATGTACACGAAAAAATGTACTAAACCAATCAAATGTTTCTAAACTCTTTTTAAAGATTGAAAACCCTTGATCGACAGTGAAAATGTGATTTTGGGTTTTAAAATATAAAAACGTGGAACAAAATATTAAGAAAATAAAAAAATATTGATGAAAGATAGTTCTAATCAAAAGATTGGCAATCAAAACTCACTCTACCATGTTTTCCAATCAAACACTCTTTTGAGAGCCCATACATCATACCTAGACATAGAAACTTGCTTCTGACGAGACGAGACCGCGAGGTCGTCGATTTCACATGGTCTCATGTCAAAAATTAAGCCTAATTTACTAATTTGGGGAATTAAGAGTGAATTGAAGGGTATAATGGTAAATAAGGGTCGAATCCACAGGGAATTAAGGTATTTTCGAGATATCTTTTGGAATTTGGTCAAATTGGACGATAAATTGAGGTGAGAAATTAGGGGAAAATGGTGTTTTTGGAAAGAAGACTCAAAGATCTATCCATGGAATTAAAAATTGCTCGATTTGGATTAGTAATCACGGAGAAATCAAAGATGGAAGTGGGATGAAATTTTCGGAATCACGAAGAACACACATTGAAATTAAAATGAAATTAAACTTAGATTGAAATCCTAAACCTAAAATTGATGATACATGACGATAGATAAGAGGATAAATTTGTTTTCTAACCCGAGATAACGATCAAATCGATCCAATTGATTGCCGGATCGACAACTATTCATTCCGCGAATTCAATCGTGAACATCGGTGTTCAAGAGACAAATTCTCCTCGCACGATCATCGAAATCTCTCTTATAAACACTCCGTGGACACGATTTCGAGTCTAGAAATGATTACAAGAGAGAGATTCAAGAAAGGAGGGGTTTAGATGGGTCAATTAGGTGAATTCCTTCTCGAATGAGTACAAACGACGAAGAACTCGTCATTTTATAAGGCGAAATGGGGAAAACTGTCCGATTGATGCGTTTAATCCGCAGCAACGGTCGAGATTAAACGCATCAATTCGAAACGGTAAGGTTAAATCGTGGCCATCAGATCGCAGATGGACGCTCCAGATCGCTCCGCTTGATATGCGTTTAAAAACGCTTTGATTTGTGCCCCTTGGATCGCGATCCAACGGTTTCGATCTGATCTGATGAAACGCTTTAAAAAAAATGCTTCAAATAACGCCCTTTGGATCACGATCGGACGGTCGCGATTCTCCCTTGCGCGATCGAATCTGGACCGTTATAACTCTTTTAAATAGGCACGTGTTTGATTGATCTCCGGTGCACCACGCGTCCACGCGATCGACGCGTGTGATGCCGCCACGTGGCCTCTAATCTGGCCGTTATAACTCCTTTAATCGCGCACGTGCTTGATTGATCATTTGGTGGACACTCGTCTACGCAATCGACGCTCGCCGATCGATCAGCCGTTCGATCCAACGCTCCTTATTGTGCCACGTTTCCGGCATAGTAAAATAGCTTACCATTTAGTCCCACATGGAAAACGATTTAGGAAACCAGTCGGGTTTATAAGACCCGACGGTTAATAGGGTTAATAACCCTCCCCATATAGGGCAGGCTAAAGACCCCTTTTATAACTATAGTAAATAATATACACATACGTATAACGCGCCACGTAGGTGCTGCGCGGGTCCGCGTGGCGCTGCCACGTGGCCTTGCATGCCACGTCGCATCCACGCGGGTCCCGCGCGAAATATAAGCCCCTTTTTGTAATTTTTTTATTTATTTTAATCTATTTAAATCGAAATTAAATCGAAAAAAATCCAGAAAAAATCCCTAAAATTGTAAAAATCATATCTTTTAAAATACAACTCCAAATTAATCCAGATTTTTTTCATTGGCTCTGAAATTCAATTATCTATCATTATAAAAATTTAAAATATTTAAATAAAAAGAGATTTAATTTATATTTAAAAAATACACTCATTTCCTTAAGGTTTTAAGTTTAGAAATTTAAATGAATGTTTATAAAAATAATTTTTCTTATTATTTAACTTTAAAAACCACTTATAATCTCAAGTAAAGATAGGTTATAAAATCATTTATCCTTAATTTATCACAATTAACCCTAATTTAGTGTATTTTGAGATTATAACATAAATTTTGCATGAAATGATATAAATGCACTCAAAGTATGATAACATGCATATAAATGGAATGTTTTATGCCTTATTTTGCATTAATAATCATGTTTTATCATGTTAAGATTGCATGTTATCAGCTTCCAACATGAGCAATGAGTAGAAAAGAAACTCAATAAAAATGATGTTTGGTACAATGACCAATCAATCGGTGCCCTCTTTCCTTCTAGCTTGCCAATGCTAGAAGCACTCATCGAAATAATGAAACACTTCAATTTTTTTGTCTCACATTTAGAATCAACCAATGAGGGCAATGAGCAAAAAATGATGGTCACGAAATTTTAGCTCTAAACTCCATTTGATATGTTTTATTTCAAGTTTTTAATTCAAAGAAATCTGGATGGTTGATTTAGATGTCTCTCTCCTCTTTGATCAGGTCAAACCGCACACGAAAAATATGGGGCATGAGAAAGACACAGTGATGGGAAATGGCAAGGAGGGAGAGTTGGAAACGAGCTAGGAGTGTGCAAAGGAATTTTCTCACCATGCATAAGAGAATTTCTTTGTCACATGCATGAGAGAGAGAGATACGACACAATGGGCGAGCTAAGAAGAAGAGGAGAAATGAGAGGAGGAAAAGGGGAAATGGTGATAAGTTGCAATTTGTACTTGATATTACATGAGTATTAATGCATTTTAATGCATACACCATTCTATTTTTATGCATGTTGTCATACTCTGAGCGCATATTCATAATTCTATGTAATTTATATTAAATATCTCAAAATGCATTATTTTAAGGGTTAATCATAGATAAATCAAATTAAATTTTAAATTTGATTATTTCCATTTACATTTGAGATTGAATTTCAGTTTTAAATGCAAATAATTAGATAAAATATTTTTTATGTTCACTCATCTCAATGTAAAGGATAGATAGTGGGTGTTCTTTAGAGAAAGAGTTTACTGAATTGATTCAAATGAATCCCTGAATGGTATCATACCTAACTCTCAATCAGGTTGATTGATGTCACAATGGCGTGCATGGTTCATTAACTTGAGACTCCAAAGACATCGTGTGGATGGATGACTATGTTTTGATTATGACTTAGGAATCCCTAGCCATGGGATATCTGTAGTATTATACATTGGTTATGACATGAAGTCTTTGGAGATGATTTCGTGGTCAAGATGATATCGTTTGCCCTCTATATTTGAGGAGAAGGACTCAAAGAATTAGATGCAATAAAATCCTTGGGGAAGGTAGTGAAAATAGTAAATGAAATCCTTATGATTTCTACCATATATCAGTACTAACTTGAATGATCAATTAGGGTTTTGATAGTTTACCATACCCTAGGTCATTCATGAGTCTCGTGCGGATGAAGGATTATACATACACGATAACCTATGATGGGAAGGTTTCATACATTAGTTCTTATACACTCCATATCTCCTGGAATACGTGATGTAGCTGTCACCCAATTGGTTGGTAACTTGACTTGTCAATTGGAATAAATTAATAATTAATTAATTAGTTAATCTATATGTTGATGTAAATAATTAATAAATGTTGACCAATAAGGTGTTATTGGGTCTATAAAGTCATTAACTTATGAAATATATGAACTTCGAGGGTCATACACATAAGGTCTATAGACATTGGTGGATATATACATAATTTATATGGGTTTTTGTGAAAAATTTCAAATGCTCAATGTTTATAAATAAAGGTAGAACAACCATAATTCACGGTGTCCATTAAATTTTGTGAGAATTCTCTCCTTATCTTTTTCTCTTGGTGAAGAGTATTGAAGAGGAGATACAACTGTTTAGCGATCGCGTGGATACTGTAAGAGGCTGGATACTTGAAAAATTTTGAGAACTACTTCAAGGGAACCCTATACATGTGTTTTCTCATACACATTGAATGATGAGATCATCGGTTCTTAGCGCCTTGATATTTTGAAAATCCAATTCAACGTATTCTATTACATTCGATGTTTTGATGAAAATTTTAGAAGGCTTATCAACCTCAAATCCTATTAAGAAATTGGTGGCCAAATTTGTGCTATATATATGCTTTGTGGCCATGATCTCCATGCCATTTTGTAGACCTAGTCTCCACATGATTTGTATAGCTAAATCAAACCCTAAAATGTACCTCGATTTTTTTTTCTAATATTAAAATTTAATTTTTTGGATGGCTTAAAATGAGGGCTGTTACCTTGCCCCTAGTCACCCCAAGAGAAATTGGTGTAGATGAGATTTGAAGGATCCTAACGCATAAGAATTTCTAAGTCCCTTTGTGGTGGCGTACGACCGCCGTCGCCACCAAGGCATGACACTACGGTGCCGGAGGAGCCAACACCCGCGCGTCCAGCCCCCCGACAGGCGAAGACGAAGGATGCCGAGTTTCACTACACCAAGTGAGGACTTCATCTCGCCACGACACATCTCACCGGGCTCGCGCGCACGTGGAGTTATCTTTTCTGTCTTTTCTTTTTTTTATGAACTTTATTAGCCCGCACGTGTTTAAGCGGGCCTTTGCATATCTTCTTCTTTCCCTCTTAGGCTTTTGGGTGGGTTCTTCCCTTTTTTCGGGATCCCATTCGTGAAGCCCTTTCTCTTTGTGGACCTTTATTTTCTATGATTATGTTTAGGTGTGGGTTGTGGGCCTCAAGTGGGCCCTTTCCTCTCTCGGCCCACTATGGGCTCTATAAGAAGGGAAGGGACCCCCCACAAACCCTTAGCCGTCATTTGAAGAAAGAAAGGAGTGAACTCCCTCTCAAGTGGCTGCTCAAGGAAGATCGGAGAAGAAGACCTACCGCCGCCGCTGCTGCCGCCGCATGCCGTTGTGCCGCCGCCGCACCCGCCGCCGAGACCGCCGCCTCTTCTTGCTCCCCTCACGTGATACCCAGTGATCCACTGAATCCAGCCCCCGCCGCCACCGCCGCTCTGGTTCATTGTGCCGCCACCGTTCTCCTCCAGCACCACTCTCTCCTCTCAACGTCCCCACCACAATCGTCTCCCTCCTAGGGTCTGCAATTTTCCTCTCCCGAGTTTCCCCCCACCCAATTATCCCCTCCACGGATCTACAGCCCCTCCAGAATCCCCCCCCGCCCACCAACTCCATCTCACGGCCTTCCCCATCTCCCTCCCGGCGAATTTCCCCTCCCATTCCGGGATCACCCGCGCAATCTCGTCCAAGTCCAAAAAACCCCTCCCTTACGCCCGCATTGCAATTTCCGAACCCCACCCCAAGTTCTGCATCACGAAGCCTCCTTCCTCCGTTCCCTCAACCTCTTCTTCCCGTCGATAACCCCACCTCCCTACCCGGCTCCTTCACCATCTTCCCCAACCCCCTCGCCAACCTCAACGACCGTCCGCATTTCTTTCGGACGAACCGTGTTCACTCCCCCATCTTCCCGAAAATTCCACATCCAAATTCCATTCCCCCGTTCTCCTGCAATCCCGAAACCCATGCTCACCTACTCATTCACGCCCGACACACATTCCCAACCCATTTGCTCACCCAATCGTGGGACGACGACTCAGTTCCGATCTGGAATTTCGGCCGGACGAATTTCGGCCTGACGAAATTTCCGTGAACCGACATTTCCGCCCGATCGCCTTCTCCAACCGTTTTCCCCCACGTGCTGATCCTGCCCTTCCGCACGACGTCCGTCGAACCAAAAAAGAGAAACCAACCCCCACTGAACCAGCATCCTCGGTCAACTCTGCCCCCCCGCAATTCCCCATTCCCGGCCTTCCCAAACCTGCGCCGTGACTCCCCCCCCTTGCGGCGCTTCTCCTTCTTTCTCTCTCCCCCTGACCACCACTTCTCTCCCCTCTCCCTAGACTTCTGCATGCCTACCTTCCTCCGCCCGAATTCGGCTTCAGGCAGGGCTGCCCAACATTCGCTGCCTGTCAGGGATCAATCCTGCCACTCTCCCCCCTCATCGGGTCTTACCACCGTCATCTCGTGACTGACGCGACACCACCTGTGCGGCTTTCCTGCTCCAACGACCACCAGCACCACATCAATCGGATAGCCGCCCAGAATTCCTCAATCCGAACGTGAACCTACGCCCCTCCGGATTGATTTGCGTTCTTCCGACCCGCTCTCCCGTATCCGGACCGTGCGCCGTTGCCCCGCGGTGAACTTCCCGGTACATCCCCGCTGCCACTACGACACCTACCCGATTCCTCCCCGCCGTCCGTCCGTGCTGCGTACGACCGGCCTCCCCCGTCACGACCGACCGGGCTCGCGCCCCGCAGGTTAGGCACACATTCCCCACTCATTTACGTTGAAAGTCTATATCTTCTTTAGTATTTTCCCGCGCTTGTCTCCACCGCCGTCGGAACTTAGTTTCGGACGAGTGTTTAGGATTCAGAACGTGGTCCAACCCGTCGGGTTGTTTGTCGAGCTTCCCTCGATGACTCACGGCCTAACGTCCGCGAGGACGTGGACCGGAGGGCTTCCCGGACTGACTCTACTCGGCCACCCTGGATCTGCGGAGACGACGCTCAGGACGATAGTCTGCTTGATTGCATTATTAGATCCTTATCTCATTGTAGTTCACCCGAGGATCTCCCTGCCTTAGTTCCATCCTTTGTAGCTCGGTGTGAGATCGGTGTTGTACACCGGTCCTGCATCACTTTGTGTAGGAGAGAAATTAGTTGGTGATGCAGAATGAGAGATTTGGGTTATCGAATCCCTCTATGGAAAAGATAAAAACCATGTGATAGCGAGATGAGTTGTGATTTGGCCATTTGTGAGGGGACTAGTCACTACCTTAGATCCCAATGTCACTGCATTACCTATAGTGCTAGATCAATTTCCCAATGCCTTGGTCCTAGGTGACACCTCATTAACATGAGATGCAAGGTCGAAACAATGTTAACTGACTTGTTCTATGATGTTGGATGTGCCCCTGACTACTAATAGGTTGTGATCCTTGGAATTGTCCCGTGGGTGTGAATGAGTAGGGGCTCTCTATGGGCCCGCACATCATGAATTGATGATGTTGTTGTGCCCTAAGTGATGTGCCATTTTCAAGATGCAACAAGTCCAAGTACTTGACGAATACGAAGAGAGGGCATACCAAGTTGCTTGAGGTAGTGACAACTCTAGAAGCTACAAGAATGTCTAACCAATAGGAAAAGATGGATTGGAGATGGGATCTGACTATAGTGGCAAAAAGTGTGTTGGCCCTCTAGTTCCTTCACAAAGCTAATGTGTAAGGGCTCTAACCCTCTAGAGACATTGCATGCTATTGATAACATGCAATTTCATGCTTTTTATGCATTTATTCCTATAAATATAGTTATAAATGCATGTTAACGTGATTTAAAAAGACTAAAATGATAACGTTTATGTTTAAAAAAATCTTGATTTTTCATGATTTGATAACATTTTATGAAAATTTATGACATTGATTTATAAAATAATAATAATTTATTAAGTCATTAAATAAATTTTTTATTCATTTCTAATTTAAAATACGTTTATTCACACAAATAATATTTATGAATGCATTTTATCAGGATTTAAAATGGTTAAAATTATTTTAGAAAGATATTTCTAACTTTTTAGAATTTATAGTAGTTAAAATATTAAAAAATGAATTTTTAAAACCAGAACATACATACATACATAGATGTTGGGATCTGAGGTCGATAACTTTCTAAAATTTTGATCAAAACATCAAATGCAATGGAAAAATATTGAATCGAACATTCAAAATACTAAGCGACCAATAACAGATGATCCTATCATCTAGTATGAATGGGAAAACATACTTACATGTTTCCTTGAAGGAGTTCTTGAAGCTATTCAAGTGTCTAGCCTCTAGCGGTATCCACACGGTCTCCGGATGGTTGGATCTCCTCTTCAAAGCTCTTCACCAAGAGAGAAAGAGAAGAAATGATAGAATTCCCACAAGGCTTGCATGAGCACCTTTAGTTGTGGTCGTCCTCCCCCTATTTATAGACATTTTGTATGAGGTTTTTTCATAAAAATCCTCATAATTATGTCTATATACACTAACATCCATAAACCTTATGTGTGTGACCCTCTAGGTCCATATATCTCACTAGTTAATAACTTTATAGACCAAATAACACCTTATTGGTCAACCTTAATTAATTATCTATATCCACATATAGATTAATTAATCAAGGATCGATTTAACCTAATCGATAGGTTGAGTTGCCAGCCCGTTGGGTGCCACGTACACTAGGAGATATGGAGTATGTAAGAACTCACTTATGGAACCTTCCCGTCATCGATTACCATGTATGTATAATCCTTCATCCACATTAGACTCATGAGTGACTTAGGGTATGGTCAACTGTCAAACCCTAATTGGTCACTCAAGTTAGTACTAATGCGTGTAGAAATTATCGAGAACTCCTTCTTTGATATTTCTACTACCTTGGCCAAGGATTTCATCGCATCTCATTCCTTTGAGTCAATCTCCTCAAATACCGAGGGTGGATGATCCCATCTTGATCACACAATCATCTTCGTGGACTTCATGTCGTATCCAATATATGACGTTTTAGATATCCCGTGACTAGGGATTCGTAAGTCATAATCAAAAGCACGATCATCCATCCACAAGATGTCTTTGGTGTCTCAAGTCAAAGGACCGCATACACAACCATGACATGAATCAACCTAATTGACAGTTAGGTATAATACCATTCAGGGATTCATACGGATCAATTCAGTGAACTCTTTACACAACCACTATCTATCCTTAGTGTCTCCACACCGATGGCTATAGGATCAGCTATCTCATCGTATGAGATAGATTAGATAGTGCTATTCTTTTCGGATAATTCGATGTTCTTCTTGAATATCCCACAAATAAGAATGTTTAGAACATATGTTTAAAGACCAGTGATCACTATATTATGATCTCATCATAATTCACTTAGTCATTGTACATGCTCATGGAATTCATTACAAACATCACACAAGAATGACAATGAATAAATTTCATTTCAATGAACATAAACAAGATACATGAAAGTGTGATTGGCTCATAGGCCACATAATATCCATCAATCTCCCACTTGGACTAAAGCCAATTTCCCTTGTGCAACAACCCCATAGTTGTGCAATGACGCTCAAAGACTTCTTGAGCTAAAGGCTTAGTCAGTGGATCTGCAACATTGTCAGTCGATGGAACTCTTTCTACCACTACATCTCCTCTGGCGAAGATCTCCCTAATCAAGTGAAAGCGCCTCAGAATGTGCTTAGACTTCTGATGAGACCTTGGCTCTTTTGCTTGTGCTATTGCACTATTGTTGTCACACAATAATGGAATAGGGTTTGAGATCATAGGGACAACGCCAAGGTCTGTGATGAACTTCTTCAACCAGACTGCTTCCTTGGCGGCATCACTAGCGGAAATATACTCAGCCTCTATCGTCGAATCTGCAATGGTGGGCTGCTTGGAACTCTTCCAAGACACTGCTCCCCCATTCGAAGTGAACATGAATCCAGATATAGATATACTATCATCTGGGTCTGACTGAAAACCCTAGAACTCGAGTCAGTATAACCCTAGAGCTTAAGCTCCTCTCCTTCGTATACCAGAAATAAATTGTTAGTCCTTCTCAAGTACTTAAGGATGCATTTCACGGCTTCCCAATGACTCTCACCTGGGTTAGCCTGAAATCTGCTCGTAACACTTAGAGCAAATGTCACATCTGGTCTTGTACATAGCATAGCGTACATGATGGATCCAATCGCCAATGCATATGTGATCTTTTCCATCAACGCTCTATCTTCAGGAGTCTTAGGTGAATGCTCCTTAGATATCTAAACTCCATGTCTCATTGGTATGAAACCTCTCTTGGAGTTCTCCATGACAAACCTTTTGACAATGGTGTCTATGTACATGGATTGGGATAAGCCAAGCAACCTCCTCGATCTATCTCTATAGATACATATTCTCAATTCGTAGGTTGCTTCTCCCAAATCCTTCATGGAGAAGTTCTTTCACAGCCACGCCTTCACTGATGATAACATACCTACATCATTCCCAATGAGTAGGATGTCATCCACATAAAGGACAAGAAAAGTGATCGCGCTCCCATTGATCTTCTTATACACACAAGGTTCGTCTTCATTCTTAATGAAGTCATAAGATCTGATCGCCTCATCAAATCTCATATTCCAACTCCTAGATGCTTGCTTCAATCCATAAATAGATCTCTACAACCTGCACACCTTTTCTGGAAACTCCTTGGATGTATAACCCTCAAGTTGTATCATATACACCTCTTCCTCAAGGTTTCCATTGAGAAAGGCAGTTTTCACATCTATTTGCCAGACCTCGTAGTCATAGTGTGCAGATATGACAATAAGAATCTTGATTAACTTAATCATAACAACTGGTGAGAAGGTTTCGTCATAGTCAACTCCTTGTCTTTGACGATAACTGATGTAGGATAATCTAGAAGAGGTATCTAAATCCTACATATGAGGGAGGACCTATGAATTGATATCACTATGAAAAGATATTAGGAAATCAGTGAAAAATAGATAGTGAAATAATTCAGGAATAAAGATAGATAATGGTGTAGTAGGAATGATAAGATGAATACTAAGAGAAGAGAAGGAGGTAATAGTATATATTTTATTATAGAGAATAGGATGGGAAATGGTGACGATGTGGAGGATGATAATAATAATAGAAAATAGAAGACCGATATCCTGAGATTATTATATTATTAAATTAATATAATTATGTAGGAGATTCTCGGATAGTGGAAGTTCGGAGATTGAGGAATGCGGATTGCGGATAATAGATAGAAGAAAAGAGGAGGAGAAGAGAGGATAATAGGACGGAGATACGACGGAAGGAGATAATGCTTTTATATATAGAAATAGGGAGAAGAGAAGATTACGGAAGAGAGCAGGATGGAACAGAATTTGTTAATAATATTAAGAGAAGGTAGAAGGATGGTGAGGAATATTTTCGGATATTAGATAGAAAGAGGGAAGACGGAAGGAGTGAGGAAAGACCGCGTTGGACTTATGACTTCATGTATGAACTATCAACACGGGAAATGGAGAGGATGATTTACCTGCAGGACTCGGAAAGTGGATGCGTCGGGATTTGCTCCTCACGATAAAGAATGCCCTCGGCGAATCTCTGACGGAAGATGGATGAAAGACGGACAGAAAGGGAGGGAGAACAGAAAGGAAGATAGAACGGAGAGAAGGAAGGCGGGAGAGGCACAAGGAAACACGATGAACACAGGGATAAATCGGAACCAACGTAACCAAATTTTCATCAAAACAACTTCCCTTTCGTCTCTTACAATCTTTCGTTTTATAGAAATGAAGGAGGGGAGGTTACAGTGAGGCGTCGCGTCGCGACAATTGTTTTCATCGGTTGATGATTGACTCATTTTGGCGTCTGTTGATGTTCAGTCAAAGAGCGGACGAAATGAATTAAACTCCCGTAGACAAGTCGTCGTCGGGTTTATCGGACGAAGGTGGCGAGGTAGAGAGATTCCGCATTTGAATGTAATTGCTCTTCATGAGTTACTGCTTGTCTCTTCATTGGTGGCGTCACCACGGACGTTGAAGGACGCGGAATATTTTTGTCAGGCTTCATGGAAGTCCGCTCACGTGAGAGGTATTATAGGGATCTTCCCAGCAATTCTTTTATCACGCGCATATGTGCGTTGTGGTCGGGACGAGACGTGAAGATGTAATTATTGTGTCGATTGATGGAGAAGATTGTCTTAGAGAAGGGTAGCAAATCCGATGACGTCGATGACAATCCTTGCTGTGAATCCTGGTAGTATGGCAAGTGAGATCTTTCTCGGGAAAGAATCTCTTCATGTTCACGAAAGTAGAACGAGCTGAGACTACTGAAAAGCTCAGAGTTTAGTAGATAGTCGAAGCAGCTGGGCAGAGAGTATTCTCCCTTCTTAGTTCGTCGGATCGTCCTATTTATGATGATGTCGTTCACTACGCAGTCAACGAGTTGACTCAATTTTCTGCCTCTGAAGTCCTTTCGAGATGCCGCATCTTCCTTGATCCCGTGTGAACTCATGGTTGTTACCAGAAGCATTTGTTGATCGGCTATCACCTATAGAGAGAAGCTTTTCCTCTTTTCCGAAAGTCGTGGACGGTTCGTATTCTGGGGCAGATAGTTAATTCTTAGTTCGTAGGGATTTAGCCAAAGCTTCCGCGTTGTCAATCGATGTAGAAACTCTGCGTACGTGTCGATATCGTCCTGCATCTGAGTTTATTTGCGTAACTTTTGATGCTACAAGGCCCACGAACAATTGTGGATGCCGAGCGATAATCCTGATTCCTGCATTTCCCGCGATCCCGATCGCCACTTCCACAGGAAGTCCAGCCAGATTGCAGGTAAACCACATAATAGATGAGTGTATTCTTTAAACGGCTAATGGGACTTTCATCTCCAGACTAATTCCGATGCTGATAAGATAGGATTAATGAAGCCGTAGATCTCGAACATTCCTTGTTTCACGACAGCAAGACAAAGTTGGCATGGAGTATTTGAGTATTGATGTCGGTCCTGGAAGTCATAACTTGGTGACGATAATATAGGTTGGTTAGTCGCAATCAACCCGACAGGATAGTCCACCGTGGGAACCATAGAGAGGTAACTTAAGAATTTGTTCTTGTAGTCTTTTGTCTTTTCTATGTCCCACGTGAGTAGTAATAGATGATATATGGTTTCCATAATAACTGTAGGATGATATATGGTTTCCATAATAAACCTTTTGATGTATTTAAAATTCTCTAAATGAGATATAGGAAAGGCTGAGATGGATGTTGATATTGAGGACAGCTTCCTTCATATTCTTCACGATTGATTCTAATCATGCTCTTTGCTCTCATGATGGCTGAATGACAAGTTATGTAGACTTGTTGGTCTTGACTTTTCTAGGAGGTATTCTTGTAACTGTTTACTTTCATATTGATCTCTCCTATAATTCTAACTAAAGGTGGTCTTCAAAGAGAAAAGGAATTGGAGTAACAAAGGTGTTCCTATTTTCTTTTCTTTTGAGATCTTTAATCATAATTTACATGGTACCTATGATATGGTGGATATGGTTTGGAAAATAAGGAACCTATATCAAGGTAGAAGGTGGTTGACTTGGTCCATTCAAGGAATTCTAGGTTTCTAAA
The DNA here is from genome assembly GCA_024174645.1 of Lemna minuta. NCBI lineage: Eukaryota > Viridiplantae > Streptophyta > Magnoliopsida > Alismatales > Araceae > Lemna > Lemna minuta. The sequence continues at coordinate 7,222,360 of CM044101.1, read as the reverse complement.
GATAAGGATTAAATGTTTGACCAAGTCAATCTTTAGATCAGTATAAAATAAGAAAACGAGGGAAAATAAATCCCTTAAGATCTACACTCTCTTTAATTATTTAGAGAGGTCTTCTTCATCCATTTAAGGAATGGATAATTTCACAAATTGGTAGATAAGGAGGAGGAGGAGGAGGAGGATAGGTTCACTTAGAACCCTTGTGTTCATGTTTCTAAAATAATTCTCCATCAATAACCCTTCACCACCAACCTTGCCTTGAAGGTGTCAATCTGTCCATTAGCACCGATCTTCTTCTTGAAGATCCACTTACACCCGATGGGTACTATACCCTCCGGATATATATATATATATATATATATATTTTTTTTTAAAAAACTCTCTCTCTCTCGCATGCACATGAATGGAAGAAGAATTCTTCCAATGCCTCCTTCTAAGTCGCCATCTCTCCCCCTCTCTCCTTCTCTCTCTCACCTCCTCTCCTCGCCACCTTCTTATGCCACTCTTCTCTCCCTCATCACCCTCTCACTCCCTCTCTTTTCCCTTGTCTCTCTCACGTGCACACAAGAAAATCACGTTCTCCCTCCGTCTCCACCGCCGTGAATCGCCACTTCTTTCTTCACCTCTCCTCTCTCTGCAGAAGCGCCTCCCCTTCTTCTAGTCTCTCGCCACCTTCTTCTCCCTCTCTCTCCTCTCTCTGTCCCATCCCTCTCTCTTCTTCTCCCTCTCTTGCTGATGGAAGAAAACTTCTTCCATCGCGATTTTTCCTTCTGCTGCGCAGCTCATCACGCCCTTTCCACCTTCTCCTTTATCTCTTCTCATCCTTCTCCTTGTCTCCTTCTTTCTATGCCCTTTATCTCTCCTCTCATTTTCTTCTTTCATATTCTTCTTTCTCCCACTCTCTCTCGTGCGCCGAAAATAGTTTTCTTGTGCGCGAGAAAACTATCTTCTGCCGCTTCTCCACCTTGCCACCTCTCCTTCCTCTCTTCTTCTTCTGTCATGTCATCTCTTTTTCTCTCTTGCGCTACAAGAGAATCCCTTCCAACACGCTCCTCTCTCACTTTTCTCATTTCTCTCTCTTCGGCACACATCAGTCTCTCTCTCATAACTCTCTGCCTATCTCTCTCCTTGTCCACCTTTTCTTTCTCTTGTTGGCGATAAAATGATTTGAGAGCGGAATGAAGAGGAGGGTTTGGACACTCAATCAGATCAAACAAACAACTCAATTTGTATTCAAGAACACACACACACTCTCAAAGTTTCGTAATACCGCTCACTCTATTTTGGCATTACATTGAACACCTATTTATAAAAGAAAAATAAGAAACTGCCGTAACGGTTTTGTCCACGTGGCGCATGCATCACCGTCATAACTCCTCAACATAAACGGCTGAGATTAAGTCTCCTCAGCTGTAACTGAAGATAACGCTTCCACCATAGATAGAGAGATGAACGGTTGGATTAATTTCTCTCATCTCTATCTTTTCTTCTCTCCTTCTTTACTTCTCTCTTTTGCTCATCGTTCTCTTCTCTCTCCTCTTTCTCTCTTGCATTGTCTTTTGCTCATCGTTCTCATCCTTCTTGCTCATCGTTCTCACCTCACTTCTTCTCTCATTATTCTCTCTCTCTTGCTCATGGAAGACAATTTTCTCGGGCACAAGAAAATCATCTTCCACAATGCCTCACTCTCCTTGCCGTTAGTCTTCTCCTTTTCCTTCTCATTTCTGCAGTTCTTCCCACATTTCCATCTATCTTTGGTGTTCTCCCTCTCTCCGTGCTGCGCTTCTGGCTGATTCCTTCTCTTTCATGCACAACCACACGATTCACCCTTCCTCTCCGTTTGCAGCCGCAAGATTCTTTCTATTGCTCCCACTAAAAGAGGAGAGAGAAGAGAAGAGAAAGGAGAAAGCATGGAGAGAAAAGAGAATACTAGAAGTTCTTTTAAAAGGTTTGATGAGAGAATTCAATCCTCAAATATTATAAATTTGAGGTGAAAAAAATTAGGTAATGTTTCATTGGTGGCTTCTAGTAGTAGTTAGCCAGAGGAAAGAGAGCACTAATAGATTGTTCATCATGTACCAAACATCATTTTTATCTTAGTTTAACTTAGTTAAAAAAGATAGATAATTATTTAACTTAGCTTAATTTTAAATCAAAATTAATTAAAAGTAAATGTCTAAATAATTAATTCTAGTCTTTCTTGTGTCTTCTTTGATCCCTTGGATCCACTTAAGTCTAGCAATCATTAAAACTCAAGTGTGCATAAAACCTAAGAGAGAAGGGGGAGGGGAGAGAGAGAGGGGGAGAGAGAGAAGTATAAAGATGCCCGCTAAGGGCATATATTCACTATTAGGGTGCATGATGATACCATGCAGTAAAATGATGTAACTATTTTTTTCAAAGGTAAATTGAAGCATATATTTGTAATTATGAATTCATGTCATGTTAACTTATTTCTCTCCTTTTCCTTTTCCACTACTATAGAGAGAGAGAGAGCACATTCAAACTTGGGGAGAATGTATGCTATTTGATGAGACATATTCATGCGGTCATTGAAAACACACGGAGACGTGTCAAAACATATTCCAAACTCACCAATTTAAGATTAAAATCAATAATTAAATAGTATAATAGTGAATAAGAGTCAAATCCACACAAAATTAAGGTATTTTCAAAGTGTTCTTCAAAATCAGATGAGGAATTGAGGTGAGAAATTAGGGATTTTAGTAAGTTTATAAAGAAAACTCTAAGACAAATGCACGTAATCAAAATTCACTCGATTTGGATCAAGATTTACGGAGAAATCAAGGAGCAAAAATTAGATAGAAAATTCGATCACAAAGAGAGATAAAACTGAGAAATTATCTTAAATTTGACTAATCTACGATTGGAAATTAAAATATAATAATACATGACGAGAGATTAGAAGGAAAACACGTTATCTAACCTGATGTCACACTCGACATGATCCAATTGATTGCCGAATCAAGGGCTCTTCATTATGCGATTTTGAAGATGAAATTCAACATTGAAGAGGTGATTTCTCCCTATTCTTTCGACAAAATCTCGACTTTAAGCACTCCTTGAACGTGAAAAATGAGTCTAGAAGAGGAAGAAATCTAGAGATTCAAAGATTGAGATGTCTAAATAGTTTGATAGCTTAAAACCATCCAAGAATGGTTTACATCGTTGAATAGCATGCGTATTTATAGGCAAAATTAGGCGTATCCATTCAATCTGGATCTTCATCTTCAATCAATGATTCAGATGTAACACAAGACTGTGAATCAATGACATTAAGTTGTGTTCGTTTGATTGAAGATAGAGCGCTCATATTTCACCACATCGGGCGTGAAAAAAAAAAGCGTCATGAAGCGCTTGCAGTTTAATCTTCATCAAGCACTCAAGATGGAGCTAATAACATGCATTTTATGCATGAATTTAAATGATTATTAATTCAAATAAAGGCATTAATTATTTCATTTGTATGCATGCTATCATATTTTAAATACATTTTTATCATTATATGAAATTTCATGTTATGATCTAAAAATACATCAAATTATGGATAATTATATATAATTGAACAATGTGATTCTTATCCTAATTATATTTGAGATCATAATTATGTTTACATGATTAAAATATAAAAGAAAAGATTTTTATTTATATTCATGTAGTTTTTTAAAGTTATTTTAGAAGATACATGAATGTATTGATTTAATTAAAATTCATTCTCTTGTTATTTTAATATTTTGACTTTCTATAATCATAGAGTATTTAATTTCTGATCCAAAAAAATAAATTTAAATTAATTTGGAGTTGTATTTTAAAAGTTCTGATTTTTACAATTTTTTGGAATTTTCTGGAATTTTTATGAATTTATTTAATTGTATTTTTTATTTTAAAATAATTAAAAAAATAAAAAAATGGTTTTATATTACCGCGCGCTGATGTGGCGGGGCGAAGCCACGTGGCGATGCGTGGGCATGTGTCTGTGTGACACGTGGACACTCATGTGTGTGCGTGTGTGCGTGATGTGTGTGCGTGACACACATGTGTGTGCGTGACACGTATGCACGGAATTATAAATGGGTTAGGAGCATCCGTAATCAGAGTTAAGCTAACCACTTAAATCCGTGGATATTATAAACCCGATAGAATCCCTTAATTCATTCCGTGTGGGACTATTCTTCTTTATATTTTATTTTAGGTGACGTGGCGACGAGTGGGACATCCGATCGCGTGATTTAATCATGTGTGTCGAATGTCACTTACTCAAGGGGTACGTGACAGCATCTTATAATGCATCGATTCGATTAAATGGACTTTAATCGTAGCCGTCCATCAACCGAGTTATAATGGTCGAGATTTGAAGCGATAAGTGGACCTTCGATTAATCGCGATCGTTAGATAAAGATCCAACGGACGAATCAAACGACACGTCTCTTCAAAGCGAGTGATGTGGACAAATCTTGACGCTCCATCGCCGATTGGACGGATGCGACTTAATCACACCGATTTTCCAAACGACGCATCATCTCAGCTGTTGATCGCAATTGACCGTTAGATCCGATGGTTATGCCCAATTCCTCTATAAATCTGAATGTTCTTTGTGACAAAAACTTACCCTTGGATTTTTGAGTGAAATCGAATTGTCTAGACACCACAATCTGAGAGTCTTTTGATTTCTTTACCTTCTTGACATGTTTTCGCGTCCGATGAGTGTTTGAAATCAGAAATTGATCGAGGGAGTAAGGAGAAATCAGATCTTAAATGCCAATTTTCGTCTTCGAAATCAAGGAATGGATAACCATGCATCCAGCGATAAATTGGATCATTTTGAGCGCGACTTTTGTTTAGATTGCGTGTTTTCATCTTAATCTTTCATCATTTAGCATTAGATTTACATTTTGAATCGTATATTAAGTTTAATTTCAGTTTTAAATCAATTTCGCGATCGAATTTCTATCTCATTTTCAAACTTTGATTACTCTGCGAATTCTAATCCAAATCACTTGATTTTTGATTCCATGGATTCATAATTGAGTTATCTTTCTTAATATTATAAATTTCCTAATTTCTAAACTCAATTAGTCATCTAATTTGATTGAATTTCAAAGATATCTCTCAAATTTCTCTAATTCTCTGTGGATTCGACCCTTATTTACCATTATACCCTTCAATTTGTGAATTAATATTTAAATTGGTAATTTTGGACTTTGTTTTGACGCGACATCATGTGTATTCAATGACTGCACACATTCGTTTCGTTAGGAGCCACATGTCCATGTGAGTCCATCAGGTGCATTTAGTATCAGCCATTATAACTCCTCAGATGAAAAACTCAGATTAAATCATTTTGAAATGAATCGTTGCCCAATCAGATGATGCTCTGTAGCCCCTAAACTTAAGTGGAGATCGACAGCTTCGAATAAATTGTATCTTTATGCATCAATCGGATGCTTCTCGTTTCTTCATGTTACGTGCGTAAAAGAAACAAAAAATAGTCCCAGATGACAAAAATAACGGCACAAATCATGTAAGGCATCCTAAGAATGAAGGTAAGGCATGTTTAGTGGGTTTAACTTATATCTTGAGAATGATGCTTAACTGACTAATCACACTTAGCCACACACACGCGCACACACGGGCACACACGCACAGATACACACATGTGAATGCCACATGATGCGTATCTATGTTGCCACATGACGACACATCATTTGCCCGCCGCGTCATCTGCCATGTCAGCGCACGATAAAATCAAAATTTTTCTTAATTTAAAAATCCAAATAAGTCCAAAATAAATTAAGAAAAATTCAAAAAAATTCCAAAAAACCCTAAAAATTCATAACTCCAAAATACAACTCCAACTTTATTTTGTTGGATTTGAAATTAAGTAATCTATCATTTTAAAAAATTAAATTTAATAAATAATAAGAGAATAAATTTTTATTTAAAAAATGTACTCATTTCTCTAAGAAAATAAAATGTTAAAAAATAAATGAGTGTATAAAAAATATTTTCTCTTATTATTTAGCATTAAAACCCAATTATAATCTCAAATATAGATAGAAATAATCTACTCTAAAATATAGTATTTAATTATAGATATTATCCCTAAAATAATACATTTTGAGATTATAACTTAAAAAATTACCTGAAATTGATAGATATGCACTCAAAGTATGATAACATGTATAAGAATGAAATGTTTTATGCCTAAATGTGCATTAATAATCATATAATTTTATGTATAAATTGTGTATTATTACTATTCTACGCTCCGCTCCGCTCAGATGCTGAACATTCGGTCATTTCAGTGACTCATAGGGCTTCCCTCAGCTCAGGCTAGTGTCGCCACCTATCCCAGGACCGGAATGATTATCCCTGCCCAATGGGTCTACATTCATCCCTGAATGTTGTTGGGTACTGTTCACTTTCCCGCCATTCTTGTAATCGTCACCTGTAATCCTCGCAGGTGTGTTCGCACCCCCTGAAGTGGATGAGAAAGAAAGGATTTATCGGAGAAATCCCCCAGGTTCCAGACCCAGGAGTTAACTTTCCCGTATGAGCATTCGGTACATGGAGGAAATCATCCTCTATGGGATGGTTTGGACGAAAGAGATGCTCCAACATGGATGGTTCACATTTGATTTAACATCTTCCTTAAAAATGAAAGATAAGGTGGCACACCACTTTTAGGAAGAGATTCTATGTTTTCCTTTATGATGTAGCCATAGGATGGATGATTCATATTTGGACAGCCTAGGTTTCCAATGGTTCATGTGAGCTGGGTCATAAGTCATAGAGGTAGATATAGTGTGATCAATTGGGCACCACCCTTTTGGGATTACTAGAGATGGATTTTTTTAGCCTTAAACATGAGAGCTCCACTAGTGGGATATGGACTTGTGTCCTTGATCTGATGTCCATTGGGTCAATATCTTGGCATCATCAAGTTAGTGCAAGGAAAATAAATGTAGGTTAAGATCAATCATTTTGATATAAAATTAGATAGTTATTCATCATTTTCTCTCTCATCATCTTCATCTTCAACCTTCAATATAGCTCTCTCATTTTTCATGCAATTCTAGTTGAATTTTATTTCTTGGATTGTAAATTTATCTTATTTTCAAATTTACCTTGGTGTCTCTTAATTCAAAACAATTTTTCTTCTAATTTCTATAAGTACCTAAGTATATTTGCCAATAAAAGTTGCAAATCCATTTTCCTTTAGATTTGACTCATATTCACTATTGTTCTTCAATTTTCATATCATTTCATTAGATTTGATATTTCATTGTCATCTAAACTCACACTTCAATAACCACAAGTTTTTTTGTTTTTCAGTCGCCCATTTATTCACATTGTACAAAACATTAATGTGGTGAATATCTATTTTACAATGAGTAAAGGAATGGGTAATGAGCACTTTTTTCCTGTATTCGTTACATTGTTCAATTGTGCATGAGTTACTAAAAATATTACCATACATTATTTTCAAAAAGTTACATAACAAGTATTCTTCAAAATAATAAGTCAATTTGTGCAACATTGATGGGCCTGATCGCTATTGTTTGTTTGGCTTTCAAAGTGGGCTCTAATTGGCCTGCTCATGAGTTCGTACTGGGCTTCTAAAGTGGGACTTAACGAGTCTTCAAGTTGGGCCTTGAATGTGGGACATGGTTTCTAATCTTTCACAACTTACTTGGCTGGTAAATGAAGGTCAAGGGTTTAGGCAAGGAGGCTGCAAAACTTTTGTTGGAGTCTTACTGAGCATACGAGATCTTCAGTCGAGGAATACTTTTCAGGGTATCTTCGTAGTCACGTAGAGAAATAAGAATCCTAAGAAAAATATGATGGCACAATTCGTAAAGCAAAAACAGGTTCCACTCTCCACCTCCAGAGACCCTAGATAATTGAACATTATTCAGCATTTTGATAGTCAATTTAGGATTCACCTGTTTCTTATCACGCATGAGGGGAAGCCAGTGCATTAAATGAGCGTTGAATAAAAAAGTGATCCTCTCAACTAAGGAATTGAATAGTCTTGGGAGAATGGGTGTAATCCTGACGATCCGTCGCTTCCATAAGCTTGCCACCCTAGAGAGAGAGAGAGAGAGAGAGAGAGAGAGAGAGAGAGAGAGAGAGAGACAGACAGACAGACAGACAGAGACAGAGACAGAGAGATAGAGAGATATAGAGATAGCGGGACCGGTCAGAAACAAGAATTCACTTGTTACACGACTCTGCATTTCCAAGAATGGAAATTGTAGAGTTTCAGAAGCATCCGGGGGGATCAACGACGCCCATCGTCGTTCCTTCCGCATGGCGACAGACTGATTGGGCAGTCTTTCCTTCGTAAGTTAGCTTGATATCTCTTAAAGAGATTCCCGCGCATGGATTCCTCGAGCTGCAATCCAGCAGCACCGCAACCTTCGTCGCCGACGTCCCTTTAATATCCGAAAACGCTACCTTGCTTATCTTAATCCCGGAAGCCTGAGTTAAAGAAGAAAGAGCATGAGAGAAAGGTTTCAGTGAAAATAAATCTTTTTTTACTTTGATGGTTTACCTGGCTGGGGCAGCCATGGCTGCTGGGGCAATAGTTCTGGTCGATGATGATAGGGTTCGCCACATTTCTCATGACTGCGTGCCTGAAGGAGACCTCGCTGACGAACCCAGTACTTGCCCTCGCCCACGCCTTTATCCTAAGGCCATTCTGGGTCCCCGAGAAATGAGTTGTCTGAACCGTGATATTCTTCACCCCTTCTTCCTTCGCCCGATCGCCCTAAACTTCCGATACTGAAACCCGGAGGATAGTCAGCGCAACGGAGAAGAATGCGGCGGAATAATTTAGCGCTAACCTGATACCATGCCCGGGGCCGCAGCTGATGCGCTCGACCCAGACATTCGTGCTGCCGGGACCGATTGAGATGCAGTCGTCTCCGGTCTGGATGCTGCCGCCGGTGATCGTTATCCCGCGCGACATCTGAACGTGTATGCCATCGGTATTAGGGCTATCGGCAGGAGCAATGATTTTTGCCCCGCGTATTGCCACGTTCACGGACTTGTGGACGGAGAAGTGAAAGATCTTGCTGTTGATCGAGCTGAGCCCGACTATCTCCACGTCTCTTGAACTTTCAATAACGAGACTCTGCAACCATTCGATTCAAAATGAAGAAGTAAAGACAAGAGATGGTCTAAGAGAAAAAAACGTCAACATACATTGGAACCCGGAGGGCAAGACCGGCCGGAGCGTTTACAAGCCCAAAACGATCTCCCGTTCCCGTCAAGGGTTCCCCCGTTGATCTTTAGACCAGTGACGTCGTTAACTGTGATCCATTTGGATGAGCTTCCGAGGGTCGAGGGAGCGACGAAGGTTCCGTGAAATCTGTAGAGTCACCAGGCGTTTGCAAGGCCCATTAAGAGCGACGGGCTTCAGAAGAAACCTTCCTGCGGGAACGATGATAATGGTGGGCACCGGAGAGCTACAGGCCGATCTCCAGGCTTCAAGAAGAGCGATGGAGGAGTCGAAATTTCCTCCAGGTCTCGCCCTGAAGTTGACTGTACGGAAGGCTGCTTCAGCTGACAAGAAGGACAAACTGGAGACCAGAATCAATGGTAGAAGACGAGGAAGAAGCATCGTGCTCTGGTCTTTGCCTATTTTCTGGAGCGTTGGGCGGCGTTGCTACGTAACCTGACTGAGCTTCCAGGATCGATGAGCGTCTACTTACTATATAAAACCAGTGTCGCCATCTCCTAAGTCAACGGTGAACCGTGAATGTTATTCTGTTCTGTCAGAAACCGAGTTCATGTGCCGTACTTCTCGGGGATCTCATCATCTTCCTCTCTCCCCGCGTCCAATTGGTCCTTAAACAACGAGCTCATTAGTCTTGCGGCAGCGAGAATCTTGCGGCATGTTGCACCACGTTTAGTCTCACGTGCCTAGACTAGAAAGTTCTTTCGTGTTCACGTTATGGCAATTTACAAGTGTCTTTAGTGGAGGATTACCGAAGAAACTTTGGGCATGTGCCTCTTGAACTTAGTCGCTGCAATGCGAGTACATTATGTGCAGAGAGATGACGCCAAGGAATAGTTTAGATACCAAGGAAAAGTCTAGACCCCAAGGAAAAATAGTTCTGCTTCTTTCTTGGCTGGACTGTGAGTTTTCCACCGGAATCAGATTTTAACTGGGCCTTCAGGTAGTTACAGTGGTGTGGATCACAAAAAGTTGAACCATATTCATAGGTAAGAGGTAACTTTATCCCCTCTGATCAAATTCCAGCTGACAAATCCTTCAAATGATCTCATACTCATTTGGGTTGTCTTGTCCCTTCAGTTAACATCATGATACTGTGGTGTGGCATTCGATTGTTGACAGATTATGAATTCACATATACACAGCCTTTACTCAGCTTACCTTCTGTTTTTTCGTGGTGGATTTTTTTTTTCTGTCGTGTCTTTTCTGCATGTCAAACTTCACGTCTAGGTGGAGTTTGGTTCTCCAAGTTAGTCCATCTTTGGGTCATCTTCTGACGTTAAGGTCTAATTTCTACTAATAAATCATTGAGTCAATTATCAACAGAATTTTCAAGCCTTTTCAAGACGCCAGACCACAATATTTTGTGAATTACATTGGTTCAAGATGTTTTCTTATGTTGAATACATCAAGATAATCATAAGCATGGGTTGAAGGATCGATGAAGTTTCATGTGAGATTTTTTTAATCCTTAGAAATACACTCAAAGTAAGTAAGATGTTAATGAAAGATGACTCTAAATTTAAACTAGGGGGGTACTAAGCCACCACTTCATTTTCTTGATGATTGAAATATGTTATGATGAAATCATAACATATGATACCCCTCTACATGTTTTATGGTGTTATTTAGTTGTTCACTCTTGTTTTCATGTACATCCTAAGCTCAAGTTGCCTCACAAAGTTTTGGTTCGATCGATTATGTGAAATCATGGTCCTTTTAATACTGTGGATTAGTTTTAATAACTTTTTAATGCTTACATGAATGTCTTGAATTTAATTTTCTACTTTTTGAATAATCATAATCTATTATAATCCTATGAATAGACACTTAAACTTCACATCTAGTGAGATAAAATTGATATCTTTGATATATTCCTATCATCAAATGTTTTTACATAGATGATGTGGTTATAGAATTGATATGCATAAAATTATGGTTATTGAATGTATAAGTTCACATATAAGAAATTATGCTCAACTCTTTGAATTCTATTTTAAAATTTAGAATAGTAGTGAGTCAAGGTTGAATGCATAGGGAGGAAGGTTAAAGGATTGAAATAAAGAATTTTTTTTACATTTTTTAATTAAGAAAGCAAAATTGATTGATGAAAAGAATATGATGTATGGGAAAAATGCAATGAATCGATTAAACATTTCCAAACTCCTTTCAAAGATCAGAAACACTGGAGCAACGGTGGAAATATGATACAAGGTTAAAATATGGATGAAAACATCGGGAAAATGAAAAAAGATCAATGGAAAATGACTATAGTTTGAGGATTCATGATGAAAACATACTCTAATGATGCTCTTTAATCAAAACATAACTTCGAGAGCTTGTATGTTTTGTCTAGACTTCAGGTTTTGCATCCAACATGAAGAATGAATAGAAAAGAGAAGATACTCACTAGAATTGATGTTCTATACACGAACAATGATCAATCAGTGCCTTCTTTCTCTAGGCTAGCCAATATAAAAGCACACAATGAAACATTAAAAACCCTAATTTTTCTGCCTCAAAATTTAAATGAGCCTATATGGATTCATAGAGTTTGAAATGATGACCATGCCTACCAAATTTTAGCCCCTAATTCTATCTAGATCATGAGATATCATAATTCCAATTTAGAGTATTTTTGGTCATTGATTTTTCTTGAAATTTTCTTGAATGATTGCTAATCATCTGGTTAATCATGATCAAAGTCGGGAGTGACCAAATTGCACCACATATCAGCCAATGATTTGGTGCGATAAGAGAGACATAACGAGAATGGTATCAACTATTAGATCACCTTTAATAAGTAGGGAATGCATAGGATTGTGTCACATGGCAGCACGAGAAGAAGAAATTTAGTGGATCCTATCTACCAGATCAAACGCTACACAAAGCACCATGTGTTCCTACAAAAATTTAAATAGTCTCACATTGGATAAAAAAGAGTATTTTGGGCCTTAAGTATTGAGGCTCATTAAGAAGTTAATTAAAAAATAAAAATAGTTTAGACTAATACTCCCCTCAATAGTGTCACATGTGTGCTGACCAGGCGCGATATGGCATTGAAACCTTCGCGCCATGCGCGCAACACCACGTCAACGTGCCACATTATCGATTTTCCTATGTAATGGTATTAGCCCGGTATTACAGGCGCTATTAATTTAGGGGGAACAGGGGAAGTTGAGCAACTTAGAGAAATCTCCATCAGTTTCCACTATCTATAGAAAAACAAGAGGGCCCCCGGAAGCTATAAATTCGTAATAACAATCCAGACTGTGTACTGATTTAATGACGAAGCATAGAAGATGTCTTGATGCTGTAATGGTGCTGAGGTGATATAAGAACCAATATCGACCTCCTCCAAGCAGTTCTCCACTAGGACACCACGGTGGAGAATAATAGGCCTGGAGGAGAGGGAGAGATCCCAAGAGGAGAGAAGAATAAACGGAAGAAGAAATAAACCCTTGGCGACGTCAGTTTTTTTTCATATCTAAAACAAAGGGCGAAGCCCTCAATAAAGACAAAACAATGGGCCCATCAGAGGAGGAAACATACAAGCCAACACTATCCCGACGCCCGTACATTCTCGATGGGAGGCTGACACACAAGCCAACACTATCTAACCGCGGCAGGCGGACGCTATTTCTCCGATTCCTAAGTCCAAGTTGGATGGCCCGATGCCAGGACATTCGACCGGACTACAGAGTAGAAAGAGTTAAAAATGCCCAATTGAGGGGCATAGAAACAGTTAAAAACTGCTAGCGAGTGGGGGCACATGGAGTGAGGCGCGCATCTGTCCATCCTCCTAAGTCCTCACATGGCGCTCTTGATTTCAGCCCATTTTCCTCAGGATGCCGTGATTTGGGGGCCGCCGCCGTTTATACCACTTTTTCTTAGAGCCTTCTCCTTCCTAGTGTTCATCGTGCCGTTCTTCTTCCTTGTCAGTTCCTTCCTCCAATTCTCCCGTTAGGGAGCATAAAGGAATGGCGAGGATTGCAGCCACTAGGCCAGCCGACTTTCGGTGCAGTTTTCGAGAGAAGCAGAGAGAGATAGGCGATGATCCTAACGTCCACCCGAAAGTCCGGATGATGAAGTCGGTGATCGCTGTTGGAAACTTCTATAAATAACTCCCCGTAGATCACAGCACAGTCCGCCTTCTACCCTAAAACACGCGGCAGATGGCTTCTCTGAGGGTCCATCTCTTCCTGATTATGGTTCTTTCTTTCTACCCATCTTCGTTAGGCGATCCAGTTTACGATTTAGGGTTATTCGGCGCGACTCCTGATGGGCAGACCGACTCAGCTGAAGCGCTGCTCAGGGCATGGAATTTAGCATGCGATTCCCCTAACCCGGCAACCATCCGAGTACCCTCGGGGAAGTTCTTTCTCAGCGGAGTCGCCTTGAAAGGGCCGTGCAACAACACGAGGTTGACCATTCGGATAGACGGAATGTTTGAGGCTCCATTAAATTACAATGAAAACGAGGATTGGATAAGCTTCGATCACGTGGAAGGCGTTTCTCTGATCGGGGGGACTATTGACGGGCGAGGCGCTTCTCTCTGGAATTGCAAGGCTGACGGACTTAACTGCCCAGACGGTGCCCGGGTTAGTTGACTATCTTTTTAGTCTACTACTTATTCTCAAAATTATAACTAATTCTATTATTATTAATGTTATTAAATTTAAGTGTGTGTTCGGAGCAGTCCCTGGTCTTTACCAACTCGAGGAAAATCTCGATAAGCGGACTGACGTCGGTGAACAGCAAGTTGTACCACATAGTCATCGATCGCTGCCAGAGCGTGCTTGCGAATGAAGTGAGGATCTCCGCTCCTGCGAATAGCCCCAACACCGACGGGATTCACGTCCAGGGCTCCGCCGGCGTGACGATTCTCGGCGCCACGATCGGCACCGGTGACGACTGCGTTTCCGTGGGCCCCGGCACCTCCGATATCTGGGTAGAGCGCGTCTCCTGTGGGCCCGGACATGGCATCAGCATCGGTAGCCTTGGGAAGGACTTGCAGGAGGAGGGAGTGCAGAACGTGACGGTGAAGACGACGGCGTTCGTCGGGACCCTAAATGGGCTCCGGATCAAGACGTGGGCCCGGGCCAGTGATGGCTTCGTGAAGGGCGTCGTCTTTCAGCATTCCACCATGCAGAACGTAGAGAACCCGATTATTATCTCTCAGAACTATTGCCCCGATCACAGGGGTTGCCCTGATCAGGTATGATCTCCGAGATTGTTAATCTTTGCTCTTTATGAAAGTCTGAGCTTTCTATCTCTTTGCAGAGCTCTGGAGTGAAGATCAGCGAGGTGAATTACAGCGACATTCATGGGTCTTCGACGACGCCAGTGGCAGTGGATTTCAGCTGTAGTCAGACGAACCCCTGCAGCGAAATTGGGCTTGAAAACATCAAGCTAACGTATGGGAACAGGCCTGCTGATGCTTCCTGCAGGAACGCCGCGGGATCTGCCTCTGGATTTGTTATTCCCCCGAGCTGCCTCTGATCTTTCTTCATCTGACAGGCGCAGAGTGACAAACTGCGCCTGTCCCCAATTCCGCTGCATGGGTTCCTTGGCTCTTCTCTTCATCCTATTTGATCGTCTTTTCCGTTCCACCTTCTCACTAATCCACCGACTTCTCTTTAGCATCTCCCATTTCTTGAACGAACGACGGAAGAAAATTTTCTTGTTTATCTAGCATAACCCTAAGATCTGCATTTCTTGTTCCTAAAGTACATTAATCATTTTCCAATTGGCAAGAAAAATGGGAGTGGTGTGAGTTCTCTAAGTGAAGAGAGAAGTCAATCAAGCACAAGCCTAGCGTTTTTTTACTCATGATATACTAGAAGCTGGTAGATTTATATTGCAGTGAAGTAATTGCCCTAGAGAGTCGTACTACTTGAGCATGTGAGTTCGGCATTAATTACTACAGTCAACTTGAAGAACGTTCTGGAGAGAGAGATCCGGATCTGTCGCAGTGGGCAGTAACTGAACCGTGATGTCCATGATGGAGACCACAGATGAGCGGCCTGTAATAGAGTTTGCGTGCATCGTCCACTGCTATCGCTGAAACCACCCGATGATGGCGAGCGGGACACGTCGCCACCATCGACGTTATTTTGTTTTTGTATTTCCTTTCTGAAATTTCGGGCCCTTTTGTGTTTAGCGGGCCCAATTATCTTCTCTCTCTATCTTTTCTTTTATTTCCCCTCTTAGGGTTCATTGGGCCTTTTCTTTTGGGCCCAAATGACCCCTAAGTCCATGTGTGTGTTTTAGTCTTTTTTAGAGCTTTCTTTTGGTTTGGGCCTCAAGTGGGCTTCCACTCTCCCCTAGAGAAAGTTTGTACGGCCGTTTGAGAGTTTGAAGGAATGGAATCGTAGTTTCTTTTTAGCTAGTTGCTAGCAGAGGAGGAGGGAGGAGAGGGAGGAGAAGAGTGACCTTGGGAACGGAGGACTGGTCGCGCCACTGCGGTGGAGGATTTCCCGCGCCTTCCCTTGCCTGCGAACGTTAAGATACGAGGCCGACATCCCGGCTGATACGGAGAAGAATCCCGCACCATCGCTCGCGTGCGCAAGGAGAAGAGTGAATGTTTCTTTGCGCCGTTTTGAAGATCGTGTTTCTCGTAGTTTCTTTAGAAAACTGTAGGGAAGCCGGGAGTGAGACGTGAGGAAGGAAGAAGGAAGACAGCAACACGAGGAGATCGCAGGCTTCGGTTTATCGTCACCTGCGCGTGAGGCGACGAGTAGGGTGGCAGAAGGAATCGGGAAGGAGAGGGAGGACGACGCTTCAACCCCTCCTGCCCACGTAAAGACGGACGGACGCGACGCCTGTCCCCGTCTTCCGAGTTATCTGCCACTTCCCCTTCCCGTCGACACGAGGAACTCCTACCTTGCGGACTATCCCCTCCGTTCTTCCCCAACCGCCTCTGCTCCTCCTCCCGTTCGACCAGACGCCCACAACCTTTGCGGACTTCCGCACCCTCGGCAGCTTCGGGAGCCGCCTCTGAAGAAACGAGGATCGGCGATTCGGATCGCCTCCCGCCACGAGAATACGTGCGCCCGTCCGTGAAGGAATATCGACGGTGAGGAAGACGCGACGGGGAAGAAGCCCGGCGGAATCCACTTGCGGCCGCCTAACACCCGAGACGTCCCGATTCAAGCCTGTATCTCCTCGCGCACCGTTCATGCACACCTTCACCGTCCACTGACTGCACGCCCTCCCCGATATCGTCCGCCTCCACCACCCCCTCCGTCATTTCCGCAATACTTTCTCCCCCCTCCACTTTCCGCTACGCGCCCTCAGCATCCTCACCGGCACACGCCCGTCCGCTCGGCCCTCTCTTCCTCCTCTCCCACCTCCCGTCTTCCTCACCCCCTCCTCCTCGCCCATCTCGTCTGCCTTATTTCCGCGATTCACCCTCCCTACTTACCGACTTTCACCACTAGTCACGGGCTGGCTCATTGACCAGCTTGTCTGCTCGCCACTGCCGGCCTATTTCGCGCATCACAAAAGACCGGTGATCTTACTCCGTGGTCCGGCCGCTTATCAACCCCTGCCGTCGACAACGATTCCCAGCTACTCGAAGGCCCGTACTCAGATTCTACGCATCGCTCTTCGCATAACGCCCCTGCACGCGCAAACTCTCCGCCTGTCACGACCCGTCGGGCTACGCAGCCCCGAAGGTTAGCTCCGTACCCTTCCGTATCTCAGTTTAATTACCTTTCGAAGGGTTTCCTCGGTTTGTCTCCACCGCCGTCGGATGAACATAGGTAGGGTAGAGCAGATTCGTAGGATTGAGACTTCTGACGTGAGCGTCAAGTCCAACACTGAGCGTGGGCTGCAGCCGTCGGCTATTCCACGACGAGCGACTCCGCGCCTCCAGACGTGGATCGAGAGGGTCTTACCCTACCCATCATCGCGAGTCTTCCCGGGTCACCCGGTATTGGCTTTGCTGATTGGCACGCCTGCCTGTACTTAGGATTAGGATTAGATGTCGTACTTAGAATCTAGGACTCGCCTACCCGTAGGCTAGGCTTGACTGCCCTCCCCCACCTGCAGTCCGCCTTGTTACATTGATCAGGTACGAGGGTTTCACACCCGTCCTGCATCACCCGACATCAGAGATGCTTCTTTCCCGTCTTGTACCATCGATTCTAACATCCCTTTTTGCCTTCAAATGTTCAAGATCAGCCTTACGAGAAAGTCCACTACGGGGCGTCTCCTGGAGGAACTATTGACTTTACGCATCTAACGCTCTTCTCAAATCTTGGAGATTCGCTTGCAGCTCAGTTACCCCGGCCGTCATGCTTGTTCGCGAGGGAAATTTTCTTCTAGGTTCCTTAGCTCTCAACGGGCCCTGCTACTCCTCAGTCACGCTTGATATCCAAGGAACCTTTGTCGCTCCATCTTCGTACACCGGATTGCCATCCAAATGGATCATGTTCGACAAAGTATATCGGTCTAAAGATCAACGGGGGAGTTCTTGACGGGCAGGGAAGCTCTCTTTGGGATTACAAACAGTCTAACTATTTTGCGCTCATGGTTCTGATGTACGCGTCCTCTTCTGTTTTTTGACCTCATTATTCATCGAGATCATCCTTTTCCTCTTTGACTTGTTGCAGACTCTGGGCATTGAAAGATCAAAAGACGTGGAGATAGTCGGGCTCAGCTTGATTAACAGCAAGCTCTTTCACATCACCATTCACAAGTCCGAGAACGTTATCTTTAGTGGAGTAAAGATCAATGCTCCTGCTGGCAGCCCGGAAGAGGAACGGGCGAAGAATATCATTGAGATCCTATTCACTATAGATCTAGAAGTGAGGGCCTATATATGATTACATTTTTGAGTAATAAAGTCAAGAGATCCAGATAAATCATGAGATTATTTTTAAAGGTTGAGTTCTTTGGGGTTGGGTCTTTTTAATGGCTGAGATTTTGAGTGAAGTTTAAGCAAAATTCTTATCCCTACCTTACATCAGCCAAACTTATTTAGTGTGAGAATTCGTCTCGGAACTTTCCGTTAAAAGAGTACAATGAGCTATAATTCTTGATGTACCTATCTTTGTCCATTATGCATTTCATTCTATTTCTACCTTTCCAGTTTAATTAGTTCACACCATTTTCAGCTTCACTCATGATAGTTGTACTCCCAAATGACCGCACATAACTCTTTCACATTCCCCTCACATGTATATATCCCCTCACATTTAGCTTCACATTTTTGCATACTCTCTTCAAAAATAAAAGACTCCTTCATATCCTCATTTAATGTAAATTATCTTAAAGTTTTGATTCATGTACATAGAAAAACTTGTTTTGAAGAAAAAAAGATAAAAAGGCAGAGAGAAAAATAAAGGAAAGAGAGGAATAAGAAGAAAGTGAAAGAAGGAGAATAAGTTAGGGGGAGTGTCTGCTCTTCTTTCATCCCATCGCTACCACTTCCATCCATCCCTATCAGCCATAATCATCAACATCATTTGGGAGTATAATTATCATAGGTAGTACCTAACTTAATTTTAATATCCATTTTATTTACATATAATTTTTCTTTTAACCACATCGTTCCCTTGAGGGGAGTTATAATGTACTAAGTAGCCTCCATATGAGCGAAGGAGTGATGTACTTATTGAGAGGGTAAAGAATTACATCTGCTCATAAGAGTGTAAATATCTTTCTATCCCCATAGCATTAAACCTTAGATATGCTCATCTTGATTACAATTGAGGATTAAACTTGAGTATTAGTCAATGAACACTTTCGTGCTAGGATTGAAAAGTAGGACCTTCTAGGGAGATTTTATAGTAAATTGCTAAGGGACTAGAAATTATTCAAGTTGGGAGGTGTGATAAAATGCAACTTATACTTATAGTTACATGCTTATTAATACAAATTAAGAGGTAAGACATTCTATTCCTATGCATGTTATCATACTTTGAGTGCATATTATCATTCTATACAATTTAAAATTATAATATCAAAATGCATTGTTTTAAGGAATAATCATACATAATTTCAATTTAATTTTGAGAGTAGATTATTATTATTTTAATTTTAGATTATAATTCAGTTTTAAAAGCAAAATAATGAGGGAAAATATTTTTATATTCACTAATTTATTTTTATAAGTTTTATTTAAAAAAATGATTGCATTTTTGTGATAAAAATTTGTTCTCTTGTTATTTTTTAAATTTAAATTTATAAAATGATAGACCATTTAAATTTTGATCAAATAAAAAAAAAAGAAAAAAAAGTGAGTTATATTTTGAAAGTTATAAAATTTCTTATTTTTAGGGATTTTTCTATAATTTTTTTGAACTTTTTTGGGATTTTGTTTTTATGTGCGCACCAACATGGCTGATGATGTGGCATGCCTGCTTGAGGTGTTGCCACATGGTGGCATGCCCACTTGGGGTGTGGTGCATGATTACAAAGTCATTAGTTATTAAACTTCCTTTTGAAGGACATAAGCTAACCCTTTAAAATGTTTACCTATTTATACGTGATGTGTTACGTTACTTTCATAGTGTGGAACTATCTTTCTCTTCATTTATGTAGGTGACATAGCATACTCAAGAGCGTTCGATTGACATGGAGGAAAGAGAGTTAAATCTTAGCCCTTCACTTTTACTTTTAAGTGAAGATGATGTAGGATATTTTAGAGAATGATCCTACAATTAGGGAGGACCTATGAAATGATATCACTGTTATCAAGATGATTAAATCAGTGAGAATGCAGGTTATAATAATTCAGAAATGTATGGAGAATAAAAAGATATTAGGATAGATTATGGTCTATAAATATGATTTTATATATAAGGGACAGAAGTAGGAAAATAGAATAAGAGAATAATGACTGGAGAATAGAGAGTAGAGAGAATAAAGGACAACACGAGGTGAAGATAAGATGTCATGTAATATAATACAGAAATAAAGAAAGAGTGACGGTAGTAGATTTAAGATGGGAGAGAGATCGGGGAAGAGTCAAAGGCTGGACTTATGATATTTGTTACGAACTATCGCTCACGGAGTGGAAATAATTGAGAGGATGAGTACCTGAACGGGAAGATGACAATGATGCCTTGGAGTGGCTTCTCACGTTAGATGATATCCTCGGCAAACTTCTGACGGAAGATGAATGAAAGCGAAAGAGAAGGGGGGGAAGGACAGGAAGGAGGGTAGAACTCGGGAGATGGGAGCGGAAGATTCACGGGAAGACGATGGAGATACGGAGGAACACGTGAACGTGATGAACACGAACACAGGGATAAGACGAACCGGTAACCAAATTTTCATCAAATAACAACTGAGGTTTTCGTTTACAATTGTCTTTCTTATAGAAAGAAAGAGAAGGAAGTTACAGAGGCGTCGTTTTGCGGAAGTATCTTCGCGGAGGAGCAGTTATTCAGGCGTCGGTAATTTTGTTTTCCCTTCTTTCTTTTTCTTTTTTGTCTTTTAGTGGATCCGAGATGACCGTCTGATGTTGGAAATCTCTATTTGAGGTGGGACGGGATCGAGATAATGTGCATCGGTGTATCCGACGTCACGCGGCGCTCTTTGATATCATGTTGTCTCCTTGCGAATCTCCGTGATAAGTTAAAGAGAAGTGCGGTAGTCTTCTTGTCTTGTGTTTGCGCCTTATCTGTAGGGAGAGAACATGTCGAGAGCTGATCGGTTAACAGCGGGGATATCATGTCTTCTTAATCCCGCGACTGCGTGTTGGAAGGGGTAAGAGTTTTCGGCCAAATCTTCATGCTCGTCAGGCGCCGTGGAAGTTCCGATCACGTGACATGTAGTTTAGAAAATTCCCGCACGCCCTTTATCACGCGCATATGTGCTGTAAGAAGTTTCGAGGCTTCGTCATCTTGCTCTTGTCCGGCTAAGCTTGTCGGCTTGTATCCTTCACAGGGGTTTCCGAACTATCTTTCGGTAATAGAGATGTTGGCTCGATCGCGAGAGGCATCGCGACGGTGTGTTGCAGGTAATGGTCGCCGGACTGTCGTCGGGCTGATCGTGCAAGCGCATATTATTGAACCTTGATGACACGGAAAGCTCTGTGATGGTAATATTTGATATGATATACTAACGATCCGAGTTTTTAACGTCACATTAAAGCCCAGGAGAATAATGTTGTTGAGGTCTTCATGTTTCCTTGATGCTCTCATGTTGAAGAGACTGAAATGAGAAGTTTGACTGATCGTTGATGACCTTGGTAATTTGGGTTGATTATACTTTCCTTTTGGAGGTCTTCAAACTCTGTAGAGGTCGTGAGGACCTTTTGAGGCTACTGTCCTCATAGTCATCTTTAGATACCCTGAGATCTTTTTATTCCATATTCATGAAATTCACTGTCTTGTGGCAGTCAGTGACATCACATTGTGGCAGTATTGACAAGTAAGATAATTGACCATGGTAGTCATCATGCTGAGCTTCCTTTCTTTCCATCAGCAGTGAAGGTGATAATCCAATATGAGATGACCTTCTTTGTTGGAAGCTTTCTTTCTGCTGACTTCCATCATTTAAGCTGACTTTATAATTGCATGGTTTTATTCATGCATTGGCTTGTCTTGAAGTACAACAAGAAGATCAAGTCTTCCATTTGTAATTAATATATAGATCTCTTCTAAATTCTAACTAAGGGTGGTTTTCAAGGAGAAGGAAAATACAAATGGATTCCTATTGATGTTTCTTTCTTGAGATCATTAATTTATACAAGGTTCCTATGATATAGTGAATAAGGTTTGGAAATTAAGGAACCTATATCAAAGGTATAAGGGTGGTTGACTTGGTCCACTCAAGGAATTTTAATTATCTAAGGATAAGGCTAATTTCTTTTGACCAAGTCAATCATAAGATCAATGTAAAATAAGAAGAGGAGGGAAAATAAATCCCTTAAGATCTACTCTCTCTTTAAGTATTTAGAGAGGTCTTCTTCATCCATTTAATAAATGGATAATTTTCAAACTCATGAGTGAATAAGGAGGAGGAGGAGGATGGTTCACTTAGACCCTTATGTTCATGTATAGAAATAATTCTTCATCAGAAGATGGTACATGGTGCATTTTTATTTCGCGGAAAATTGTTTTTTTAAAAACCGTGCAATCGCAGTCGTTCATCTGGGGAGGTATAACTGTTGTGATTAAGTGCACCCGATGGACTTCAAGAGATGTGTGGCGGCATCTCAAGCATCTGATAAAGATTAAATGATGCATGTTACTTGATGCTTCTTCTTTTGTGCACGATGTCGCGACATCTTAGCACTCCATCTTCGATCGAATGGACGAGACTTAATGGTAACAATTTGCATCCTTAGGTTTCATCTAAACCGTTGATCGAAGATCAATCGTCAAATCCAATGGCCACTCCTAATTTTTGTCTATTTATGTTCTCTCTCTTCAATAGTGTAAATAATTTTTGGATGTTTTCATCAATAAAACCTTTTGGACATCTATATCCTTGAATCTTGATATTCACAAAAATACGATCATTGAATGCACAAATTTACGTTAAAAAAATATATTCAACTCTTCAAATCTGATTTTTAAATTAGAAAAGTGACGAGTTGAGGTTGAATCCACAAAGAGGAGGGTTAAAAGATTGAAATCAAAAGAGATTTTTTTGTTATTTTATGATTTAGAAAGCGGAAATGATTGATGAAATGAAGAAGATGTTTACAAAAATGAGATAAATTGATAAAATGCTTTCAAACTCCTTTCAAAGATTAAAAACCCTTGATCGATGGTAGAAAAGTGATTTATGGGTTCTGAAAATGAGAAAATAATAATAAATTGATGAGGAAAATAGAAAAGATGGATAGAAAAGAATCATAATCTAAGTATTCATGATGAAAACACATCTAGTGATGTTCTCTGATCAAAACATACCTTCAAGAGCTTGTATATTTTGCTTGGGGCTAGACGTCTTGCATCCAAGATGAAGAAATAAAAAGAGAGGAGAAGAAACTCACTAAAAATGATGTTCAATACACGAAGAATGATCAATAGCTGCCTTCTTTCCTTCGGCTAGCCAAATCTTGAGGCAAACAAATAAACATTAAGAACCCTACTTTTTTTGTCTCAGAACTTAAATCAGCCCCAACAGATTCGTAGAACTTGAAGTGAAGACCATTCCCATAAAATTTCAGCCCCCAACTCCATTGGGATAGTAGGATATCAAGATTTTAATTTTGATGAATGTGGACTACTGATATTATTTCTCTCTCCTAAAATCGTGCGGGTCAATGCTCTCTGGTCAACCCGTGCATGTCAAACTTTGCTGAAACTCAAAAAATTATGTTAAATGCCCCTCAGTTCTCTCCTCTCTCATCTCTTTTCTCTTCTCTCTAATCTCTTTGGCGATGACAAGGAGCGTGGAAATGAGAGAGGGAGAGGAGAGATGCACAAGAGGCGCGAGAAGAACGGAAGCAAAAGAAGCGAAAGAGTGGAGAGATGTATGGCGGAGATACAAGAGGAGAAGGAAAGAAAGAAGGGAGAGATAAGAGGGGGAGAAAACCACTCCTCATGACGAAAATTTTCTGTCGCGAGAGGGAGAGAGAAAAGGAGAAATAGAGAGAGAGAGAGAGAGAGAGATCGAGGAAGAGAGAGAAAACAAAGAGAGGATGAATCTCCCCCTCCTCAGAGAATTACGTGTGCACCTCGCGTGTGCAGGAGAGCCAGGGGTGGAGACCATGGAAGAGAGGGAGCGTAGGAGAGGGGGAGAGCGACCGGGAGAAAGAATTACACATAGAGAGAGAGAGAGCCTCTCCTCACGATGGAGTTGTTTTCTGTTGCGAGAGATGGAGAAACGAGAAGAAAAAGAGAAAGAGGGAAGAGGAGAAGGAGAAGAAGGAGAAGAAGGAGAGAGGGAGCACAACCCTCCTCACGATGGAAATTTCCATCGCTAGATAGATAAATTCGAGAGGAATGCGGAGAGGAGGAGACACGAAAGCGGCGCGACAGGGGGAGAGAGAGAAAGAGAGAGAGATCACTGGAGATATATATATATATATATATATATATATATATATATATATATATAGAGGAGAGGGGAAAGAGAGTGGAAGAAATGGGAAAGAGGAAGGAGAGGAAAAATGAGGAGGATTTCTACTCCTCTCAACGAAAAAATTTCCGTCGGGAGAGAGAGGAGGCGAGAGAGAGAGAAAGAGAGATTGCGGAAGAGATGAAGTGAGAGAAAGAGAGTCCCCCTCTTTTCCTTGTAAAAAAATTATTTTTATAATTTTAATTACTAAAAATTTCCTCAAAATTCTAGAAAATCTAGAAAAAATGTTGATTCATTTATAAAATTATATTCTTGATAAATCAATGCCATTAAATGCTCACAAAATGTTATTTATTTATGAAAAATCAAGAGTTTCCTCTAAAATATAAGAATTGTCATTTTAATCATTGTAAATCATGATAACATGCATTTATGATTATATTTTTATGAAAAAAAGTTCATAAAATACATGAGATTAATGAATGAAATTGCATGTTATCAAATTGCTTATTTCTTCATCTTTTAAACTCATTTCCATGTTTAGAGAGTGTTTGAAATCAAGATTTCATTGAGTGAATAGAAAGAATTTTGCCGCATGAACTCTAAAATTTTGTTTTTTTAAATGCGAAATCAAAAGCCTTGATCCAGCGATTAATTGGATCATTTCAAGCACGATTTTGGGTTAGATTACATATTTTCTTCCTAAATCTTTCATCCTATAACATTAGATTTTTATTTCAATAAGAAGATTATATGAATCTTTAGGAATTTTTAGCATTTTCTCTCTTTCTTCAGAGATCAATTTTTCTCTCTTGATTTTACTCCTTAATTTCTCCACAAATACTAATCTAAATTGAGTGATTTTTGATTTTGTTGATTTGTCTTGGGGTCTTCTTTCTAAAATTTTGAATTTTCTAATTGCTCACCTCAATTCATCATCGGATGTTATCAAGTTTTGAATATATCTAAAAAATTCCCTAATTCTTTGTGGGTTCAATCGTTATTCACCATTGTCCTCATCAATTCATGGTTAAATCTTCAAACTGGTGAGTTTGGACATTGTTTTGACAAGAGAAAGTAGGTTTTCATTAATCACACCAAATCGTTTCATCAAATGGCGCTGTTGCCGATGAGTTAGGCTTTTTATTTATTTAAGAAAATTAGATAATTTTGACTCAGTTAAACTCAGATTTTTTATTTTCTTTTTGATTTTTAACTCTCATCAATCTTACATTGAGTGATCTTAAATATAAATCCATCTTCATGATCCTTAATTGGAGAAGATCGGTTGATTTTCCCTTTGCTATGGATTACATATGATAAATTTTTAAAAATTGCATTAGGAAATTATAAGTGTCTTGGATATCGATGCTAGGGTACGATCATTTGCCATTATTTGATAATTATCTTATAATTATACCCTCTCTATATACATATATACAGTCTACCCTTTGATAGGATGATAGCCCACTTGGAGAATGAGGAACAACCCTTTACGCGTAGATCTTTTTGAACATTTCTCACATTCATCTTCCTCTTCTAAGTCTTCTTCAACCCTAGAACCCATAAAATGGCCTAGAACAATGTAGGAAATGCTGGGAAGTGCCTTAGTGACTATTCTAGGCCCATCGTCCAAAGATTTGTCACTCGTATTCACGCACCCCTTAACAGAGGTGCAAATTTTAAAATAGATTTTCATCTGATAAGTATGTGACGGAATGAATCGATGTAGGTCATTAATTGTACACCAATTAGTGTAAAAAGTAATACCAAACTCACCAATTTTATGAAATTAACACGAATTGAAGGGTATAGTGGTGAATAAGG
>CM044101.1:7159856-7195780 GCA_024174645.1 Lemna minuta | reverse complement strand
AGATAGGAATAATCTATTCTTAACTATGCATAATTATCCCTAAAATAGTGCATTTTGAGATTATATTTTAAATTTGCATGAAATGATAGAAATGCACTCAAAATATGATAAAATGCATCATAATGGAATGTTTTATGTATTAATTTTCCTAAATAATCATATAATTGCATGCATGAATTGCGTGTTATCATTATGCTACCTATCTTCCATAATAAGCCTTCTGAGGATCTTTATTAACACATAGACGAGCTTAGCCAAGTGTGTGAAATTAATCAGATTCATAACGTTGCGAAAAATGTGATGAAAATGAAACACTTTCACACTACCTTTAGAGATAGAGGAAAATATTGGTTTTTATAATTAGGAAAAGAGTTCACTTCTTGGATCGAGATGGAGTAAAGTTTTTTAAGAAAACATTATTTAGTAGGAAAAATCACCTCCGTTAGAAAGGCTATCTGCGAGTTTACACAAGGGCCAAGTGAAACCTTTCATGAAGCCTGGGAGAGACTTAGAGACTTTACTAGGGAGTGCCCTCACCATGAAGTGTCTAATCATGAACTTAGACAAAAATTTATGATAGTTTAGGCCTGCAAGATTGATATATTTAGAAGTGATGTAGCTAGCGGCATCACTTCTAGGAGTAAATTCGAGGACTATGTGATGGAATTAATTGAAATGATGAGAGAGAATAGCCACCACAATGTAGCATGCCGTTTACACGAGGTGCCATGACAAAAGGACAATTGATCAATGCCAAGTTAGTTGAGATGGACATGTGCCTAGAAAGGATTGAAAAGATGTTAGAGGTCCAGAACCTTCTTCTGGATTTACTCAACATCCAAAATGGTTCCAAAAGACTCGTGCCTATTTCTCTACAAGACTCGTCGCCATGTACCCATTGCTCAAGACTTGATCATATTGAGCAAGACTGCCTAGTCATGGCATGTATAGACAAGGCCCACAAGCAAGACCAAGTCAATTGGGAATATGAAATCATCATGGTGCATACCCAAATTATTATAATAACCATTTTTCTAGAACAATCCTTCATAGCCTGTAGGGTTTAAAAGGAATATCAATCATACATATCTTCCAACCTATAACACCGGTTAGTAGAAAAATCTACACCTATAGGCCTATGCTGATATAAGACAATCTACATACGTCCCATTGATAACATGCATATTTAACTTCAATTCTTATCTTATTTAACTAGTATTGATGCTTATTTTATGTAATTATGATGCATGTTATCATAGTTTTGATGAATTTTCTCCATTGGTATGCCATTTTACTAAAGTTCATATTTATGCATTATTGAGGGTTAATTATGTGCTTTATGGATGTTTAATCTTTTGCAAGGTTAAATAAATAGAAATTACTTATTTTCCTTGAATTACTTTGACTTTAGTGGATGTTTTGAAGAATAAATTTCAAGAAGAGAATGTTAGGATGATATAAAGAAGACTTCTTAAGAGATTATCTAAGTTCATCATGAATTCATCTTATATTCTTCTTTGAAATTATATTTTAGATGGCATGATATTAAAAAGAAATAAATTTGTGATCCAATGGAGAAAATTTGAATTAAAAAGGAGTTATATTTATAAAGTTATTGATTCCTGAATTTTCTGTATTTTTTTTGGATTTTATTTGACTTTTATTTCATTTCCTTATTTAAAAAGGCAAAAAGGGGGTATTTTTCGCAGGAACCGTAGGCTGATGGCGCGAGACCCGCGCGGATGCGACATGACACGCAAGGCCACGTGACAGAGTCATGCGAGCCCACGCGGTGCCTAGGTGGCACAAAGAAGGCGCGGACGCGTGGCAAGGGCCACACGA
Source organism: Lemna minuta (assembly GCA_024174645.1). Taxonomy (NCBI): domain Eukaryota; kingdom Viridiplantae; phylum Streptophyta; class Magnoliopsida; order Alismatales; family Araceae; genus Lemna; species Lemna minuta. The sequence goes on along the minus strand of CM044101.1, from coordinate 7,193,938 downwards.
GTCCACACAGATGCCCGGGTGGTCCCACATGGCAAGTGAGGGGATTGGCAGTTGATGGGCCCACGGGTTAGTGGGCCCAAGTAAGAGTATTGGGGCTGTAACGCAAAGGCGTTACGCAGCCCTGACTTTTATACTCGCCAAGTCCGGTCTTTTCTTACGTGTGGGACTAATCTATTTCCTAAGTCCCGAGGACACGTGGTTAAAGGGTGGCACATCGGATCAATCGCGTTAAGTCGCGAGTGTTAATCGGGTGGATGTCGGTCCATCCGATCATCATAAGGACACATGATCTAATTGCGACTTAAGTGATGATGGACGGTGTAGATTCGATCTTGTCATCAGCGAAGCTCAACACGACACGTGGCTTCTGATAACATGCAATCTTAACATGATAAAACATGATTATTAATGCAATTTAAGGCATAAAACATTACATTTATGTGCGTGTTATCATACTTTGAGTGCATTTCTATCATTCTATGCATATTTATGTCATAATCTCAAAATGCACTAAATTAGGGTTAATTATGATAAATTAAGGATAAATGATTTTATAACCCATCTTTACTTGAGATTATGAATGGTTTTTAAAGTTAAATAATGAGAGAAATCATATTTATGAACATTCATTTAATTTTCTAAAGTTAAAATCTTAAAGAAATGACTGTATTTTTGAAATATAAATTAAATCTCTTGTTATTTAAATATTTTGAATTTTTAGAATGATAGATAATTAAATTTCAGATCAAATGAAAGAAATTTGGATTAATTTGGAGTTGTATTTTAAAAGATATGATTTTTACAATTTTTGGGATTTTTCTGGATTTTTTCCTTATTTTTCTGATTTAATTTCTATTTAAAAACGTTAAAAATAAATATTAAAAAATGTAAAAAGCGCGCGGGGCCCACGCGGGTGCGACGTGGCACGCAAGGCCACGTGGCAGAGCCACGCGGACCCGCGCAGCGCGCCTACGTGGCGCGTTTTATATATATTATATTTATTACTTATATATAATAAAGGGGTCTTTGTCCTTCCCTATATGGGAAGGGTCATACCCTTAGAAACCGTCGGGTCTTATAAACCCGACGGTTTCCTAAATAATCTCCGTGTGGGACTAATCCCCACACCTTACTTACCTTGCAGGTGACGTGGACGCGCGCTGAACGTTGGATCGAAGGCGCGATCGATCGACGGGCGTCGATCGCGTGGAGCACGGACCACCGGATCGCGATCAAGACACGTGCGGAATTAAAACAGTTATAACGGTCGGATGAAGCGAAACGTGGCAGCATCACAACGCTTCGATCGCGTGGACATATGGACCACCGGAGATGATCAAGCCACGTGCATTAATTAAAACGTTATAACGGCTGAGATGCGTTTACGCGGATCGCATCTCAGCCGTCCGATCGCGATCCAAGGGGCGACAACTGAGGCGTTTTATAACTATCAATCGGGCGGATCATCCAAGCCGTTCATCGGGGATCGGACGGCCGGGATTTATCCGTAACGTTTCATTAAAGAGGCGTTTCATCACGACCGTTGATCGCGCCTTAACGCATCGATCGAACGGCTCTCCTTTTTCGCCCTTATAAATAGACGAGTTCTTCGTCGTTTTGATGTATTCTTGAGAGATTTGATCTAATTGACCTATCTATATGCATCTTCTCTTGAATTTTTCTCTTGTAATCACTTCTAGACAAGATTCAACGTCCATGGATTGTTTATAAGAGAGATTTCGACGATCGTGCGAGGAGAATTTGTCTCTTGAACACTGATGTTCACGTTTGAATTCGCGGAATGAAGAGCCGTCGATCCGGCGATCAATTGGATCGATTTGATCGTTATCTCGGGTTAGAAAACAAGTTTATCCTCTTATCTATCGTCGTGTATCATCAATTTTAGGATTAGGACTTCAATTTAAATTTAATTTCATTTTAATTTCGATTTGTGTTCTTCGCGATTCCGAAAATTTTTTCACACTTCCATCTTTGATTTCTCCGTGATTACTAATCCAAATCGAGTGATTTTTGATTCCACGGATAGATCTTTGAGTTATCTTTCTAATTCTAACATTTTCCCTAATTTCTCACCTCAATTCATCGTCCAATTTGACCAAATTCTAAAAGATATCTCGAAAACACCTAAATTCCCTGTGGATTCAACCCGTATTTACCATTATACCCCTCAATTCTCTCTTAATTCCCCAAATTGGTAAGTTCGGTATTATTTTTGACGCGATACCGCTTGAAATTGATGACCTCGCGGTTTCGTCTCGTCAGCTTCATCCAACGAATGTGATTCAACGCGATTTTGGCGCATCATGGGGAGATGCATGGATGCATCTTGATGGTCCAATTGAAGATCGGACGACAGAGATTAAAGAAGATCGTGGACCTTATGACGTGGGATCGTGTCCACTTTTTACGAGCGACGTGGACGCATCAAGAGATATCGGTCCTCATCGAACGGACGAAAAACAACGCATTCATGGGATCGTGCGATCAAGGCCCACGATTGTTGCATGATCACAGCCATCGATCGGTCTTCACCAAATCGGACGACCTGCGATTCTTGTGGACTTTTTCTTATAAATACCGATGTTCTTCCTTTTTAAAACTTAACTCTTGATTGAATCATGAAGGAATTAAGCAATTTTCGAGCAAGATCTTTAGTTCTTTGTGATCCTCCCGCATTTAGACTGGATTGCGATCCAATCGGGGCAGGATTGATCAAGAACCATAGCTTGATTCGATCGAATTCTCTCCTTGAACGCCGAACGTGCGCCGAGGAAGAAACCGAGCCAATAGTCTTCAATCCGCGTGATTGAAGCCAAATCTTCATGTCAATCAGGTTAGTAGTGTTAATCGATTGTTCATCTTGCAATAATTTGAATTTAGATTAGATTTAGGCAGTTAATTTTGCTTTAAAAGTAGTTTTGTTCTTCATTTTTGCCCAAATTTGGTTCGAATTTTTTTCTAATTTTGAAATAAAGATTTATCCCTGATCTTAACTTTGAATCACTTGATTCTGGTTTCATTGGATTTCTTGTTTTAGCAGCTTTCCGTGGATAGAAAATTCGTTAAATTTATGATTATTTGACCCCTCAATTTAATGTTTGACAAACTACTGTTCATTTTTGATCCGAATTTGGGCGTTGACTTGAGGGATCAATTACTTTTAAAATACAAATTGAAATTTGACAATTTTGGTCTCTTTAGAATCCTTAGGTTGTTATTTTTCTATTGTTATATCAATTTCAAGATTTGGATATCATTTAGTTAGACATTTTGAAGAGTTACACCGAAGTGTTTATTTCGAGATTTCTCTGATCTGCGATTTTCAATAATTCATAATAAATCATATTCTTCTCAAAAAATCACAAATTTTATATCAATAAATTTTATTTTCTCTCTAGTTTCTGAATATATAATTTTCGTAATTTTTAAGCTCTTTTTATTCTCTGATTTTCAAAAAGTCAACTATTGGTCAAAGTCAATGTTTTGACCTTGGCTTTTGACATTTCTTCTTAAAATCAGTTTTCTAGAGTCTTAAAATATTTTTTCTCATATATTTATATTATTTTTATTGATTATATGTGTTTATCACTTCTTTAAAACCCTAATTAAACCTAACTTTGACCAAGTCAACTCTGCGATCAAAGTCAACTGTGTTATCTGTGGATCGACCTGATACTTACACTATACTTGATTTTATATCTTTGTCATTGTGAGTTTGGAATTATAAATTTTGTTTGATTGACGTTTGTGTGTTTTAAAGACCGTAGAAAACGCTTCGTCACCCACCACAACCATCCTACACTCAAGCTCCAGGGCAGAATGCATCTACATCAGACCCGATTCTTGGAGCGATCTCGTAATTGGTGGAAAAAATGAACCAGATGAAATTGTATGTAGATGAGATAGAGGACTTTGTCAAGATGAATGTTCCTATCGCGATTGATAACAAGAAGGGTAAACAATTTTCTTTTACTGACCAATTACCATCACAAGCCATTGCCAACCCAAGAAATCAAGGACCATCATCAAGTCAAACGAACAATGTGAACAATGTTCATGTTGACGAGGAGGCAGTGGAGACTACACTAGCTATATCAGGTCTTGAAGTGGCAAAGACTTATCACACCCCTACAATGATCATCCTTTCCACAAAGATTCGATAGATGGGGGCACACCAGCCATTGTGGCAGAGCAAGATAGTAGTTCTAATGATGAGGATGAATAGACCAAGGCTGAGTTGAGTCCAAGTATAGACAAGCCACCTATACCTTACCCTGAGGCACTAAACCACCCTAGAGCCAAGGCAAGTGAACCCGATGATCATCTACTAGAAGAAATTCAGAAGTTCAGCATCACCATCCCACTAATAGATGTCATTAAGCATATTCATTTGTATGCAAAATTTCTTAAAAAAAAATGCACACTGATAATATGCATATTTAATTTGAATTCTTATCATATTTAACTAATATTGATGGTTATCTTATGTAATTATGATGTATGTTATCATAGTTTTATGAATTTTCTCTATTGGTATGCCATTTTTAATAAAGTTCATATTTTTGCATAATTTAGGGGTAATTATGTGCTTTAATTATTTTTGACTTGTTACAGGGTCAAACAAATCGAAATTAACCACTTTTTAGTGGTTTTTATTTTGTCTTTAGTGAAGATGAGTAAAAGAAGAAGAAGAAGAAGAAGAAGAGGATAGATGAATAAAAGAAAATGAGTGAATGATAGGGTTCACTTAATGGTATTTTTGAATTCATCATTTATTCTTCAATTTATATTTGAGTGAATAAATTTGTGATCCAATGGAGAAAATTTGAGTCAAAAAGGAGTTCTAGAAATGAAGTTATGAATTTATGAACTTTTAGAAACTTTTATGGATTTTATTTTTGATTTTTCATGTATTTTTTGGATGTTAAATGTTTTAAAAAATGGAAAAAATAGGTTTAATTGCGCGTGGCGGAGTCACGCGAGCCTACGTGGCGCTGAGTTTGACGAGCTATGTGTGTGTGTGGGCGCACGGGTATAGTGGACCCACGGAACGCATAGGGGGGTACTAGGCCCGTTGCAGGCGCATAAAGGGCTTAAGCCCATCTACCTTATATACTCGTTAATTCCTCTTATTTCTCTCTGTGTGGGACTAACCACTCTCTTAAGTTTTTGCAGGTGACGTTGCCTCATGAGATGCGTTGGATCAAAGTCGCGGAAGATAGCGCGTAGAACTCGTGGACTTCAGTCCACTTGATTGCCATCAAAGCACGTGCGTAATTCACAATCCTCGTTCTCATTAATGAAATCCGATGGTCACGAGTTAATTGTGAACTTGGTGAATCACAAATCGACACGTGGCTTAATGTGGAGGCTCTGATGAAGATCGAACGGCAATAATCAAGGAGGAGTGGAATCCGTATCATCGGATTGTGGCCCACCAATCACAGCCATCAAAAGTCTCTTCAAGGAATCGGATGGCCTGAATTTTTTGCAATGATTTTTCTATAAATAGATGTTCTTCCTTCTTGTCAACTTAAATTTTGATTGAAACATGAAAAAATAAAGCATTTTTGGAGCAAAATCATAAGTTTTTCGTGATCCTCCTGCGTTCTAGACTCAATTGCGATCATATTGAGGTAGGATTGATCATGAATCATTGCAAGAAACGGTTGGATTCGCCCCTTGAACGCCGAACGCATGTTGGAGAAGAAACTAGAGAAATACTCTTCAATCGACGCAATTTGAAGCCTCATCTTCACGTCAATCACACTTTCATGTATCTTGTTTATGTTCATTGAAATGAAATTTATTCATTGTCATTCTTGTGTGATGTTTGCAATGAAGTCTATGAGCACGTGCAATGACTAAGTGAATTATGATGAGATCATAATATAGTGATCACTAGTCTTTAAACATTCCTATTCGTGGGATATTCGAGAAGGACGTCGAATTATCCGGAAAGAATAACACTATCTAATCCATCTCATATGATGAGTATGGCTGATCCTATAGCCATCGGTGTGGAGACACTAAGGATAGATAGTGGGTGCTCTTTGGAGAAAGAGTTCACTGAATTGATCTGTGTGAATCCCTGAATGGTATGATACCTAACCATCAATCAGGTTGATTCATGTCATGGTTGTGTATGTGGTCCTTTGACTTGAGACACCAAAAAGATCTTGTGGATGGATGATTGTGTTTTGAATATGACTTACGAATCCCTTGTCACGGGATATCTAAAACGTCATATATTGGATACGACATGAAGTCCACGAAGATGATTGTGTGATCAAGATGGGATCATCCACCCTCGGTATTTGAGGAGATTGACTCAAGGAATGAGATGCGATGAAATCCTTGGCGAAGGTAGTGGAAATATCAAAGAAGGATTTTGATAACATGCTAATTAGACATTATAAAACATTATTATTGATGCATATTAAGGCATAAATGATTTCATTTCTATGCATATTATCATATTTATGAGTATTTATCTATCATTCCATGAAAAAAATCATTATGATCTCAAAATACTTTAAATTAGGGTTAAATATGATGAATTAAAGATAAATAATTTTTATAACCCATCTTTACTTGAGATTATAGGTGTTTTAAAAGTTAAAATAAAGAGAGAAATTAATTTATAAACATTTATTTAAATTTTCTTAAGTTAAAATCTTTAAGAAATAAATGTTTTTGTGAAATGGAAATTAAAACTCTCATCATTTATTAATTTTGAATTTTTAGAATGATAGATAATTCAATTTTGGATCAAATGAAAGAAATTTGGATTAATTGGATTTATATTTTGAAAGTTATGAATTTTCTAATTTTAGGGATTTTTTTCGGATTTTTATGAATTTATATTCGATTTTTAAAGTATTAAAAATAGTGAAAAGGGGCAAAGAAGGGGTTATTTTATCGCGCGGGACCCACGTGGATGCGACGTGGCACGCAAGGCCACGTGGCAGAGCCACACGGACCCACGCGAGCGCCTTCATGGCGCGGATGTGACACATGTCCATATATTTATTTACTCATAATATAGGGTTATAGTACATACAAGCATCTTGATTATCGGAACTGGCTAACCTTGTATTTCGTCACACTTTATATACCCTCCCTTTTTCTTTTATTTTTACCATGTGGGACTATGTTCCACTTTTGTTTTCAAACGCAAGTGACATGGATTAACGTGAGGCATTAGATCAAAGCCACACTGAACGCCGCCCGTGGATCGCATGGACTCAAGGTCCAGCGGATCACGATCGCGCATGTATCTTAAATGAAGCGTTCTAACGGTCGAGATTGAAACGCGCATAACGTATCAGGATCGTCGGATCGCGATCCAATGGAGGTAGATGCGATGCGTTTATAACGCAAAACAAGTGCCTTCATCTGAGCACTCCACCGATGATCGGACGACATCGATTTAATCTTAACGGTTCACGATGAACCGTTTCATTAGAACTGTCAATCAACCCTAATCGGACACTTAAGCCCAAATACAGTATAAATAGAGATGTTCTTTTGATTTGTAAACCATTCGAGAGAAATCAATCAAATTGATCTGTTTATACACCCACTCTCTTGAATCTCTCGATCCTATCCTTTTCTAGATTCAATTCCGCGTTCACAGAGGGCATCACATTGAGATTTGGCCAAAAGAAGAGGAAGAAATCGACGCTTGAACTCCACAGTCATGATTTTTCAGAGTTTTGATAAATAGCTTTTATCCGGCAATTAATTGGGTTAATCCGATCGTAATCTTGGGTTAGTGGAAGCAGTTTTTAGTAATCTTTCATCTATTCATGTTTAATTTCCGTCTAGATTAGTAATTTAAGTTTAAGTTTGTTTAATTTTCGTCAATTTTGCGATTTTAAGTTTCGAAAATTATCTCCCACTTCGATCTTCAATTTCTTTGTGAAATCAAAGTCAAATTCGATGATTTTTTATTCAGTGTAATCGCCTTAAAGTTATATTTCATAATCTACCATTTTTCCCAATTTCTATCATCAATTCATCGTCTGATTTGATCGAATTCGAAGAGATCATCATGAATTTCCTTAATTCCTGGTGAATTCGACCCTTATTTACCATTATACCCCTCAATTCGAGATATTTTCATCAAATTGGTAAGTTTGGACTTTGTTTTGACATGGGGCCGTCTGAAATTGACGACCTCGCAGTCTCCTCTCGTCAAATGGCGGCATTGCTGGGGATTTAAGGCAAATTTTTTATCAATTTAGTCAATTTTGAATTGGTCAACGCAGATTTTTCTCTTAATTTCTTGAAATTCACGCAATTCAATTGTATATTGAGTGATCCAAAGTAGAAATCAATATTTGAGATCCTTAATTCGATAAGATTAAGTGATTTTGCCCCTTTTCTAAGGATCACGGGCGATCACTTTTTCAAAATCGCGTTGAGAACGCTTCACTCTCACGGATACCAACATTCAGGTACGGTTGACTTCAATTTTTAATATTTTATAAGTATTTATAAGTTATTATACAACTAAATATCCGATCCACTCTTCATGAGACGACGGACGGGCTGAAGATTACGGAGTAATCCCCTAGAAATAGATCTTTTTGAGCGATCCTCGCAATCCCCCAATGATAACATGCATTTATAACTTAAATTCTTGCCTAATTAACCCATATTCATGCTTATTTTATGTGAATATGATGCATGTTATCATAATTTTTATGAATTTTCTCCATTGGTATGCCATTACACTAAAGTTCATATTTATGCATAAATTAGGGATAATTATGTGCTTTCTTGATAATTAATCTTTTTCCAAGGTTAAATTAATAGGAATTAAGTTCTTTCCCTGACTTATTTTGACTTTAGTAAATGATTTTAAAGGTTAAATATAAGAAGGAAATTATTGGATGATTAAAAGGGAAACATCTTAAGGAATGCCTTTATGTTATTTTTAATGCATTCTATTTTCTTCTTCTAAAAGTATATTTTTAATGGGATGATATTAAAAAGAAAAGAAATTGAGATCCAATGGAAAAAATTTGGATGAAAAAGGAGTTGTATTTCTTAAGTAATGAATTTATGAAGTTTTTGATTTTTATTTTGGATTTTTATTTTGGATTTTTAATTTGATTTCTATTAAATTTTTAATGATTTTTCTGACTTAAAATCGCAAAAAAGTGGGTTTATTTACCGCATGACCGCGGAGTTGACGTGGTGCGCGGCACCAGTGTGGATGAGACGTGGCACTGAGGCCACGTGGCAGGGCCGCGCATGGCCCACGCGAGGCACAAGTGGCGCGAACACATGGCAGGAGGCTATGGTGGTCCAGGCGGACGCCCGTGAGGGGCGCCACGTGGCAGAGGGGTTGGCAGGTGAAGGGTCCAAGGGTTAGTGGGCCTTGATGAGATTATTGAGGCGGTAAATCAAATGCTTAGCGCCCCTCTATGTTTTAAACGCTTAAGTTTTGCCTTTTTCTTCCATGTGGAACTATGTTCCCGCGGATTTTCTTTTGAAGGTTACGTGGCGACACTGCAGGCGTTGGATCTGATTGCAAGGCGTCGAATCTGATTGCAAGACGTCGATCGCGTGGACCTGAGTCCACACGATCATCAATCAAAGCACGTGCGCGAATCTATTTTAAGTAACTGTTATCGAGGGCTTATCGGGGCGACACGTGGCTTCACCAGGAGACTACGATTTTCATCGGACGGCTGTGATCCATCGCGAAGTTGATGCATTGAGGGGCGGCATCACGACTCACGTCGACGCTTTGATCTTGAGCGGACATCCGTGATGCATCGAGAAGTTGATGCATTGAGGAGCGGCAACGTGGACTCATCTCGACGTAGTGAAGAAGATCGGATGGCGAAAACTTTACGATAGCAAGATCAGGACATGATCGGAAGGCCGTGTTGAAGACCGAACGTCCGCGAGGAAGAAACCAAGCCAAATTCGCTTCAATCCGAGTGATATGAAGCCCCATTCTTGTGGCAATCCGGTTAGTAGTGAGATTCGATCGATTATCAGGTGGTAATTTGAGTTTTAGTTGGGTTTAGAGCTTTAATTTTACATTTTAGTTCTTAGTGTTCTTCAATTTTACCCAATTTTAGTGTGAAATTTTGATGATTTGGAAAAAAGGATAACTCTATGATTATAATTCAGAATTTTGCCTGATTCTAGTTTCATTGGATTCCTTATTTCATCAACTTTCCTTGCATAGCAAATTTGTCGAATTCTGAGTTCATTTGACCCCTCAATTTAATGTTTGACCGACCATTGTTCATTTTCAATCCGAATTTGAATGTTGACTTTTGGGGTCAATTACTTTCAAACTATAAATCAGAATTCGATCATTTTGGTCTCTTTACAATACTCTGGTTCTGAGCTTTCTATTGATATATAAATTGAAAGGTTTGGATATCATTTGACCAGTCAATTTGAAGATTTTCTCTGAAGTATTTATTTTGGGAATTTTCTGATCTTTAATTTTCAATAATTCATAGTAAATCCATTTCTTATTGAAAAATCACGAATTCTATATCAATAAATTCCATTTTCTCTCGAGTTTCCAAATTTATAATTTTCGTAATCTTCTGACATCTTTTTGTTCTCTAATTTTATAGAACTTTGACTCTTGGTCAAAGTCAATGCTTTGACTTTGACTTTTGACTTTTCTCTGTCAAATCCGAGATCTTAAATCTTAAAACTTCTTATTTAGTTTATTTATATCATGTTTATTCATGACATCTTATTTTTACTTCTTTAAAACCTCTTTTAAACATAAGTTTGACCAAGTCAACTCTACAATTAAAGTCAACCTTGTTCTTATTGGATCAACCCAATACCTACACTTTACTTGATTTTCTATCTTTATCTTTGTGAGTTCGGATTTATAATTTTTTTTATCGACGTTTGTGTGTTTTAACGATCGCACAAAACGCTTCGTCAAAATGGCGCCGCTGCCGGGGAACATGCGTTATTGATTTTATTGCTTGATTTCGAGGTTTTATTTGGGTTTCTGTCTTTTGTTGCTAACTGACCTACAGATAATTTATCAGACCCTCTCAGTGGGGGAAAAGGTATAGCGAGGTAAGATTACCAAATTTCGCCCATTATTTGACAGTTTTGGTACAAATTTGGTAGTCTATTTTGTGTTTTTCAGTTATTTGAGACGTTGATATTGATATATTTCAGATTCATTCTTTGTTATCAGTGACTTATTAGTATTATTATCTTTAGTGGTGTGATTTTTGATAGTGTTTAGCTTGATCTATCTTTTGGTGGAGTAGAGTAAAGCATTTTCATTTGGACATCACATTTTTCGTCTTACCTTTTCTGTGATCTTTTTGATAAAGATATGAATTGGAATCATAGGAACCGAGGAGGACGACAAGGTCACCATAATCAGCGACCCACGAGGCATACAAGGAATAATCCCTTGTATGATGACCTATTCGACACATCTAGAGCTCCATCAGAGGCTTCTAGTGATTCTCTTCCAGCCATCGCCACACCAGGGCAAGGAGAGCCAATAGACACCCCTCTTCTTGCCGAGATAGTGAGACGACGTCTTAGCGATTACGCAAGACCGGTTGTCCAAAGGCAGAATACGCAAGTCAATGCACCTCTTCAACGAGGTGCGAATTTTAAAATTGACTCACATATTCTTGGCCTTTTGCCCACTTTTTATGGACTAACATTGGAGGACCCGTATCGACATGTGGACGAGTTCAGCTAGGTGTGCGAATTTAACCAATTCCACTATGTCCCCTCCGAGATGGCCAAGATGCGCTTCTTCCCCTTCACACTTAAGGAAAGGGCAAATGAGTGGTTTTTCACCTTGGGCCCCGAGTTTGATTCATGGAGAGATATGGAAGATGCATTTTTGCGTAAGTACTACTCGGTAGGTAAGACTAGTGCCATGAGACGAGCCATACGCTAGTTCTCACAAGGGCCAGGTGAGGTTTTCTACGAGGCATGGGAGAAACTTTGAGATCTCTTGAGACAGTGCCCGCATCATGGTATACCTAAACATGAGATTACTCAGATTTTTTATGATGGTTTAGGTGCACCTGTTCGATATTTGCTTGATGCTGCGAGTGGAGGCACATTCATGAGCATATATAAGGATGAAGCCCTCGAGTTGATCGAGTTGGTGGCGGAGATAGCCATCATCATGCGGCTAAATCCTTTGGAGGACGGAGCGCTCCCGCGAAGGGAGGGATGTTAGATGCGAAGGCGGCGTAGACAAGTATGCTTTTAGATAAGATTGAGAAACTGACCGAGGCACAGAACTTGATCATGGATTTGCTTAAGATCCGATCGGGTTCTGATGGCCTCGCACAAGTTTCACATCTTGGACTCTCTTCGTGTTCGCATTGCTCTAGTTTTGAGCACGTCGAGTTGGATTACCCCGTGATGGAAATCCAAAGTCAGTTTCCATTCTGGCCAAACCCTACTACATATCCAGGTTGGGGCCAAGCGGGTAGGTCTAACTACCCAAATCAGTGTTATTTTAGTTTTCATAACCCTTCTTATGCGCCGCAGCAGAACGGGCAACACACTCCATATCATCCACCCTATGGATCCGCGCCACAACATATGGGGAACCCGAGGCTGACATCTTTCACCCCCGGTCTTCCCCGAGCGGTCACACTGCCACCGGCAGTCCCACCTCTAGCACCTTCAGTTGACCCCGTCATGAGTGCAGTAGCACAAATGATGAGTAAATTGAATGAGGTTATCGACCGACTCGACCGAGTCGAAGGGGCTAAAGCCCAATGCTCCGATGCTTCTACCGAGGAAAGGAAGGGTAAGCGAGTTGAATTTAAAGATCAATTACCTTCCCAACCTTTGGCAAATCCTAGGAATGTAGGTCAAGCATCGTCGAGCCGCACCCACAATATGAACGAAGTTTGCATTGATAGTGCATCGGAGGAGGCACATGCCAAATCGGGCCTACGTAGCGGCAAGGTCTTAGTGGATCCTCATACGGACTACAAGCGCCGCAAGGACCTGCTTGAGGAGAAGGACGACCATCCCTCTCCCACTATTATTCCAAGGAGGACTCCCGATGATGAGGAGGCACTTGATGAGGAGAGTAGGGCAGAGCCCAATCGCGAGGTTTACAAACCTCCATTGCCATATTCTCAGTTATTGAGCCGACCTAGAGTCTCTACGAGTGATAGTGATGATACATTATTAGAGGCTTTCAGACAGGTTACTATCACCATCTCTTTAGTAGACGCCATCCAGCATATTCCATCCTATGCGAAGTTCTTAAAAGGACTTGCACCCCTACGAGGAAGCCGAAATGTATCCATATGAGTGAGACCATTAGTTCTATCATGCTGAGTACGCCTCCTCGTAAGCGACGTGATCCGAGAGATCCCATGATTAATTGTGAGATAGGGGGTAGGACTTTCACTCAATCTCTCCTCGACACAGGGGCTAGTGTCAATATTCTCCCGAAGGGAGTATATGAGATTTGTCCACTTGGTGAGTTGCAGCCATTATTCATCGAGTTGAGCTTAGCGGATGGATCCGTTGATAACATGCAATCTTAACATGATAAAACATGATTATTAATGCAAAATAAGGCATAAAACATTCCATTTATGTGCATGTTATCATACTTTGAGTGCATTTCTATCATTCTATGCAATTTTATGTTATAATCTGAAAATGCGTTAATTTAGGGTTAATTATGATGAATTAAAGATTAAAGATTTTATAACCTATCTTTGCTTGAGATTATAAGTGGTTTTTAAGTTTAAATAATAAGAGAAATCATTTTTATGAACATTCATTTAATTTTCTAAAGTTAGAATCTTTAAAAAATGAATGTATTATTGAAATAAGAATTAAATCTCTTGTTATTTAACTAATTTGACTTTTTAGAATGATAGATAATTAAATTTCAGATCAAATGAAAGAAATTTGGATTAATTTGGAGTTGTATTTTGAAAGTTATGATTTTTACAATTTTTAGGGATTTTTCTTGATTTTTTATGGATTTTTTCCGATTTTATTTTTTGATTTAAAACGTTTAAAAATAAATAAAAATGACAAAAATCATTTTGATTCTCGCGCGGGTCCCACGTGGATGCGACGTGGCACTTAGGGCCAGGTGGCAGCGCCACGCGGGCCCACGCGACGTCTACGCGACGTACATAATTATTTATATTTTACATACTATATATAATAAGGGTATTCAGCCTCCCGTATATCGGGAGGGTATTCGACCCTCATAACTGCCGGAGTGTATAAACCCGACGGTTTTCCTAAACTTTTTCCGTGTGGGACTAAGTCCCACACAGTGTTTCAATTGCAGGCCACGTGGAGCGAGGTTAAGCGTTGGATCGGCTGAGCATCGAAATGAGGCGCGTCGATCGCGTAGACCAGGGGACTACCGATCTTTGATCAAACACGTGCCGTTTGAAATGGAGTTATAACGGCCAGGATTTATTGCGCCGAAACGCATTACGATCGTCGGATCGCGATCCAACGATCGGAAGTTGATGCGTTTTATAACGCATATCGCGAGATGGAATCCGGAGCGTCCATCGACAATCCAACGGCCACGACATTTTCATAACGTTTCGTATTGATGCGTTTAATACAGACCGTTGATGCGGATTAAACGCATCAATCGGACGGTTACGCCCCATTTTGGCTATATAACGAAGTGTTCTTCGTCTTTTGTAAGCATTCGAGAAGGAATTCGCTTAATCGACCCATCTGAACCCCTCCTCTCTTGAATCTCTCACTTGTAATCGCTTCTAGACTCGATTCTGCGTCCATGGAGTGTTTATAAGTGAGATTTCGCCGATCGATCGAGGAGAATTTGTCTCTTGAACACCGATGTTCACGTTTGAATTCGCGGAATGAATAGCTGTCGATCCGGCGATCAATTGGATCGATTTGATCGTTATCTCGGGTTAGAAAACAAGTTTTTCCTCTAATCTATCATCATGTATCATCAAATTTAAGTTTAGGATTTTAATTTTGTTTAATTTAGCTTTTAATTTTAAATTGTGTTCTTCGCGATTCTGAAAATATCCTCCTACTTCACTCTTTAATTTCTTCGCGATTACTAATCCAAATGGTGTGATTTTTGATTCTGTGGATAGATTTTTGAGTTATCTTTCTAAATCTATCACTCTCCCTTATTTCTCACCTCAATTCATTGTCGAATTTGATCAATTTCTAAAAGATCTCTCGAAAATACCTTAATGCCCTGTGGATTCCACCCTTATTTACCATTATACCCTTCAATTCGTTATAAATTCCCAAAATTGGTAAATTAGGCTTAATTTTTGACACGAGACCATGTGAAATCAACGACCTCGCGGTCTCGTCTCGTCATCCGTGAGACGACCTCACGGTGTAGTAGAGGATGTGATAGTTAAGGTCAAAAACTGTTACTTTCCGGTAGACTTCATTATCGTGGATATGAAATCCACGAAGGACTTCACTGACTCTCCCATCATATTAGGGAGACCATTTTTAGCTACCGCGAAAGAGATCACCAATTGGGGTAAGGGGGAAGTTATATTTCAAGTTGGAGATAGCACGATGAAGGTGAGCATCAACAAGTTGATGCGACATCCTTCACATGTGTCCGATGAGGTAGGCGCCGTCGATATTTACGAGGATCTGGATATCTCAAGTTGTATCGAGGAGAAGATGGCGGCTATTGAGGACAGGAGCTTTGAGGAGCCCAAGGATGATCCATTTCCCTCGGGCGAGACGGCACCTGAGCTAATACCGCTACCTTCTACGCTGAAATATGCTTTTCTTGATCATCATTGTGCTAACCCCGTTATTATATCCTCGCAGCTAAATTAGGACCAAGAAGAGAGATTATTGGCGGTCTTGCGAGGACGAAAGGAAGTGATTGGATGGAATTTTTTGGATCTTAAGGGAATTGATCCCTCTTTGTGCACGCATCATATTTTCCTAGAGGAGGACTCTCGTCCCTCTAGAGAGGCACAAAGATGGCTAAATCCAAAGGTATGGGATGCCGTTAAGGATGAAATCCTTAAATGGCTTAATGCAGGTATCATATATCCTATCTCTGACAGTCCATGGGTCAGTCCGATGCATGTTGTCCCCAAGAAGGGGGGGATCACCGTGACGACAAATGAGAAGGGCGAAGAACTTCAAGCGCGTCTTTCAACGAAGTGGAGAGTATGCATCGACTATCGGAAGCTTAACTCGGCGACGAAAAAGGACCACTTCCCCTTGCCATTTATTGACCAAATTCTTGACAAGCTTTCAGGTAAAGGATTTTATTGCTTACTAGACGGCTACTCCGTGTATAATTAGTTAGCGATACACCCTGATGATAAGGAGATGACGATGTTTACATGTCTATTTGGTACATATGCATTTCAACACATGCCATTTGGACTATGTAACGCTCCTGGTATAGTGCTTGGGCATGTAGTCTCAAGCAAAGGCTTGGAAGTGGACAAGGCCAAAGTTGAGGTAATCCAAGACCTTGCACTCCCTAAGTCGATAAGGGAACTTAGAAGTTTCCTAGGGCATGTCGGCTTTTATCGTCGCTTTATTCAAGATTTTGCTAAAGTTTCAAAACCATTGACTTCTCTTCTATGCAAGGAAAAAGATTTTATCATTGAGGAATCAGGGAAGCACGCCTTTATGCAGCTGAAGTGATCATCAGTGGAAGCGCCTATTTTACAAAGTCCTAATTGGGACTTACCTTTTGAGATTATCTGTGATGCTTCTGATTTTGTAGTGGGGGTGGTTTTGGGGCAACGAATCGACAAAAAGCCGACCACCATATGTTATGCAAGCAAGATGCTAGCCGACGCTCAACTTAATTACACGACTACGGAGAAGAAGTTGTTATCGGTTGTGTTTGCTTTGGAGAATTTTAGGCCGTACATCTTGGGCAACAAGATCATTGTCTACATGGACCATTCCGCATTGAAGTACTTGTTGTCCAAGAAAGAGGCTAAACCGCGACTGATTAGATGGGTTCTCCTTCTTCAAGAATTCGATTTGGAGTTCAAGGACAAGAAGAGAAGTGAGAACTCAGTGGCTGATCATCTTTCTCGACTTCATACCACATCCTCAGGTGAGATTTGTGACACATTCCCCGATGAGTAGCTCCTTGTCATTGCGACTAAGGTACCTTGGTTTGCGCATATTGTTAATTACTTAGTCACAAAATCTGTCCCCGATTATTGGAATACACATCAAAAGAAGAAATTTTCCTACGATGTTAGATATTATGTTTGGGAAGAACCCCAATTGTTTCATGTAGGGGCTGATCAGATTATTTGGTGATGCGTTCCGGAGGAGGAACAAGAGCATATTCTATTGATGTGTCACTCATCTTTATGTGAAGGACATTTTGCGTCGAGAAAGACTGGAGTGAAGGTGCTACAAAGTGGCTTCTATTGGCCAACTCTATTCAAGGATGCAATCAAATATTGCAAAGAATGTCTAAAGTGCCAATCCGCATTGAACATCTCAAAGCGAGATGAAATGCCCTTGCAAACCATCCTTGAGGTAGAAATTTTTGATCTTTGGGAGATTAACTTTATGGGACCATTTCCACCGTCGGAGGGAAAAGAGTACATTCTTCTAGCGGTGGACTATGTGTCCAAATGGGTCGAGGTTATACTGACAAGGACAAATGATCATCGAGTGGTTAATAAGTTTATTGTTAACAATATCTGACGAGACAAAACTGCGAGGTCTTCGAATTCACATAGTCTCATGTCAAAAATAATTTCAAACTTACTAATTTGATGACTATATCTCGAATTGAGGGGTATAATGGTAAATAAGGGTCGAATCCATAGGGAAATAAGGTATTTTCGAGAGATCTTTTAGAAATTGATCAAATCGGAAAATAGTAGATTTAGAAAGACAACTCAAAGACGTATTCGCAGAATCAAAAATCACTTGATTTGGATTAGTAGTCGCAGAGAAATCGAAGAGCGAAGTGGGATCCGATTTTCGAAAATCGGAAGATCGAAAACTAAAATTGAAAACCGAAATTACGATCCTAAATTACAAATTGATGATACATGACGATAGGTTAGAGGGAAAACACGATTTCTAACCCTAGATAGCAAACAAAACGATCCAATTTATCACCGGATTGAGTCTATTCATTCCGTGAATTCGAAAGCGAGCATCGGTGTGCATGAGACGAATTCTCCTTAATCGATCGACAAAATCTCACTTTTAATCACTCCTTGGACGGGAAAACGAGTCTAGAAGAGATTAGAAGTGAGAGATTCAAGGATGGTGGGGTGTAGATAGATCAATTTGATGAAATCATCCAAGAATGTCTTACAAAATCGAAGAACACCTCAATTTATAGGCGATTTGAGCCTAACCGTCCGATCGTCTTGATTAACGGCTCTGATGAAACGGTTCATCGCGAACCGTTACCATTAAGTCCGTCGGATCTTCATCGAGCGTTTTAGATGCCTTTTGATGAATCGATGAGTCCACTGATCGCTATTAATCTCGACTGTTATAACTCGGTTGATGAACGGTCGAGATTAATCGCACGGCTTCACTTAAGTGGATTTTAAGACACGTGCTTGATTAGAGCTCCGGTGGACCTCGCGTCCACTGGATCAATGCTTTGCGATTACATCGGACGCACAACGCCATTCCACGTCACCTGAAATAAGAAAGAATCGTGGAACATACTCCCACACGGTAAAAATAAAAGGAAGAAAGTGGGTTTATAAGGTGCGACGGAAATATAGGGATAGCGTAATTCCGATAATCAGAATGCTTATATGTACTATAACCCTATATTGCAAATAAATATAAATATGTATGACACGTCACTTTCGCGCCACGCAGGCGCTCGCGTGGGTCCGCGTGGCTCTGCCACGTGCCCTTGCGTGCCATGTCGCATCCACGTGGGTCCCGCTCGAAAATAAACCGCTTTTTGATACTTTTTATTTGTTTTAATCGATTTTAAATCCAAATTAAATTTAGAAAAATCCGGAAAAATCCCTAAAAATTATTAAATTCATAACTTTCAAAATACAACTTCAAATTAATCTAGATTTTTTTCATTGGATCTGAAATTCAATTATCTATCATTATAAAAAGTCAAATTATTTAAATAGCAAGAGAATAAATTATTATTTCAAAAATACATTCATTTCTTTAAGATTTTAATTTTAGTAAATTAAATGAATGTTCATAAAAATTATTTCTCTCATTATTTAACTTTAAAAACCGTTTATAATCTCAAGTAAAGATAGGTTATGAAATCATTTATCTTTAATTCATCATAATAAACCCTAATTTAGTACATTTTGAGATTATAACATAAATTTTCATGTAATGATAGAAATACACTCAAAGTATGATAACATGCATATAAATGGAATGTTTTATGCCTTATTTTGCATTAAGAATCATGTATTATCATGTTATGATTGCATGTTATCAATATCTTTTCTCGATTCGGTTGTCCTAGAGCTATTATTAGTGATGGTGGATCTCATTTTATGATGCAGGACCGAGGGATGAGCTCGGCCTGACGCTAAGGTTACTAATGGGGGGAACTAGGGAAGGGATGGCCTACGGTGTCTAAATGATGTGATGATGGCTAGACGTCCTACTCAAGCAATCAACCTTCCCGGCACGTCGTTACTGAGTTCCTGGGATGCTCCGAGTAGGATGGGTCGGGAGTCCTCCCGGGCTCGTCGATGCAGGGGAGAGAGCGACCTCGAGTTGTCGGTGGGAGCTCGATCGTCAACCCGGCGGCCGGATCCACGATCCCAATCCCGTAACCGAAACTCACTCAACCTAACTAGGCCCGATGACGGTAGAGACAAGTGCGGAAAGTACTGAAAGAGATATTGCGCTTCAAAATAAAGGGGAGGGATGCGTGCCTAACCTGCGGGGCGCGATCCCGGTCGGTCGGGGCGGGGGAGGCCATCGAGCGCGGCAGTGGTAGTCGACGTTGAGGCGAGTCGGCGGAGTGGGGCGGACGGCAGACGACAACGGTCGGTGAGCACGGCGGAGGAAGGGGCGGCGGGGTGTGGCGTGGAGGCGGCGTGACCGGGCCTGATGCGACGGGACTCGGCGGCGAAACGGGTCGCGACCGGGCGCGGTGACGGGACGGAAACGGCCGGATGTGGCGGCGGATCTGGGCGCGGAAGCGGCCGGTCGCGGAGGCGGATCTGCAGCGCGGCGGCGGATACTCGCAGCGGCGGCGGCGGCCGGGCGCGAGGGCGGCGGCGGCGAGGTGCCGGGGCGGCGCAGCGCGGCGGCGGCGGGTCGCGGCGACGGCTGTAGCGTCCGAACGCGGCGGCGGCAGGGCATGGCGGCAGCTCGCCGGGCGCAGCGGGCGGCGGCGATCCGGCGCGAGGGCGGCGGCGGTGAGGTGCGGCGGCGGCGCATAGGCGCGGGTGGGCGGCAGATCAGCGCCAGGCGTAGCGGCTGAGCGCCGGGCGCGTGGCAGGCGCCGCAGAGGCGGCGGTCGTCTCGGCGCGGGTCGTGGCAAGGGGTGGCGGCGGAGGAGGCGCGCGCCGCGGCGGCACCGGCGGTGCGGCGGGGGGCGGCGGCGATCATCGGCGGTTGGACCCCTTCCCTCACCTTCCCGTAGCAGCCCACTCGAGAGGAAACTCCTCTCAAATGACGGCTAGGGTTTGTGGGGGTCCCTTCCTCTTATAGAGCCCATGGTGGGCCAAGAGAGGAAAGGGCCTACTTGAGGCCCACAACCCACACCAATACTCATAGAAAGAAATAAGGTTCACAAAGGGAAAGGGCCTTAGGCTAGGTCCTCGAAACAAGGAACCCACCCCAAGGCCTAAAAAGAGAGAGAAGAAAATATGCAAAGGCCCGCTTAAACACATGCGGGCTACGAAAATGCGAAATAAAGGAAAAGATAGAACGATAACTTCACGCGCGCGAGCCCGATGAAGTCCGTGGTGGCGAGATGAAGTCCTCACTTAGTGTAGTGAAAGTCGTTATCCTTCGTCTTCGCCTCGTCGAGGGGCTGGACGCGCGTGGGTGTCGGCTCCTCCGGCGCTGTAGTGTCATGCCTTGGTGGCGACGGGGTCGTACGCCACCAATCCTCCCGGGTCGGAAGAACTCGACTCCCGTCGAGTTAGCGGTGTGTCCGGCAGCGGCTCGAGCAGGTCGGTCGTAGGCGTGCGAGTTGTCCTCCGTGATCCATGCGTCATCCTCCGCCGGCGTCCCCCGCCAACGCACGAAAAACCTCCGCGAGGCACCATCCCCTATGAAGTCAATTATCTCCTGCAGCACCTCCTCTACCTCGCTCATGCCAATCGGGTGGTAGTACGGGGAGTGGATCTGCGGGGCAAACTCGCTCTCTCGAGAAGGGGCCTGGGCTCAAGGCCGATCATGAAGTGGTAGAGCTGACAGTGGCCAAGTCCGGCCACGTTGAAGGTCGAGCTGATTCCCACGAGGGAGGAGATGCCGACGACGTAGGCGTTCTCGCCACGCGAGACAGGACTCGGAACGGGCCCGTGCTACGAGCATGTAGCTTCGTAGCCGTGCCTGGAGAGTATCTCTCAGGTCTCAACCGAACCATCACCTGGTTACCCACCTCGAAACTCCTCTGACGATGATGCGAGTCGGCAGCCTGCTTGTATGCTGCATTCTGCTGAGTGATCCTATCATGTATGTATTTATGCAAGTCACTCACATGCTGGGCAAATGCAACACCATCCTCAGAGGCTCTAATATGGGGATCTACTGCCGCTAAGTCTAGAGGTTTGCGGGGTACTAGGCCATGGGCAACCTCGAACGGGCTCATACCAGTAGTGCGGTTCGCCGAGGCGTTATACGCGAATCCCCGGCACGCGGGATGACTAGATCCCTGGTGGTGAGGTTATCCCCACCAAAGATCGGGAGCAAGTTTCCTAGACTCCGATTGACGACCTCCGTCTCGGCCGTCTGGCCTCGAGGGTGCTACGCCGTCGAGAACTTTAGCTTGGTCCCCAACATGCTCCACGATGTCCGCCGAAGTGGCTCGTGAAGCGGACATCGCGATCCGAGACGATGGACTTAGGTAGCCCATGTAAGCGAACTACCTCCCGGGAAATACAACCGCCACTCGCGTATGCCAGAGGTCTTCGAACATGGCACGAAATGGGCCATCTTCGAAAAGCGATTCACTACCACCATGATAGAATCATGGTGTCGAACCGTGCGAGGTAGTCCGAGCACGAAATCCATGCTCACGCCATCCCAAGGTCGCGTCTGAACCGGAAGCTGTGGTAGAGGCCAGCATTCTTCTTGACTTGCTTGGCGAAGGCGCACACTCCCGCACCGAGCGACAATGTTCCCCGACATCGCGCTTTCAAACTCGGCCAATAGAACTGATGTTCTACCATCGTACATGCCTTGTCCCTACAAGTGGCCTAGCAAGACCTCCGAATGGCACTCCCAAGTGAGCTAATCCCTGAGAGATGTGCGAGGAATGCACAACCTATTCCCCGAAGAATAGGTAACCCTCTGTCCGAAGGTAGTCGCGTGCTCATGACTCGGTGCCAAGCTTGAGGGCATGGACTATGGGGCCGAAATCCCGGACACGCCGAATATGAGTCTTTTAAAGACTCAAACCCGTAACCTGCACCCTCACTAAAGTGAGGAGATGCGCCCGCGACTCAACGCGTTCTGGGACCACATTGTCCTTGCCCTTCTTGTGGCGGATAACGAACGTGTAGTCGTGCAGGTACTCCACCCATCGTGCGTGTCTATCGCTCAACTTCTGCTGCGAGTGAAGGTACTTTTAGGCCTCGTGGTCCGAAAAGAGCACAAACTCCTTGGACAGAGATAATGGCGCTGAGCATCGCAAAGCCCGAATGACGCGCATAGAACTCCTTATCGTACGTGAGTACCGGAGTCTCGACGTCATTCAGCTTCGCCGAAGAACTCAACGGGGTGGCCATCCCGGCTCAGACACCTCGATGCCGACGCCTGAAGCGCCGCAAGCGACTCTCAAACACCTTCCCGAAGTCGGCAACCGCAGGACCGTGCTTAGGGTCATCAAGGCCTTCAATCGATCAAGGCCAGCTCGCTGCCTCACCCACTCGGAATGTCTCCAGCCCGAGGCAGTCGCTGATCGGTGCCGCCACGCAACTCAAAGTTCTGGACGAATCGCGATAGAACGTCGCTGCCCAATGAAGCTCCCGATGTCGTGGATGGTGGAAGGTCGCGGCCATGACGAGATCAGCTCGTACCTTCTCCGGATCAGCGGACACGCCAAGAGCCGACACGATGAATCCTAGGAAGGAAACCCTCGGCCGTGAAGAAGTGGCACTTCTGGGGGCGAGCGAAAGCTTCTCCCCGTCGAAGTGCACGCGCACCTCGCGTAGGTGGTGGAGGTGATCCTCTCGATCGCGGCTGTAATAAGCATGTCGTCGAAGTAGACGACGACAAATTTGCCAATGAATGGGCGCAAGACCTCATTCATCAGCCCGCCGGAATGTACTAGGCGCGTTCGAGAGGCCGAACGGCATGACTTCGCCACTCGTGAAAGACCGCCCTTTATCTTAAAGGCGGTCTTCCACTCATCTCCTCGGACGAATCCGAACTCTGATGATATCCGCTTCTCAAATCAATCTTTGAGAAGACCGTGGATCCCTGCCATCATGTCGAATAAGTCCTGCAAGCGTGGGATCGGAAAACGGTACTTGATCGTGATCCTGTTGATCGCACGACTGTCACAACACATGCGCCATGTACCATCCTTCTTCGGCGCAAGAAGGGCGGGTACCGCGCAGGGGCTAAGGCTCTCCCTGAATGAGGCCCTTCGCCAATAGCTCCCGAACTCCGTCGCCACAGCCCCTCGTAGCGTGCGGGCTCCATCCGATAGTGGGGCAGGTTCGGGAGTGAGGCTCCCGCACGAGATCGATCGCGTGCTGGATATGGCGCATCGGCGGCAACTCGCCGGGCAGGTCCTCCGGGAATACGTCTCCGAACTCCGCTAGGATCGGCTCAGCCTCGGGGGAGTGCGTAGGTGGGTCAGCTCCGGTGGGGACGTCAAGAGCTAAGGCAAAACAGACCGGGGTGTCTGCGAGCTCGTCCCGGATACTCCGCTGAAACTCCGGACCTCGAACCACCATGAGTCCAACGCGAGGAGGCGGTAGGCGCCGAGCCATAGGTCTGGGCGGTGTAGGGGACCCATACGACTCTCCGGCCACGTGCATGAAGGTGCAAGTGTTTGCCCTTCCCCGCGAGCCGGACGTCGTGGTCGTATAACCAGTGGTCGCCCCAGTATGATGCTCCCGATTTTCATCGGATAACATCACAGAGCACTATATCGTCATAAGTGCTGATCCGCAGAGGCACCCTACTCGGGAGTCTCACCGGAAGAGACGTCGTATCGATCCAAGACACATCGTAGGGTGTCTGGAAAAGTGTGAGTCGATAGCCCAAGCCGTGGAATCATCGTGTCCGACACGGCGCTGACGCAACCGCCGCTATCGACGATCAACTTGCACACTTGCCCATTGATCTTCACATAAGTGTAGAAGATCGAAGTGCGAAGTGCGCAATCGGCTACTCGGATCGTGGGTCGGTGGTGGAATCCCCGCCCGGCCTGCAGCTGGGAGGAGGTCCCCGGTGCCGCTGCGGATGCGGCACGGGTCCTCCGCGACGGGGGTCGTGCTCCGTGATCGTGTCCTGGGGTGGCCGGGACACAGGGGTGCCGCTGCTGGGGCTCTGCACGGCAATGCCGACTCACCGTAGATCCGTGGGGTGCCGTGGAAGAGGGGGAGGAGGCTGCACCGGTGATCTTGATGTAGCCACGACATCCGGATCCGTGCACTCCTCCTCTAGCCCATCGTCGCAACGAGATGTCATCCCCCAAGACGTCGTCATCCACCGTATAGTCCCTAGGGCATCGTCCTCTAACCCGATGAGCAGGTTTGAAGACGGCACCGGGCCGGCCCGGTGTCCCTTGCCCCGACACTTGAAACAAGTGATGGGCGGAGGGGCGACTGCGGTCGTGCGGAGGGACGACCTGGCCGTCACGGCCCTGGGGGTGGGGCAGATCCCACCGAGGTGGTCGGGTGGTCTCGACTGCTCCCCGCCACCAGCATCGAGGCCGGGACGTGGTGGTAGTCGTCGTGGAGCGGGTGAACGGGGCCCGGCGGCCTCGAGTGGTCGTCGCCGCCGGGGCGTCGCCTCTGTGTCTCTCCATGTGCTCCACGATGCGATAGGCCTCGCCAACTTCGGAAGGGCAGCTCTTGAGCACCTCATTCGAAGACGGGTGGTAAGCCCGTGTGTGAAGAGACCAATGACGATCCGTGGGTCCTCCACAAATCGACACCTCATCCGACACTCCTCAAAGGTCCGTATGTAGTCCCGAACAGGGAACTTGCCCCGCCGAAGGTCAAGCCATGATAGGAAGAGTGTCGCCTCGACTCGTCGCGTGAACATACTTGTTCCGCAGCTTCCGAACCATCTCGGCCCGAGTAGTGATCGGGAGCTCCCCGCCTCTCGGCGGCTAAGTACTGCTCTCCCAAAAGATCTTGGCCTGTCCGCTGCAAGTCTCATCTCTCAGCGTACTCGACGCAGAGGTCGGTGTCCATACTGGACAGCGGAAGTAGGAGTTCATGCTGGACTCCCAATCAATGAAGTCTTTGGGTTCTCGAGAACCGTCAAAGACAGGGACCTCAACCCTCACGCTCTTCTGCATACGAATGCGATGGTCCTCACGACGATGATCATCGGTAGTCAGCGCTGGGGCCTTTCCGGGACGCTGTCGTCGTGATCGAGCGAAGGGGGAGTGAGCACGTGTAGACCGTCCATCGGACGAGTGAGGGCTAGGTGGGTCCGGCCTCGGAGAGGTCGGACCGCCTAATCCAATGCGAACCGGAGGCGGAGGAGGAAGGCGAACACCTTCCATCCCGCCGTCGGGCATCGGGATGCCCGTGGGACCCCTAGGATCCCGAGGTGGAGATGTGGATACCTCTCGAACCACGGCCCTTGCAGAGCGTGTCTCGACTACCATGGCGTGTACCCGGCTGTGGGGAAGAGGGGCTATCCCTAGTGTGATGTATGATGAATGCAGGATAAAAATCTAAATGTCTATATGAATGAATGATACTAATAATGTGGAAGATGAAATGGAACAGAGGCGGCGAGCGCAGCTCGAGCGACTCACGGCCCGTGCTCGATACTCAAGATGATGCAGACCGAGGGATGAGCTCGGCCCGACGCTAAGGTTACTAATGGGGGAACTAGGGAAGGGATGGCCTACGGTGTCTAAATGATGTGATGATGGCTAGACGTCCCACTCAAGCAATCAACCTTCCCGCACGTCGTCACCGAGTTCCCGGGATGCTCCGAGTAGGATGGGTCGGAGTCCTCCCGGCTCGCCGATGCAGTGGGAGAGAGCGACCTCGAGTTGTCGGTGAGCTCGATCGTCAACCCGGCGGCCGGATCCACGATCCCAATCCCGTAACCGAAACTCACTCAACCTAACTAGGCCCGATGACTAGTAGAGACAAGTGCGGAAAGTACCGAAAGAGATATTGCGCTTCAAAAATAAAGGGGAGGGGATGCGTGGCCTAACCTGCGGGGCGCGAGCCCCGCCGGTCGGGAGCGGGGAGGCCGTCGAGCCGGCAGTGGTAGTCGACGCTGAGGCAGCACGGCGGAGGAAGGGGCGGCGGGTGTGGCGTGGAGGCGGCGTGACCGGGCCTGATGCGACGGGACTCCGCGCGAAACGGCGCGCGACCGGCGCGGTGATCGGGATCGAAAACGGCCGGGACGCGGCGCGCGATCTGGGCGCGAAGCGGCCGGTCGCGGAGGCGGATCTGGCGCTGCGGCGGCCGCCGGGCGCAGCGGCGCGCGGCTCGGGCGCGAGGGTGGCGGCGCGAGGTGCGGCGGCGGCGCAGGCAGCGCGGCGGCTGCAGGCGCGGCGGCGGCGGGTCGCGGCAGGCGGCAGGGCACTGGCGGCAACTGCTGGGCGCAGCGGCGGCGGCGATCGGGCGCGAGGGCGGCAGGCGGTGAGGTGCGGCGGCGCGCTGGGCGCGGCGGCGGCAGATCGCGGCGGCGGCGGTAGCGCGGCCGAGCGCGGCAGGCAGTGGCGCCACAGGCGGCGGTGGTTCGGCGCGGGTCGTGGCAAGGGGTTGCGGCGGAGGAGGCAGCGGCCGCGGCGGCACTCGGGCGAGTGCGGCGGCGACGCTGGGCGGTTGGACCCCTTCCCTCACCTTTCTTGAGCAGCACTCGGGAGGAAACTCCTTTTTTCTCAAATGACGTCTAGGGTTTGTGGGGGGTCCCTTCCCTCTTATAGAGCCCATGGTGGGCCAAGAGAGGAAAGGGCCCACTTGAGGCCCACAACCCACACCCATACTCATAGAAAGAAATAAGGTTCACAGGGAAAGGGCCTTTAGGCTAGGGTCCCGAAACAAGGGAACCCACCCCTCAAGGCCTAAAAGAGAGAAGAAAAATATGCAAAGGCCCGATTAAACACATGCGGGCTACGAAAATGCGAAATAAAGGAAAAGATAGAACGATAACTTCACGCGCGCGCGAGCCCGATGAAGTCTGTGGTGGCGAGATGAAGTCCTCACTTAGTGTAGTGAAAGTCGGCATCCTTTGTCTTCGCCTGTCGAGGGGGCTGGACGCGCGTGGGTGTCGGCTCCTCTGGAGCCATAGTGTCATGCCTTGGTGGCGACGGGGGTCGTATGCCTTGGTGGTCACGACCCCGTATGACCCCCAAGCGAATGGCCAAGTAGAAGTCAGTAATAGAGAAGTCAAAAACATCTTGAAGAATATCATTCACACGAATGGAAGAGATTGGGCAGCAAAGGTACAGGATACTCTATGGGCCTACCGCACCACATTCAAGACACCCATCGAGATGTCTCCTTTTCGGCTCATTTATGGCAAACCTTGTCACCTCCCCGTCGAGTTAGAGCATAGAGCATATTGGGCCATTAAAAAGCTCAATCTATCTCTTGATCAAGCTGGAAAAGAAAGACTTCTACAACTTCAAGAGCTCTAAGAATTAGGGAATGAGTCGTATCAAAATGCCAAGATTTATAAGGCAAAAAATAAAGCCTTTCATGACAATCACATTAATAGGAAAACTTTTCATGTTCATCACAAGGTATGGCTTATAATTCTCGTCTTAAACTCTTTCCAGGGAAATTGTGCTCAAGGTGGGATGGTCCATATGAGATCCTTGAAGTGTTTGACAATGGATCTGTCTTGATTTTAGATCCCAAGACCAAAAATTTCTTCAAGGTAAATGGACATAGAATGAAACCATATATTGGTGAAGAAGGACCCCCACCTCCCCATAGTGAAGAGCTGCAATCCCTTGAGATCTCAGCCACTACTTAGTCATTAGAGGGAGTTTCGTCTAGCTAAAGACGGAAAACTTAGCACTTGTTGGGAGGCAACCCATCTTTATCTTTATTTTTGCATTTACTTTCTACTTTTGTTCTTGTTTTTGTATTTATTTTTACTTTTATATTTTCTGTTTGCTTTCATTTTTTCTGTTGTTTCTCTATAAGTTCATTAGGTGTCAAGGAGAAGGGAACATCAAAAGAAGAAATTCAGCCCCAAAAAAACTCCACAAATGAAGAGAAGAATGCAACAGATGCAAATTCCTGCTATGTTTTTCTTTTATCCCTTATGTCTCTTTTCCATTTTACTAGTGTTGCATGCCATGCATAATGATTGTCATCACTTTTCCATGAGCATGCTGATTTTTATTGAGGACAATAAAAGGAATGAGCATGGGGGGGAGTTTTCTAGAAAACTTAAAATTGTTAAAAAATTCTTGCATTCCTTCATTTAGCATTCTATGCATGATCTGATTTTTTTTAACATGTGAACAGCAACATGATCGTTCCAAAACCACATGAAATAGTAAAGCATAGAGTACATTAACACCTCCACTTGTTTAAAAACTCGTGGGAAGAGCAACCTTAAGTGTTATGTTGAGGAGATGGTAGAGTCGATGGAATTATGGATCTAGGTATTTCTTTGGGGAACCAGGAAATCGAAGCTAAGGATTTACTCAAGCTCATAGTATGATTTTTCAAAACTTTATATACTTCTCATCTACTCATTCTGCTTTCTAAATCTTGAGTTAATGACTCCTTGCACGCACATCCTTCCACTTTCCATAGCAAGTTGTAGCTTGTTGACGAGACGAAACCGCGAGGTCATCGATTTCACGCGGTATCACGTCAAAAATAATTCCAAACTTACCAATTTAAACAAATTCACTCGAATTGAGGGGTATAATGGTAAATATGGGTCGAATCCACAGGGAATTAAGGAAATTCTTGATGTAATCTTCAAATTTGATCAAATCGGACGAGAAATTGATGGTAAAAATTGGGGAAAATGGTATTTTAAGAAAGAAGACTTCAAATCAATTCCACAGTATCAAAAATCATCAAATTTGGACTTGATTTCGCACAGAAATCAAGATTTGAAGTGGAGAGAAATTTCAGACGATCGAAATCGCGATTTTGAGGGAAATTTTACGAAATTGAAAACTAAATCGTAATCTAAACGACAATTAAACACAATAGGAGGAGAAATCATGCAAAACCGCTTCCACTAAACTCGTTTTGTGATCAAATTACCACGATTAAGCCGATTAATCGCGAAGAAAATCAAGAACGCCTCGACGAACTTCAAGCTGCGATTTCTCACTCAATTCTCCACCAATTCTCGACTTCTACCCCTCCGTGGACGCCGAAATGAAAGAGGAAGAGGCATAACTCAAGAGAAACGAGAGGATCGGTGTCTAGACAAGTCAATTTGATTGAAATCCAACTCGAATGCTTACAAACGATGAAGAACTAGTCTTCTTATAGGGCGTCATTTCGTAACCGTCCGATCGTTTCGATCGACGGTTACGATGGAACAGTCCATCGTGGACCGTTTCAAAAATATCGTAGCCATCTGATCGTGATGGACGGTCCAGATGCGACCGTTAGAGATGCGTTTATAAAACGTCTTCAATCTCGCCCGTTGGATCTTGATCTGACGGTCGAGATGCGTCCCGCACGATTAAATCTCGGCCGTTATAATCCATTTAATTCAGCACGTGTCTTGATCATCGCCGGTAGACCGCGTGTCCATTTGATCGACGCGTGTCGATCGATCGTCCACGAGATCCAGTGCTCCTCATTAAGCCACGTCACTTGCATTTATAAAAGGCCGTGTGGATTAGTCCCACACGGGAAATAATTTGGGAAACCGTCGGGTTTATAATACCCGACAGTTTAATAGATCGATTACCCCTTCCCATATAGGCAAGGCTGAAGAACTTTATACTATATTAAGTAATAATATATATATATTTAAAATGCATACCGCGTGGGCCCGCGTGGCGCTGCCACGTGGCCCAGAGTGCCACGTGGCCCCGCGCGGTTAATACCCGCTTTTTGCATTTATTTATTTATTTTAATTAATTTAAATAGGAAATAAATTCACAAAAATCCAGAAAAAATCCCTAAAAATAGAAAATTCATAACTTTTTATATATAACTCCAAATTAATCCAAATTTCTTTCATTTGATTCAAAATTTAATTATCTATTATTCTAAAAAGTCAAAATTAATAAATAATGAGAGTTAAAATTATTATTTAAAAATACATTCATTTATTAAGATTTTAAACTTTAGAAAATGAAATGAATGTTTATAAAAATTGATTCTCTTATTATTTTAACTTTAAAAATAGTTATAATCTCAAGAAAAATATGGGTTATCAAATTATTAAACTCTAATTTATCAAAATTAACCCTAAATTAAAGTATTTTGAGATTATAATGACTTTTTAAGAGAATAATAGAAAAATACATATAAATATGATAACATGCATGGAAATGAAATCATTTATGCCTTAATATGCACTAAAAATCATGTTTTATTATGTCAATATAGCATGTTATCACTTGTATCATCCTTTGTTGGCACTACTATTATTGAAATAGTGAAGCTCCCTGATCCATAGAGATACCAAAACCTCTTTGGGGGAATAAGCTGCATGTCTACTAAGGACGACACATGCGTAGGATGAGCATCATGAAGTGAGTAATGTTGTTTTCAATAAAGTTTCATAAAAAGCCTTGTAAATTTCAAATTCTGAATTATCTAATCTCTTTCTTCAAAAAGTCTTGCAGCAAGTAGAATTGGGATGAATAAAGTAGAATTAGAAAGAAAGAAAAGAAAAAAATAGAATTAGAATGAAAGAAAGAAAAAGAATAAAAAGCAGAATTAGAATGGTAAGCTACCTCCCATGTGTTTTAGCCGACTCTAATTTATACCCACTATGTATGAAAAGGATGATGCTTGTTTCTACTTCTTTTGCCCTTATCATTCATGTCCATAGTGCAAGGAGGAAAAACGATTGGTTTGGTATGATGATTTTTTTTAATTATGTATATTTCTATTAGTATGTAGAGCAAGAGCATTCTTAGTTCTTGTGGTGGATTAAAGTGTTTTGCCGGAGGAATGCTGTGACCCTAAGTTTCTAGTACATTACTTTCTTCTTGGCATCATTTAAGGTAGAACATTCATTTCAAATTCTATCAATGCTTAACCCATGATTTTCTAATGTTTGTTAATCCTATTGCACATTTTTTATCCTTCCATTGCTAAGGGACTAGCAATGATTTAAGTTGGGGGGTGTGATAACATGCATTTATAACTTAAATTCTTGCCTAATTAAACTCATATTCATGCTTATTTTATGTGAATATGATGCATGTTATCATAATTTTTATGAATTTTCTCCATTGGTATGCCATTACACTAAAGTTCATATTTATGCATAAATTAGGGATAATTATGTGCTTTCTTGATGATTAATCTTTTTCCAAGGTTAAATTAATAGGAATTAAGTTCTTTCCCTGACTTAGTTTGACTTTAGTAAATGATTTTAAAGGTTAAATATAAGAAGGAAATTATTGGATGATTAAAAGGGAAACATCTTAAGGAATGCCTTTATGTTATTTTTAATGCTATTTTCTTCTTCTAAAAGTATATTTTTAATGGAATGATATTAAAAAGAAAATAAATTGAGATCCAATGGAGGAAATTTGGATGAAAAAGGAGTTGTATTTCTTAAGTTATGAATTAATGAAGTTTTTATTTTTTTTGGATTTTTAATTTGATTTTTATTGAATTTTTAATGATTTTTCTGAATTAAAATCGCGAAAAAGTGGGTTTATTTATCGCAGGACCGTGGAGTTGACGTGGCGAGCAGCAGCAGCGCGGATGCGACGTGGCACTGAGGCCACGTGGCAGAGCCGCGCATGGCGACACGTGAGGCGCAGGTGGCGTGGGTGGCGCCGACACGTGGCAAGAGGCCATAGTGGTGCACACGGATGCACCCGTGAGGGGCGCCACGTGGCAAGGGGATCGGCAGGTGAAGGGCCCACGTGTTAGTGGGCCCTGGTGAGATTATTGGGGTGGTAACGCAAATGCTTACCGCCCCTCTACATTTTAAACGCGTAAAGTTTCACTTTTTTCTTCCATGTGGAACTATGTTCCCACGGATTTTCTTTTGAAGGTGACATGGCGGCACCACAGGCGTTGGATCTGATCGCAAGGCGTCGGATCTGATTGCAAGACGTCGATCGCATGGACCCGAGTCCACGCCATCGTGAATCAAAGCACGTGCGCGCATCTATTTTAAGTAACTGCAATCGAGGGCTTATCGGGGCGACACATGGCTTTTCCAGGAGACTTCGATTTTCATTGGACGGTTGTGATCCATCGCCAAGTTGATGCATTGAGGGGCAACATCGTGACTCATCTCGACGCTTCGATCTTCATCGAACGGCCGTGATGTATCGAGAAGTTGATGCGTTGAGGAGCGGCAACGTGGACTCATCTCGACGCATGTATCTTAAGTGAATCGTTATAGCAGTCGAGATTGAAACGCGCACAACAAATCAAGATCGTCTGATCGCGATCCAACGGAGGTAGATCCGATGCATTTTATAACGCAAAACAAGTGCCTTCATCTGAGCACTCCATCGACGATCGGACAACAGCGATTTAATCTTAGCGGTTCACGATGAACCGTTTCATTAGAACTGTCAACTAAACCTAATCGGACGGTTACGCCCAAATACAATATAAATTGAGATGTTCTTCCGATTTGTAAACCACTCGAGAGAAGTCAATCAGATTGATCTGTTTAAACACCCACTCTCTTGAATCTCTTGATCCTATCCTCTTCTAGACTCAATTCCGCGTTCAGGAAGGGCTTAAGATCGAGATTTGGCTGAAAGAAGAGGAAGATATCGACGCTTGAACTCCAAGATCATGATTTTTCAGATTTTTTATGAATAGCCTTAATCCGGCGATTAATTGGGTTAATCCGATCGTAATCTTGGGTTAGTGGAAGTGGTTTTTACGAATCTTTCATCTATTCATGCTTAATTTCCCTTTAGACTAGTAATTTAAGTTTAAGTTCGTTTAATTTTTGTCAATTTCGCGATTTGAAGTTTCAAAAATTATCTCCCACTTCGATCTTCAATTTTCTCGTGAAATCAAAGTCAAATTCGATGATTTTTGATTTAGTGGCGTCGGATCTGATCACAAGACGTCGATCGTGTGGGCCCGAGTCCACACGATCGTCAATCAAAGCACGTGCGTGAATCTATTTTAAGTAACTGCGATCGAGGGCTTGTCGGGGCGACACGTGGCTTCGCCAAGAGACTTCGATTTTCATTGGATGGCTATGATCCATCGCGAAGTTGATGCATTGAGGGGCGACATCGCGACTCACGTTGACGCTTTGATCTTCATCGGACGGCCGTGATGCATCGAAAAGATGATGCATTGAGGAGCGGCAACGTGGAATCATCTCGACGCATGTATCATAAATGAAGCGTTATAACGATCGAGATTGAATTTTTATCACAGGACAGCGGAGCCGACGTGGCGCGCGGCACTAGTGCAGATGCGACATGGCTCTGAGGCCACGTGACAAGGCCGCGCATGTCCCACGCGAGGCGCAGCTGGCGTGGGTGGCACGGACACGTGGCAAGAGGCTACGGTGGTCAACGCGGACGCCCGTGAGGGCAC